>UESW01003927.1:645644-694529 GCA_900491605.1 Calamus simplicifolius
GATCCTGCAATGATTGCAATTACTATGAGTTTATATAACTCAAGAATAACAACTTGAGTTAAACTTAGAAATACTTTTAAAATGCTACAGTAAAAAAAGGAAGGTTAAGCTATTGATAGGACTGTGCAAATTGAATTCAAGTGACAGAGATCATAGGTGTTCAGGGCTGTAGCTTCAAGGAGCAAATGAAATATGATAGAGCACACAAAGAACTAAAATTAAGGATGAACCTTGCAATCAAATTACCTGCTTAATTTATTGAAACAAAATATTATAACCAGTATGCAATTCCCAAAAATATGTTAGGATGGAATACAGGTATGGTAAACAAACATGGTAATATATTTTTTCATTGAAAAATATGTGAGCAAATTAAAATGAACAAAACAGTTCAGAATCTGAACAGCAACTACCTGGAATTCCAATTAAAGATCCATCAGGACCTGCAGCTCTAGGGTTCACAACCGGATTCATCTCACTCTTGACATCCTGTCATGATTTCAGTTAAACCAGGAACAGCAAAAACAAAAATAGTGATGACATCATTTACTAGAAACTAACCTGTGTTGACCCAGGAAGTTGTTTTCTAGCCTGAACCTGTTGCAAAGTCCCTGATAAGCCAGCAGCTGAACCATGCAAAACTTGTCTGAAAGGAAAACATGAGCAAGTGAGATCTAGCATAATTGTTTGAGACATTTCACTCATCTAACAAATCGGAGTAAATGCACAACTAAATATATGCATATAGACACATTGCCTGCAATAAGTGACAAGTTTAAAATTCATTAAATCTTACTGATCATTGCCTATCATGCAGGTTTCAGAACCCATACCCTGAAGGCTGTACAGATGTTGCAGCTGAGTTTAACAAAGATGAATGGCTTGGATCCACTAGCTGACCCACATTTTCACCAAATCTTTGCTGCAACTGAATTGCCCAGATGGCAAAAGATCGATTGATAAGCAAGAAAATACTATGTAAGCAAAAAGGGATATTTAGGATTAAGCAACACATGTAAACCCAGAGGATTACCTTCACGGATGCTTGATCCAAAGGATCCCTTTGAAGTGGCAACTTCAATTGTTCCTCATACATCTTTGTTGCCAAGGCATTGGCAGTTCCAGAACTCTGCCGCATTAAAGATTCACTGCCAACAAGCCCATTTGCATTGCCATTTAAAGATGAGCTCCCTCTCCACGTTGCTTTGCTGTTGCTGCTGCTGCTGCAGCTGTTGCCTCTGTAAAAGAAGTTGTTGCATTGGAATGTGTTGATGTTGTTGCTGCTGTTGAGGTGGTGGTTGCTGCTGCTCTCTCATTTTTGCATGTTGGGTCTGCTGCAGTAGAATACGGATGTTAATGTCCAAAATTTAGTAGGCTGCAGCTGCCAAATGAACATGAACTATTAAAGAAGCAGGTCTATAACATGCATGATAATATCAGCAAACCTTTCACTTGTGACAGAAGTATCACTTATAAAACACGTCATTATTCTGATGCCCACTCTTCTTTTCAGAATGAACAAAATTACTGGGAAAAAGGATATGAAGCAGCCATAGAAGCACGAGCATATGAATTCAAAAGCGCATAGCTGTAGATGGTACTAGGCAAACCATTAGTGTTCAGCAGAAGTTACAGATGGGGATCGAAACAAAGAGACTATGAGGCATTGCAACCTACATAAGTAGAATGAAATCAATGGAAGATGACACAATTTACGCAACTAGAATTTCCATTGTGGCATTATGAAGCCAAATCAGACATTTGACAAAGTTAAATACATCAATAGCCAATCTATGATGTGTGCAGAAGATGGTTTTCACTGGCTGAAAGACATTACTGTCATAAATCAGAAAGTGTAGATAAGAAAATAAGTTCAATTTTGGCAATAATCAGCTGAAGCAGAAGCACAACATGATCCCAAAAGGTGTTTCATGTGACCTTTTTCCCAATTAACATCTTACAGCATAGCATAATCTTGCTGAAAAAGGGAGAAGGGAGAATATATAAGTTTTTTAAAACAAAAAAAGGGAAAATAATATAATGAATGGTAATGAAAACTTGCCTCTATGTATGAAGCAGCAACATCAGAATGCTTTTCATTTGTCCTTGCAATGAATATATCCCAAAAAACAGACCACCACTCGAAAAGAAAACCACCAGGAGCATCAATTGCTGATAATTATTCAAAATAGCATCAATTTAATAAAAAGAAAATACAAGCACAAAAAGTATTAGTAACCTCCATGGCTTCCCTAATTTTCTCTGCAACTTACCAACGGGAAGAAGATACCTTCCCTTCAGGGGGTGGTTGCCTGCAGATTTCTCTTCACTAGAAGTTGGTCTAAATTGGCATTGCTCAACCTTTTAGATCTGATGGCCATAGTATAAGAAGTATAAGGAGCAAGTGAAAAACTAGGAGATGAAGAATGACTCATTGAGTAACAAATGCTCTGATTGTGGTAGCCAAAAAAGAGAAATTTGGGGTCGTAGCCAGCATACTTATTATGATGAGAGAGGATGGAGTAATACAGTATGGATCCAAATAAATTCATCAGCCAATGTGCCCTTGCGGTTGATGGCCATCATAAGAGGATAGCATGTGTACACCAATTGTTGGTACGTGGCCTTGATCCTCTAACTAGTAGCATTAGTGGGAAGGCCTAACACGTCATAGAGAGATGCAAAGGGTGATTGCACTAGCAAAGAGGAGGCAAAGGAGGCAATGGCATTCAGGGGGGTGTCCAGTTAGCCGCAATGTCGGCGAGCTCCTTTTGAATCGCCTCGGGGCTTTGTGTGCCGGTTCGAGTGGGGACTCGAACGGGTACGGAGGTTAGGGACTTGAACCGAGTCGAAGGAATTTCTTTGCCGGACCGAGTTGTATCCCGTTAGCCGCGACGCCAGCACGATCCTTTTGAACAACCTCGGGGGTTTATGTGCCTGCCCGAGGGGCGACTCGACCGAGTACGAAGCTGTTACGGACTTAAACCGACTCGGCGGCATCTCCTTGCCGGGCGGAGTGGTGTTCCGTTAGCTGCAATGCCGGCAAGCTCCTTTTCAACCACCTCGGGGGTTTGTGTTCTGGTCCGAAAGGCGACTTGACCGGGTACGGAGCTGTTAGGGACTTGAACCGATTCGGGAGCATCCCCTTGTCAGACCGAGTGGTGTCCCGTTAGCCACGATGCTTGCAAGATCCTTTTGAACCACCTCGGGGGTTTGTGTGCTAGCCCGAGTGGCGACTCGATCGGGTACGGAGCTGTTAGGGACTCGAACCGACTCGAAGGCATCTTCTTACCGAGCCGAATGGTGTCCGTTAGCCGCGATATCGGCGAGCTCCTTTTGAACCACCTCGGGTGTTTGTGTGCCGGACAAAGAGGTGACTCGACCGGGTATGGAGCTGTTAGGGATTTGAACCGACTCGGGAGCATCTCCTTGCCGGATCGAGTGGTGTTCCGTTAGCCGCAATGCCGGCGAGCTCCTTTTGAACCACCTCGGGGTTTGTGTGCCAACTCGAGGGGCGACTCGATCGGGTACAGAGCTGTTAGGGACTTGAACCAACTCGGTGGCATCTCCTTGCCAACCGAGTGGTGTCCCATTAGCCGCGATGCTGGCGAGCTCCTTTTGAACCACCTCGGGGCTTTGTGTGCCGGCTCGAGGGACGACTCGACCAGGTACGGAGGGGTTAGGGACTTGAACGAGTCGGAGGAATCTCCTTGCCGGGCCGAGTGGTGTCCCGTTAACTGCGATGCCGACGAGCTCCTTTTGAACCATCTCGGGGGTTTGTGAATCAGCCGAAAGGACGACTCGATCGGGTACAGAGCTGTTAGGAACTTGAACCGACTCGGGAGCATCTCCTTGCCGGGCCGAGTGGTGTCCCGTTAGCCGCGATGCCGACGAGCTCGTTTTGGACCACCTTGGGGGTTTGTGTGCCGTCTCAAGGGTCGACTCGATCGGGTACGAAGGGGTTAGGGACTTGAACCGAGTCGAGGGCATCTCCTTGCCGGCCCGAGTTGCATCCATTAGCCGCAATGCCAGCATGATCCTTTTGAACCACCTCGGGGGTTTGTGTGCCAGTCCGAGGGCTGACTCGACCGAGTACGGAGCTATTAGGAACTTGAACCGATTCGGAGGCATCTCCTTGCCGGGCGAGTGGTGTCTCATTAGCCACGATGCCGGCGAGCTCCTTTCGAACCATCTCGAGGGTTTGTGTGCTGACTTGAGAGGCGACTCGACCGGGTACGGAGCTGTTATGGACTTTAACCGATCCGAGGGCATCCCCTTGCTGGATCAAGTGGGTCCCGTTAGCCGCGATGCTTGCAAAATCCTTTAGAACCACCTCGGGGGATTGTGTCGGCCCAAGAAGCGACTCGACCGAGTACGAAGCTGTTAGGGACTCGAACCGACTCGGGGGCATCTTCTTGCCGGGCGAGTGGTGTCCCGTTAGCCGCGATGCCGGCGAGCTCCTTTTGAACCACCTTGAGGGTTTTGTATCCGGCCCGACGGGCGACTCGACCAGGTACAGAGCTGTTAGGACTTGAACCGACTTGGGGGCATATCCTTGCTGATCGAGTGGTGTCCCGTTAACCGCAATGCCGACGAGCACCTTTTGAACCACCTCGGGGGATTGTTTGCCGGCCCGAGAGGCTAGTCGACCAGACGGAGCTGTTAGGGACTCAAACCGAATCGGAGGCATCTTCTTGCTGGGCCGAGTGATGTCCCGTTAGCCGCGATGAGGGCGAGCTCCTTTCGAACCATCTTGGGTGTTTGTACGCCGGCCCGAGGGGCAACTCGACCGGGTACAAAGCTGTTAGGGACTTGAACCGACTCGGGGGCATCTCCTTGCCGGATCGAGTGGTGTCCCGTTAGCCGCGATGCTGGCGAACTCCTTCTGAACCACCTTGGGGGTTTGTGTGCCGGCCCGAGGGGCGACTCGACCGAGTACGGTGCTGTTAGGGACTTGAACCGACTGGGGCATCTCCTAATCGAAACGAGTTGTGTCCCGTTAGCTGCGATGCCGGCAAGCTCCGTTTGAACCACCTCGGGGTTTGTTTGCCAGCTCGAGGAGCAACTCGACCGGGTACAGAGTTGTAAGGACTTGAACCAACTCGAGGGCACCTCCTTGCCGGAAAGAGTGGTGTCCCGTTAACCGCTATGCCGGCGAGCTCCTTTTGAACCACCTCGAAGGTTTATGTGTCGGCCCGAGGGGCAACTCGACCTGGTACGGAGCTGTTAGGGACTTTAACCGACTCTGGGGCATCTCTTTGCCGGATCTAGTGGTGTCTCGTTGGCCGCAATGCCGGCGAGCTCCTTTTGAACCACCTTGGTGGTTTGTGTGCCGACCCGATGGCGACTCGACCGGGTACGGTGCTATTAGGGGCTTGAACCGACTCGGGGGCATCTCCTTGTCGAACCAAGTGGTGTCCCGTTAGCCGCAATACCGGCGAGCTCCTTTTGAACCACCTTGAGGGTTTGGGTGCGGCCCGAGTGGCTACTCGACCGAGTATGGAGCTGTTATGGACTTGAACCGACTCGGGGTCATCTCCTTGCCGGGCCGAGTGGTGTCCCGTTAGCCGCGATGCCGACGAGCTTCGTTTGAACTAGCTCGGGGGTTTGTGTGCCGGCCGAAGGGGCGACTCGACTAGGTACGGAGCTGTTAGAGACTTGAACTGACTCGGGAGGCATCTCCTTGCCGATCGAGTGTACCGTTAGACTTGAACCGACTGGGGCATCTCCTAATCGAAACGAGTTGTGTCCCGTTAGCTGCGATGCCGGCAAGCTCCGTTTGAACCACCTCGGGGGTTTGTTTGCCAGCTCAAGGGGCAACTCGACCGGGTACAGAGTTGTAAGGACTTGAACCAACTCGAGGGCACCTCCTTGCCGGAAAGAGTCGTGTCCCGTTAACCGCTATGCCGGCGAGCTCTTTTTGAACCACCTCGGAGGTTTATGTGTCGGCCCAAGGGGCAACTCGACCTGGTACGGAGCTGTTAGGGACTTTAACCGACTATGGGGCATCTCTTTGCCGGATCTAGTGGTGTCTCGTTGGCCGCAATGCCGGCGAGCTCCTTTTGAACCACCTTGGGGGTTTGTGTGCCGACCCGATGGGCGACTCGACCGGGTACGGTGCTATTAGGGACTTGAACCGACTCGGGGCATCTCCTTGTCGAACCAAGTGGCGTCCTGTTAGCCGCGATACCGGCGAGCTCCTTTTGAACCACCTCGGGGGTTTAGGTGCCGGCTCGAGTGGCTACTCGACCGGGTATGGAGCTGTTAGGGACTTGAACCGACTCGGGGTCATCTCCTTGCCGGGCCGAGTGGTGTCCCGTTAGCCGCGATGCCGACGAGCTCCGTTTGAACTAGCTCGGGGGTTTGTGTGCCGGCCGAAGGGGCGACTCAACTAGGTACGGAGCTGTTAGAGACTTGAACCGACTCGGGAGGCATCTCCTTGCCGGATCGAGTGTACCGTTAGCCGCAATGCCGGCAAGCTCCTTTTGAACCACCTCGAGGGTTTGTTTGCCGGCCCGAGAGGCTACTCGATCAGGTACGGAGCTGTTAGGGACTCGAACAGAATCGGGTGCATCTTCTTGCCGAGCCGAGTGGTGTCCCGTTAGCCGCGATGAAGGCGAGCTCCTTTTAAACCACCTCGGGTGTTTGTGTGCCGGCCCGAGGGGCGACTCAACCGGGTACGAGCGACTCAACCGGGTACGGAGAGCTGTTAGGGACTTGAACCGACTCGGGGGCATCTCCTTGTCGGCTCGAGTGGTGTCCCGTTATCCGCAATGCTGGCGAGCTCCTTTTGAACCACCTCAGGGGTTTGTGTGCTTGCCCGAGGGGCGACTCGATCGGATACGGTGCTGTTAGGACTTGAACCGACTCGAGGGCATCTCCTTGCCGGATCGAGTGGTGACCCGTTAGTCGCAATGCCCGCAAGCTCCTTTTTGAACCACCTCAGGGATTTATGTGCCAGCTCGAGGGGCGACTTGACCGGGTACGAAGCTGTTAGGGACTTAAATCGACTCGAGGGCATCTCCATGCTAGGCCGAGTGGTGTCCCGTTAGCCGCGATGCCGGTGAGCTCTTTTTGATCCACCTCTACGGTTTGTGTGCCGGCCCGAGAGGCGACTCGACCGGATACAGAGTTGTTAAGGACTTGAACCGACTTGGGGGCATCTCATTGTCGAATCAAGTAGTGTCCCGTTAGCCGCGATGCTGAAGAGCTCCCTTTGAACCACCTCGGGGGTTTGTGTGCCGGCCCGAGGGGCGACTTGACCGGGTACAAAGTTGTTAGGGCTTGAAACGACTCGAGGGCATCTCCTTGCTGGGCCGAGTGGTGTCCCGTTAGGCGCGATGCCGGTGAGCTCCCTTTGAACCAACTTGGGGGTTTGTGTGCTGGCCCGAGGGGCAACTCGACTGGGTACGGAGCTGTTAGGGACTTGAACCGACTCGGGGGCATCTCCTTGTCGTGCCGAGTGGTGTTCCATTAGCCGCGATGCCGGCGAGCTCCTATTGAACCACCTCGGGGGTTTGTGTACCGACCCGAGAGGCGACTCCACCGGGTATGGAGCTGTTAGGGACTTGAACGACTCGGGGGCATCTCCTTGCCGGGCCGAGTGGTGGCCCGTTAGCCACGATGCCGACGAGCTCCTTCTGAACCACCTCGGGGCATTGTGTGCCGGCCCGAGGGGCGACTCAACCAGGTACAGAGCTGTTAGGGACTTTAACCGACTCGGGGGCATCTCCTTGTCGGATCGAGTGGTGTCTCGTTAGCCGCAATGCCGGCGAACTCCTTTTGAACCACCTCGGAGGTTTGTGTGCCAGCCCAAAGGACTGGCTTGGAGGAGTCGGGGCAAACATGGTATAAGGGACCGCCTACCGCCTTGGCTTATTTGAAGAAGTTGGGGCAGGCATGCCTGTGCCACTTGATCGATTTTGCCGTGATTATCCACATGGCTCCATCAGCCACATCAAGAAGCAAAGAACCCTAGTTCTTCAAAAGCCTCTACATCAATGACTTTTCCAAAGCTTCAAACTCAACTTGAGAAAGATCATTTCAGAGAAAAAAAAAAAAGAAAAGCCCAACTTCAGAAATCTTCTAAATCATGCTTTTCTATTTCTATCTTGATTATATTGTCTTATTTTGCTCATTTGAGGAGCTTTCTATCTATTGTAACCTTACTCTTATTACATTTGGTTACTGATTCAATCAGGTGATTGAATCAGGGAAGACAGTTTGGCCTTGTGCAAGCTAGATAGCTTGTGATAGGTTTTGTTATGGTGAGCTTGTGAAAACTGACTGGATTCGTTGTGATCCCGTTGTAAAACAATAAGTTTGAGTTGTGAGCTTGTAAAACAACTCGACTGTAATCAGGGTGATTATAGTGTAGGCTCAAGAGTTGCTTGGGAATGGATGTAAGTATAGCTAACACCAAACCACTATAAATTTCATGTGTTTGTCGTGCTTGTCTCTCTTTCTCTCTACTCTATCTTCTTACTCTGTTTTGCATTCTTAGCTACACACTCATTGCATATATCCTTATGCACTATCACTTTATGAAATTATTTTTAAGCGTCAATTTTTAAGAACCTAATTTACCCCTCTCTCTTGGGTTGCCATATGGGCCAACACAATCCACTTTGGACTTTGCTAGATCATAAATGCAAACATTTAGCTCAATCACATGTTGATAATGGTTGCAGTTCTAATGCAAGCTGATAGTGTAACCATCAAGCCTTATCACAACTGTTCAAAGTAGGCTACGTGGATTCTCATTCAACAAAGTATTCCTATTTAAAACCACCTCTAATGTAGTCTTAAGGCTTTTCATATGTTTTTGTCACAACCTCCATCCATGTAACCTTATATCCTTTACTTTTATATCCTTTAGCAGAAATTGAAACCTCCACTTGTCACAGGCCCCCCCTCCTCAAACCTTTGTTGCAAATGCCTACGGTCACTACCCAAGGCCTCATCCAAAAAGGCTAATCAAAAAGTATTATTTATGCTCCTTAATCTTGTATAAGTATCCAAAAATTTTCTAATATATAACTGATATGAGACTAAATACTTACTAGTATAAGCTTCATTATGCTTTCTTAGTTCAAGCCCTAACATCCTCGACAGGCTAACAGCCATATCCAAATCCACATTCAAATCCAATTAAATCCAATCACAAAAACATATAGCCCATCTGCAGTGTTCTTTATCCACATAGGCCATGAGCATGGTTCGCTCTAATATCATTTGTCATAATTCACAACCTTACCCAAAAAGACTAGTCAAAAAGTATTACTTCAACTCCTTGTTCCTGTATAAGCATTCAAAATATTTCCGGTACATAACCGATGTGGAATTAAATACTTGCCAGTATAGGCTCTCACACCTCTACCAAATCAAACAATTCTTCATCACTTTATTGTTAATTCATACAACTTGAATACCTTCTTTAATACACACTATTCTCAACATACCCTTTCTAGTTTTATCATATATCCATCTTATTAGTTTCATTTTCATTATCTTGAACCTTCTTTATTATCCAATAATCAGCATGATATAGCATTGCAGATTTTATTGTTGCTCAATGAAATTCCTTTTTAAGTCACCAAGATAGGCATTGATCAGATAGTATGCCAAAAACACTTCACTTCATACAACTAGCTCTAATCCCATTAGATATATCTTCATCTATCGCTCCATTATTTTGTGTAATATATCCCAACTAACAAAACCGATTCACTTTGCAGCATCTCTTTGCCCATCAATTTTATTGGGAACTCATTTTCATCCCTAATTTCACTAAAATTGCATTCCTACTATCTTTATTTTTCTGATTCCTAAGCTTTTGCATTTTAAAGCTTTATTCCATAAATCTAATTCTGCATTTAATCTACTTCTCACCAACCAACACCATACTGCAACACATCTTCCTGAACACTAGCAACAAATTCATCCACAATTAGTCTAAAGGAGTGGGTTTAGTACCAATCGCCAATCTTTGGCGCAATTCTATTGTCATTCAAAATATATTGCATGATCTTACAATACTGTTTATTATCACCCTTCATTCTTAAAGGTCACTAAACTATCTTGATTCTTGCAAGTCAATATCATATGCAGACTTTTCCTTCTCTTGATATTTTTCTATCAATTATTTAAGCAAGAAAATAGCCTCTTTTATTGACTTTAGGCATAAATCCAAACTGGTTCACTGAGATTACTGTGATGTTTCTTGGTTTTTGTTCAATTACACTCTCCCAACACTAAATAAAGTGGCTCAAATTTAAGTCCCCTATAACTGAGCAATTCTATAGATCATCTTTACTCCTGCAAATGGGCACTATAATACTTATCCAATTATCTGATATCTTCATGGTTTTCAAAATCTCATAGAATAAGTTAGCAAGGCAAGTCAAGCTAATCTTTCCCATAATTTACCAAATCTCATTAGCTATTTCATGTGACCCTCATACAGGTTAACGGAAAATATTGTTATTGCAGTAATGCAACATAAGCAATAATAATCCAATGAAGTCCAGAATGAACCTTTTCTCAAAAAACTGTTGAAAAATAGCAATTTTTGGCCAAGAAAAGTATATTTTTATTCTAGCATGCATTAAATTATTTTCGGAAAAAACTTGTGCATCCAAACTAACTCATAAGACAAATAGAGTCTAAAATCATGGGCTACAACCAAGGTTTTAAATCTCATGGAATGCGGTCGTTCCAGTTTTTTTTATGGAATGGGATATGCCTCCGTCCCATTCTGTCCCAACATTTGAGATTGGAAGTGACCTACAGCGTATTGATTGAGATGCTGGAACTTGAGATGCCGGAATGATGGTAGGATAATTCCATCCCGACGGTTGGAACAACAACCTATCCGGCATCTTTCAAGATGTCCTACTAGGACCTAGAACCCTAACTAAAACAACACCCCAAATTAGCAGCAAGGCTATAAAAAAAAGGGTTTGCATGAGTGGTCCACAAACAACAAATAATCAGAATCACAATGTCACGCAGAAATTTACCTAGTTCAACCTAAATCAAATCAGTGTGAAATTCTTTTTTTGAAGTTAATAAAATCAATAGAAAATATTAGTAGTAATCAATTGCAGATAAGATTGTAAATAAATGGTTAAGTAGAGGACTTGCCTGGTAACAGCCAATAACAAGCAAAGATGGATAAGTGGGGTGGAAAACACATGAACGGAACTTGTTTCCATTGCAACTCAGCTCATGCACACATTCACCTTTGCTCCCTGAACCAAGCAACCATACCCTGACCGAGTCTTCACTAACAGAAGCCAGAAGATCACCCGAAGAATTCCAGCATATAGAATCAACCCGTTTTCTGTGTCCCTGTAGTTTGGCAACGAAGTCAAATTAAAAATTATTGGTTCCATGTTTAAATAAATCAAGTGTAATGCATAGAAAGTATGGCCCTAAAACAAGTGGAATGGATAAAAAAGATTCATGCAGCTAACTCCAACTAGTTTAGAATTAAGACTGTGTTGTTGTTATTACTTATAAGAAGGTTGCTAAAGAGCATAAAGAAGACATGAGTAATCACAGCCCAAGTTGGAGATATTCAGAACATAATGATCAGTGGTCATGAATGCCATAGGCATAGATGATTCACATGCAAATTGGAGTGTCGCTTATGCAAACTCACACATTGATAATCACATATAGTCATATGAATTAGAGTTATACAATCAAGGATTAGGATATAAATGAAACAACAGCTTATATTAACTAATTGGTTTATTCCAAAATCATAGCACTTATTTTGTGATACCTGGCAATAATTTAAAGACATTTACTTATAAGAAGGTTGCTAAAGAGCATGACAGTGCATGCCCTTGACTTTCCCTCCAAACAAGGATGTTGGCAAAATAAAGCAATAACAGCTAACCAAGAGATACCTACCAAACCGTGTACCACATCAATGTTCACCTAGAAGGGCAGAAAATCCAAAGAAATAGAACAAGATGTCATTCAGGTCATATTACACCAACCTACAGATTCATTCATACAAACATGTTCATGGGCATATGACATATCAGGCATGTTCGAAGGTTTAGAAGCATAAATTTATTGTTTGCGCTTCTGCATGGGAATTGTTAGAAGCTGACAGAAAGACTGAGAGAGTACATTAACAAGAGGAGATTCTTGATTTTGTTTGCTGAAACTATGAACTGTTCTTGGGATTAGAACTCCGGTCATGCTAATGGCAGTTTTCCAGATATTGTCAAGATTAAACTATGAAGATCCCTAGATTGATATCTATAGGCAAAATGATCACTTTTCCAGATGTTATCATAACAAAATGATGAAGGCCTGCAAATTGGCCACAGGATCGACTTGCAGATTGACTGGTAAATAAAAAGATCCATTCCTAACTAAGACTTCAAAGAAAATAGTCAAAGTTATGACATCATTAGGTGGAAAATATGGATAATGTCGAAAATGAAAATTTCATAAACAAAAATACTTGATTTGCAAATAAACCAGAATGTCAGTTCTAAATAAAATAGAGACATTTGATATATGATTTCATGTAACACAAACTTCTTTTTGAAAAGCTTGGTGTAATGCTTTCTCATCATGCTTCAGGCTTCTCAAAATGACTATCAAAAGGTCCACAACTAACCTGTAGTGTTTGCCTGCAAACCTGTGCTTCCACATCTAGAATGGATATGCTGTTGTCAGCAGCAGCTGCAAGATATCTTCCTTGACGAGGTTGAAATCTCGTTTGGGTTGTTCCACCCTGCAATCACACAATATTAGCACATAATCAACCTTCTCATGAAAAAACCCAAAATATTCCAATAAAAACAATTGATATTTATGAAAGAAATTAAGCGCATAAGTTATAACACTATTTCATACCTTAAAAATTCTAACACAGCTACAATTATTGATGCTCCAATAGCGCATCTCTCCATCACCATCACAAGAGCATATGAGATCTTTATTTGGGTGAAAGTCCAGAGACATAACTGATGTTGAATGGCCCATAAAAGTACGAAGTGAACCGTTTGGCTGTAGATTGGGTTCGCTTAGTCAACTAACAGGTCTAAAAAAGTAAACTAAGTGATGCAAATACGAAACAACAGATGATAAGAGAGATAATCAACATTATACAGATATACATTCGCAAATTAGAAGTTCCCTTTGTATAAAATATCCATAGCACAACTGGTTTCTTCTGCTCTTTGGTTGAAAGTGCGTTAAATCCACACATCCTTGAGGATGATTCATTGGGATTTGAATCTTACACTAAAATGTTTCTTCAGGAAATACAAATATTAGAGCAGACTGCGAAGCTGATGATTATAGGTTCACAAGCAATGTTAAATGGAAAGACTATATGCTGAAAAGTTTGTCAGCATGTAAAATGAAGGTAAATTCATCAAACCCATCTCATGGATTTAAAGTATTTCTGTATATGGTGGGCTCAGAACTGACTACTTTCTCTATAATCCTATTAGTGCTCTGCTAACACATTCAGGGATACGGTATTTGGTAAGTCACCCTCAAAAATGACTGGCAAAGCTAACCATGTGTGCATATGCTTTAATGACTGTTACCAGTCTGTGCTTTGCTTCCAAAACCAGCCAGTAATCCTGAAGATATACTCTTTCCAGGCCTTCCTAATCACTTGCATGCCTAAGATAAACTTCTCAATCAATATATTATCAGATCAGTACCAGACCTAAAAATATCTCGACGGAGGTCTGCATACAGATGAAAATTTACACATCTTTTCCCATACACACTAAAAACATCAATCTTCTAGTATCTTAAATTTAAGTGATGAAGTCTTCCTCTCTAATTTTTTTCACCTCTATAACAGCTGCTAATTAAATTTCCATGTGATGGGCTGGGCGTGTCCCAATTTCTTTAAGGAACAGGACACTGCTGTCCTACCGTCTTGATGGCCTTTCCAGTACTGAATTCCGATACCCTCATCTCTTTCCTTCAATTTTCCTTTATTTCTTTCCTTTCTCCCCTTCTTTACTTTCTTTCTTTCCTTTTTCTTCTTCTTTATTTCCTTCTTCCTTCTGTCCTTCCTTCTTCTTCTCTCTTCCTCTTCTTCTTTCCTTTTTCTCCTTTCCTTGCTTTCTCTCCTCTTCCTTCTTCTTTTCCTCCATAATTGGGTTTCAGTGCCCCATCCGTCCCATTCCCTTTTCCCCAGAAATGAGATGGGACCGCCTGGACCTAAAACCTTATTTTAAGATATTTAGTTTTCACCTCTTTCAAATCATATTCCGTTACCAAATAACAGATTCTCATGCAGAAATCCATACGCAGGCCATGACATTCATATCCTTTCCCTATACAATCGAAATCCATCATCTCCTAGCTATCTTCAATTTGTTAAGTAAGGTTCTAGGTCCTCTCACCTAGTGCTGACCAAACAGTCAACATGAAGTCTTCCAGATGGCAAGCATACAAGAAAGATAAGTCCCATCCTTTCACAAGCCTAACCTTTATATACACTATAAATAAAACCAAGCCTTAAGTATGTCGCCACAATCGGTGCAGACAACATCTTTGTTATCCACCATAAACCTATCATTTCGAAATAAAATCTTTGTGGGTCATCGTTCCACATGAGAGACTAGTCAAAACAAATAAGTAAATAAAAATCATGAAACGTAGGGACTCTGGAAACAAGACATAGGTCTTGACATATTTGGTAACATCATTTCCAGTTTTCAATTTTGGTTTGAAAGAACCATGCAAGATTGATCCAATCTGAGCACTTGACACTTATTATTTTATCAACCACAGAAAGAACACCATTATAATCCATCTATTTATATTTGAAATACAAATAAACCTTGCAGTTAAAAGCTAGCATGCACATAAAATTGCTTGCTTCTTTTTTTTCATATCTAACTAGTGTTGGCTCAACTAATCTTCTTCGCTAATTATTCTCGGTTATCTATGATGCCCTTGCGACTTATGCCAGATCTTTTTTCACACTCTTTTCACTTTGTCCTCCATAGATGCAACCTACTACCATATTCATTCCTTCCCTATCCTTCCTAGCTTTCCCATGTCCCTATCTTATTCACATTGTTTGCTGGGACCCTCTTAAATGCCCATCATTTTTTAACCATACACATTACAAGCCTAATCTTGGTTGGATACTTTTTCAGTCAAGACTCCAAAACTTAAATCATTTACATAACAATCCAGATGCTCCTCTAGTTTTAGGTACTTAGATTTAATTCTGCCTAATAATCATATCCGATTATCCATTCTCCTGGTTTAAGAAAAAAATTCACAAACTGACCATGCTTTGGTATCTAGACTTATGTTAATTTCCATTAGCATTGAATTTATATACCAAATGCTCATCTTGTCAACAAATCATATACAAACAACAAAAGCCATGGATGTCTTGCCAGACGACATTTAACAATGACAAGTGTAAAGGAACAAACTTGGTACCAAGCAATGGCATTGGTATGACCAGAATTTCACTTGTCCAACTGCCACTACTTATGATGCTCCTCACTACATCAGTATACATCTCAACAAGCTCGATGGACCATTATCTACGCCCTTCTTCTGAAAATGCAAACAAAACTGACCATGCTTTGGTACCTAGACTTATTTTAATTTCCATTAGCATTTAATTTATATGCCAAATGCTCATCTCGTCAACAAATCATATATAAACAACAAAAGCCATGGATGTCTTGCCAAACGACATTCAACAATGACAAGCGTAAAGGAACAAACTTGGTACCAAGCAATGGCATTGCTATGACCAGAATTTCACTTGTGATGCTCCTCACTACATCAGTATACCTACGCCCTTCTTCTTAAAATGCAAACAAAATACTTCTATCCATACTTTATCGTGTTCTTCCTCCAAGCTGACAAAGATCATGTGTAGATTCTTAAATTTAAGTCGACCCATCAAGTTCTTAAGCAAGAAAATAAACCATATCTAATTTCCTTGCAAAAATCCAATAGGTTCTTAGAAACTATCTTACAGGTTCCATATAACTGCAGTCGAGCAGAACACACCATATACAACAAAATCATGCAGCAAAATTGAAGCTCACTTTCAAATTTTAGCATGTTGAAATTATTCAATAATGAGCAGTGGAATATAAACAAACGCAACTTAAATTCAGTAAGCTATGGAGCTCTTTAAAAAAAAAAAAAGCCATGATGCATGTCTTTAATTAAGATATAAAGCTTCTATATGGCTTTCACCACATGCAAAATAAGAAAATTTGAGATGAACAACTGTAATAGAAGCACGTTTACTGAAGGAACAGATGTTCTATGGAAAGTCTTGATGACAACACATAAGCCAAAACATGTGGAATTTCTTGTCCACCACAAGCAGGCAGCAACATTTACATGGGGCAATATAAGATGTAGCAAACAACAGGCAATAAAAAATAAGCATAAATTATTAAGTTGTCTAAGTCAAACGGATAGATTTCTAAACAAAGAGAGTTTGTAGGTACGTTTTAAAAATAAGCATGAAAAATAAGGGCACATGCTACTCACATTGTCGACATCCCAAACTCTCACAGTTTTGTCAAAAGAAGATGTAGCCAGACGGGGCAAGCTTGGGCTAAATCGCACATCAGTAATCAACAATGAGTGCCCTTCCAATGTAGACTTTGGCTTTAGACTTTCAGTGTACCACAAAACAGCCTGCATTGAAAAAATCATTCAATGATGTGGTCAATTCATCAACTTTATAAAAGAATTTCTCAAGAAACAATACAAGAAATCCCATCTAAATAAGTGACAGAAACAGAGCATCCTCTTTTTGGCTCTGACCTTATCATGGCCTCCAGTTGCCAGCAATTTTCCATCAGAGGAGAAGTGGCAACAGATCACTTTATTTGTGCTTGCTCGGGTGGCTCCAATCTCAGTAAATGTAAATCCTGACAGTGCAGTTTTGATGACCTTAAATATAAAGTGAACCAGAGAAAATGAAAACCTTCTTTTACCCAACTTTTCTTTTTATGGTAGCAGAACAGAAGTGTGACTCATTTAAATAGTGAAAAAAAATAAAAGCCAGCACCTTTGCTAACATCCATACAGCGACCAACTGTATCTCTTGGATCTGTGTCATCATGAGATAAAAAAGATTCAACGTTATCATCCACAGATCCATCCTCCACCAAGCGATCCATGTCAGCCTGCACAATATCTTTATCATCCCACTGCCAAAATGAAGAGGTAATGAGTGTTTGTGAAAGTAAAGATGTTACCAGTTTGCAACCAAGTTCCAGGGTACGTACTAAATGGTTCGATGGCGATGTTATTACACTTCCTTCAGAACCAAACACGATCAATGGCTTAGATGAACCGCCACTATGTTGCAATTGTGGCATTGATATCACATCTCCTGGTGTGTGAGTAGATGGCGTTGAGGGTGCTGAGCTTGGAGAAGGTCCAGCAGTATTTGCGGTTCCGAACTGTTGGCAGGACCAGAGGATGAGACAGGCTGCTTTCGCTTCCGCCCACCTTGAGACTTTGAGGCCTGAAAATCCATCAAAAGTCTTGTGCTTGAAACCTTAATGAGCATGCAATCCTAATTAACTCTAAATTATCCATACCCAAGAGGAAGATCTTAAAAGATTTTTCCCCCACTGATTCAACAACAGTCACAGAAAACAGGAGTTATTCGGTATCATGTTATTCGGTATCATTCTAAGATCAACTTGCAGTAGCATATTCACCGACAACTCTTAAATTAAGATCCTAGCAACTTGTTTCATTTTGTCATACTTCTTGCCCAATTTCCTGAAAAAATCAGCCAGAGTAAATGACTGTTATTGCTATCAAAGACATAGGCTCCAAATTAAAATTTTAATTGCCATTAGTGTTCTCATAGAGCAGTCAGAAAATATATAGATTTAACACCACTATTAGAAAATGTTCTGCAACATGTAAAATAATCTGCTTGTTTTTCAATAAGGATTGAAGCCCCCAGTGTCCTGCCAGACACTGGGCAGGGGTTAGCCTTGCAAACGGGTAAAAGTAGCATCCCATCACCAAGTATATCCAAAACAAGACCAAAATAGAAGTTATATAACTTTCATGCTCCCCGAATTATAAATTATCTTCAATATACGCATTGGATAAGTTGGCACAATTATGTATAACCATGGTAAAAAATGCTATAGGAGATGTTTAAAAGAAGTAGGCGTAAAGTAAGATGTGTATAATTAGAGCCTAAACAAGGTGTATGCATTTTCTTCAAAATTAAATCAGCTTTGTTATTACCAAAAAAGCAGAAATGCTGTTATCCTGTTGCTAGACTGCTGGTTTCTTACATAAGTCAAAGGAGAACAAATTATGACCTGAATTACAGTAAATGCACCCCAAATACTAACTCAATGAGTAAGGAAAGCAACCAAACAAAAGCTGCCGTCTGAAATACTGTAATATTCTATAATATTTTCTCAAACTTGCATAAACCAGGAAATCCCTAAATTTTCTAACCCACTTTTAGACCATAATTACACCATTAGTAAAGGTAACAGAACATTGGCAACAATATAACTCTGCAAATCACATCTAAGATGTCATTACTGAGTCAACACAAAAGACAAACCTGAGCAGTTCCTCTGAAGGAACTTGGCATGCTTCCATCCACTGTTACATTGCCAGTGCTGAGCTTTTCTTGTTGAGGAAGAAGGTGATTTGAATTTTGTGACTTCTGGCCCACAATGGCCTGTTGTTGAAGCTGCTGCTGTTGGGAATTATTTTGCTGCTGCTGCTGTAACTGAGCTATTTTCTACTAAATAAATATAAAAGATAAGATGGCCGAAGACAATCCATGGAAACAGAAAATCATAAAACAAAATAGAGATGCAAGCCCATTTCTTCAGAGCCAACAATATGGAGTAATTCAACCACTGGAAATGGTAGGTCCAGCTTTGAAATTAACATCATGATTTTTGCAACTAACAAGTATCACTAACAGAAAAAACAGTGACACAGCAGCATGTAGCAGATATATGAAGGTCCAGCTTTGTAATTAAAAGCTGTTACAATAAATCATCGATTTTCATTTTCCATTTTCATATACCCAATATGATAATTTTAGGTGTCAGGGCAGTCAATACAGTCTATAAGCACTGGATTGCCAAATGGGGGAATGGAACGTACACATCATAACATAATTGACAAATATGGTCAATATGATAATTGCAGAAGTTTATGTCAAGTTGTGGCAACAAGATGAAACAACACCAATAGCAAGGGAGAAAACTACATTTCAACAAATAAAGTTAAATTACTGGCTAAAACATCTTAATCATGATATTCAAAGATGATTACCAACGACTCTTGAAATTTATCATAAGAACTATTTCATGATAATACCATTTCTATCCAAAAGAATATAAGAAATGATGTAAAGCTTTCAACAAGTAAAAGCACTAAGATAAGATAAGATAGGATTAGAGGTGTACCCTAATTAGCATATCTGTATCAGCACGTTGCATAATGGGGCATGAAGTTTGCATTGGAGCTCCAACATTTGGAATAACATCATTGACATTATTTGACTGACCATCCTTTCCAAGAAGCATGTTCCTGTTGTTCAGAAGCATCCTTAGCCTTCTGCTGTCAACATCTCCAGCTGACGGGGATGTCAAATTTTGCTGTGCCTGAAGAAGTAGCTGTTGTTGGTGTGGACTTAGAAACTGAAGTTGATGAAACGATTGTGGGGATTGCACAAATGATTTTTGTTGCTGCAGAATTCCTGAACGGAGCTGGTCAAGTCCCTGGAAAGCGTAACACAACCGAGGCATGTTGCTAAGTTAGGAACAGACATGAAAGTTTGCTTAAATGCAGAGGGTTTGGACACATAAATCAGATGCGAAAGTGATAGCTAAATTTCAGGTGGCATAAAACCTGTAATAGCATCTTCATGGTTAGAAAGGCAATCGATATCTAATGACATTAAGAAATGTCCAAGTTAGTGGTTCTGGATGCACTGTGAAAGAGGTGCAAATGGGAGAAACAAAAGCTGATTAAGCTTATTAATGACAAGCTACCATCGAGAGACTGCAGGACATTTTCTTTT
The DNA here is from genome assembly GCA_900491605.1 of Calamus simplicifolius. Classification (NCBI taxonomy): domain Eukaryota; kingdom Viridiplantae; phylum Streptophyta; class Magnoliopsida; order Arecales; family Arecaceae; genus Calamus; species Calamus simplicifolius. The sequence continues at coordinate 665,728 of UESW01003927.1, forward strand.
TCTTTTTTTTAGGTGAGGAGATTGGTAGAGATAGGCCTAAACTAACATGGACATAAATAATTAAAAAATATATAATTATTTGTAATTTGAGTGTTGACTTAGTCTTGAATAGAGCAGAGTGAAGGAAGCAGATTCATATAGCTAACCTTATGTAGTTGAGAAAAGGCTTAGATGAGTTGAGTTGAGATTGGAACCAAAAAAGGTATCACCACTTGCATTTTCAGAAAAATGTGTGAATAACATGGAGCCAATTAAAGAGGTGATAGACTGTTAATATATAAAAATGCAAGAATAATCAACTTAATTTGTGCTTTTGAGGATATATAAATTGTTCAAGTGCAAAGCTTGGAATTTTGGAAGGCGATATCATAGAATTTGATGATAAGGGGTAAAACAGCTCATCATAAGACAATGAGGAAAACAGAATGAAAAGGAAGGGATAATCCATGACAAATACCATACTAAGATCATAGTAGAGGTATACGGGGCCAAAAGATTTTGCAAACAAATTGTTTTGTGAATGCAGATTGTCTCATAAAAGAATGTAGCATCCAGGATTTGCTTAAAAACTGTCACGTACAATGAGAACCCTGTGATATGTATGTTTGGAGAGATGATGTTCATATATTCAGCTAGCCAATGGGCTAAATTGGTGTCACCGACTCACAGCACCACAGAACAAAAGAGCTTAGTGAATATGTGGAATGCAATGTCAATTGACATTCAACAAGAAATGGAACGCATTCACAATTGATAGACACAAAGTCGAGAACTACCATAAAGAGATTACTTTCATTACCTTCAACTGATCATTGAGGGAGAAGGGGAAGAAACAAAGAAGAAGAGGAGATAAATTAACAGGTTTATAATGAAATTACAATAAGATAGATGGTGAGGCAGAAAGATAGATAGCAGGATGCTGTGTGACACACATCAGAGTGGCTTGCAATCCATTCATTTAGAGTCAAAGTAATTAAGGTGGATATAAAGCACAGCCGAAATTCACAAATCTACGAGGCACAATCATTAAGGCAAAACTTACTGTAAGAGGCCATCCTTTCAAAGTCAAATTGTTCCCGGTTTGATTTGATCCTGCAATGATTGCAATTACTATGAGTTTATATAACTCAAGAATAACAACTTGAGTTAAACTTAGAAATACTTTTAAAATGCTACAGTAAAAAAAGGAAGGTTAAGCTATTGATAGGACTGTGCAAATTGAATTCAAGTGACAGAGATCATAGGTGTTCAGGGCTGTAGCTTCAAGGAGCAAATGAAATATGATAGAGCACACAAAGAACTAAAATTAAGGATGAACCTTGCAATCAAATTACCTGCTTAATTTATTGAAACAAAATATTATAACCAGTATGCAATTCCCAAAAATATGTTAGGATGGAATACAGGTATGGTAAACAAACATGGTAATATATTTTTTCATTGAAAAATATGTGAGCAAATTAAAATGAACAAAACAGTTCAGAATCTGAACAGCAACTACCTGGAATTCCAATTAAAGATCCATCAGGACCTGCAGCTCTAGGGTTCACAACCGGATTCATCTCACTCTTGACATCCTGTCATGATTTCAGTTAAACCAGGAACAGCAAAAACAAAAATAGTGATGACATCATTTACTAGAAACTAACCTGTGTTGACCCAGGAAGTTGTTTTCTAGCCTGAACCTGTTGCAAAGTCCCTGATAAGCCAGCAGCTGAACCATGCAAAACTTGTCTGAAAGGAAAACATGAGCAAGTGAGATCTAGCATAATTGTTTGAGACATTTCACTCATCTAACAAATCGGAGTAAATGCACAACTAAATATATGCATATAGACACATTGCCTGCAATAAGTGACAAGTTTAAAATTCATTAAATCTTACTGATCATTGCCTATCATGCAGGTTTCAGAACCCATACCCTGAAGGCTGTACAGATGTTGCAGCTGAGTTTAACAAAGATGAATGGCTTGGATCCACTAGCTGACCCACATTTTCACCAAATCTTTGCTGCAACTGAATTGCCCAGATGGCAAAAGATCGATTGATAAGCAAGAAAATACTATGTAAGCAAAAAGGGATATTTAGGATTAAGCAACACATGTAAACCCAGAGGATTACCTTCACGGATGCTTGATCCAAAGGATCCCTTTGAAGTGGCAACTTCAATTGTTCCTCATACATCTTTGTTGCCAAGGCATTGGCAGTTCCAGAACTCTGCCGCATTAAAGATTCACTGCCAACAAGCCCATTTGCATTGCCATTTAGAAGATGAGCTCCCTCTCCACGTTGCTGCTGTTGCTGTTGCTGCTGCTGCTGCAGCTGTTGCCTCTGTAAAAGAAGTTGTTGCATTGGAATGTGTTGATGTTGTTGCTGCTGTTGAGGTGGTGGTTGCTGCTGCTCTCTCATTTTTGCATGTTGGGTCTGCTGCAGTAGAATACGGATGTTAATGTCCAAAATTTAGTAGGCTGCAGCTACCAAATGAACATGAACTATTAAAGAAGCAGGTCTATAACATGCATGATAATATCAGCAAACCTTTCTCTTGTGACAGAAGTATCATTTATAAAACACGTCATTATTCTGATGCCCACTCTTCTTTTCAGAATGAACAAAATTACTGGGAAAAAGGATATGAAGCAGCCATAGAAGCACGAGCATATGAATTCAAAAGCGCATAGCTGTAGATGGTACTAGGCAAACCATTAGTGTTCAGCAGAAGTTACAGATGGGGATCGAAACAAAGAGACTATGAGGCATTGCAACCTACATAAGTAGAATGAAATCAATGGAAGATGACACAATTTACGCAACTAGAATTTCCATTGTGGCATTATGAAGCCAAATCAGACATTTGACAAAGTTAAATACATCAATAGCCAATCTATGATGTGTGCAGAAGATGGTTTTCACTGGCTGAAAGACATTACTGTCATAAATCAGAAAGTGTAGATAAGAAAATAAGTTCAATTTTGGCAATAATCAGCTGAAGCAGAAGCACAACATGATCCCAAAAGGTGTTTCATGTGACCTTTTTCCCAATTAACATCTTACAGCATAGCATAATCTTGCTGAAAAAGGGAGAAGGGAGAATAAAAATATAAGTTTTTTAAAACAAAAAAAGGGAAAATAATATAATGAATGGTAATGAAAACTTGCCTCTATGTATGAAGCAGCAACATCAGAGAATGCTTTTCATTTGTCCTTGCAATGAATATATCCCAAAAAACAGACCACCACTCGAAAAGAAAACCACCAGGAGCATCAATTGCTGATAATTATTCAAAATAGCATCAATTTAATAAAAAGAAAATACAAGCACAAAAAGTATTAGTAACCTCCATGGCTTCCCTAATTTTCTCTGCAACTTACCAACGGGATCAGAAGATACCTTCCCTTCAGCTTGGAAGGCCTTCGCGGTTGCCTGCAGATTTCTCTTCACTAAATAATCATAAATATACACATCCAACCTGTTTTGAACATTTCATAGGATATCACAGCATAGTAAAAGAGAAAGATCCTTCTAATAGAGGGGGAGAGATATGCCAAGTGCGCAGGAAAAAAAATAAAAGGCTTACAATTGAGCAAGAACGACAAGTCTTTCAAAGAGAGAGAACAGGGAAGAATGAAAAACTTTATTTCTCGAGCTAAAACCCCGGCCATAGAGTAAGTGAGAAATAAAACGTACGGAAAGGAGAAAAAACATCAATGTCGTAGGGAAAAAGAAGAAGAAACAGAATATTTTTAATTCCCCACTCCTAAATGCAAAAGCTGCAAAGATTCCATCGATAAAATATTTCCCAACTTGCATTCCATGATAAAAGAAACATAAGAATCCAGTAAGGACCGCGCAATTATTAAATCTAAACGAAAAAAAAAAAAAAAAAGGCAAACAGCATAAGGAACAGTGACCAAAACACGACAGGACCAAATGCCCTAAACTCTAACCCTGAGCAAGAAAACAATAAAACATTTTGTCAGTTCTTGAAAAGAAAATAACCAAATGCCCTAAACTCTAACCCTGAGCAAGAAAACGCACTACAACTCTCAAAAATCAGTTCTTGAAAAGAAAATAACCAAAAAAATCCCAAAACACGAGCAGCTCAAACGCATCAAAGCCCCAGCGAACAACCGTACAACAATGGCTGCCGACGACACAAGAAGAACCCATCAGAAAACAGAGACCAAAACACGAAAACTAAATAGCAATATCCAATGATAAGGGAAAAAAAAAACGCTCCAAAAATCCGGCGAAGCAGAGATTTCAAAAGAAGCAAGACCTAAAAGGCTTACATTTTATCGGCTTCCCAGTTCGTCTGCGACATGATTTCAACCAATCCAACCAAACAAATCCTTCCTCTCTCTCGCCCCCGCTTCCCAACCCTCACTCACCAAACCAAGAAACCTCAGAGAATCGCAACCTACTCTTCTTCCACGTCCTCGAATCGGATTCTATCAAGAAAACACGAACATCACCTTCCTTTTGCTCTCTTTTTCGGTTCCTCAAAACTCCAAGCCGCAGCCCAATTCTTTTCCCCTTTATCCAAAAGCCCTAAAAGCCCTACCCCAACCCATCGAAAAAAAAGATAGAAGAACCTTAAAGAGAACGAAAAGAAAAAAAAAACGCCCTGCCACCTAGCCGCTTCTACAGCCGCCCTCCGTTCTTTTTATCGCAAGGGCGGAGCGGTAGACGTTGCGTCTAAATAAATAAAAAAAAAATTGTCCTGATATTTTCACTCCGCTCAGCCAACAACGGCAATGGACGCCAGTTTGCCCAACTTAAAGGCGAAGACGCTTGTAGAAGGCAAATTATTAGGAGATTAAGTGTAACGTTATAAACCCACCATCTCCCATAAAACTTTTATGCGGGTAAGCGTGCGGCGATCTCGGAGGTGAGGGCCCCAAGGAAGGATCAGGCCGAGGGAACGTTCTCCGCCGTTCGAGGCTAACTTACGTATATCCGCATGGAAAGTCATACGCGGGCTCGGCTCTGCCGTTCCCGTTGCCAGATGATTCATCATCGGCCGTTCATGACCGGTGCGAGGACGCTGAGTTGACGGTCACGATCGACTGTGATCTGAAAGAAAGCGACAAGGGAGAAAATATAGTGGTTGAAATCAGGTTCTCTCCTGGTGAGGTGGAATATCGTACGGGTGGGTGGCCGCAGGATTGACAACGAATGATCAAACCATACTTGGCGATGTCCTCGTGTCGCGGTGGCACCGTCTCGGCGGTCGCAAGCGCCCTTCTCGCCTGCGAGAAATGATGCGGAGCTGAAGACCGTGCACCGACGCGCCTCGCCGGGCTGTCGACGATGATTAAATTCATTTAATTGATGAACTTCGTCAAATACCTTGCATTAGATATCCATCCAAAAAAATTAATATTAAAAATTAAATCTTGTATGTTCATAATGTATCTCCTTTTTCTTTTATGATGTTGGCTGTCAATTGAAGAATGCATTTCTATTGTAGTTACTAGGTTGTTCATCTGTTTTCACTAAGATAATTTGCAAATATAACTTTTGTATTCTAATGTTATGCTTCTTCATTCACAATAATGTGAATTTATTGAGTTTTTGATTCAAGCAACGTAAGGATAGAGATCCGAGCATGCCTATTAAATTTTTATTATTTACAAAATTATAAAATAATGAATTAGCACAAATAAATGATTGAATTAACTTAATTTTTACTTCTTATTAATATAATGAAATACAATTATAAAGAGAAAGAAAATATATTTCTTAATTGAACATTTAATGCATTATTTAATATGAATGTACTTTTTAATATATTTTTTAATGTAAATGCATCATAAAATATTTTATATATTTCTTAATATAAATATATTTTAATAGAAAGGTATCATAATAACTTTTAGGGTATATTTAAATTAATATTTGGAATATTGTGAGATTGGAATGGTAATGATCTCTAAAATTTAATAGAGAGGGTTTGGTTTATTAACCCATTACTTTAGGTATGGAAAACTAATAGAATGGTGAGACTTATGGTATTTCAATCTATTTTTTTTAATATTTAAGCTCTTAAATGTTAGATTTAGATTATTATGTTTATAACTTTCTAATTATTTTAAATATTTATCAATTTATAATAGTCTTTTAATTTAAATATTTTTTATAAAATAATATCAGGCTCAAAGCTGATCGTTCAGTTTATAAAAAAATAAATGGTGTATGGAAACTTTTTAGGAGGAATGAGAACCATAACGGTGGATATGAAAAGAAAATCTATCTTTATTAAGGGATCGAGACACTTTTACTGTTCATTTTTACTGTTCACTTTTACTATTCGTCGCACTTTGAAATTTCGAGGCCGTATCTCATTCCGCACCTAAATGGTTGATACGGGTTCGAAATTTCAAAGCGCGACGAATAGTAAAAATGAACAGTAAAAATGAACAGTAAAAATAAACAGTAAAAATGAACAGTAGTTTCTTCATAATATTTCTTCGAAACAATCCTGTTGGTATACAGTTCATGTCTGCTCCAGAATCAACTAAGGCATATACTTCTCTTATTTCCTCTCCTACTACTAGTCTAACTCTGGCGTTCCACCTCTGAACTTTTACGGCTGTGATTTTATTTAGATAACCGTCTTGTTCACTTTCTTCTTCTTCTTGAAGAATTTCTTTCCTTGGGTTTTTTAATTCTTCTATTTCTGTTCTTAATTTCTATTTTGATTTGTTTAACTTCTGTTTGTAGTTGATAAATTGGGTCTGCTTTAAATTTTTCTTCTTGCTCCTTTTGTTTGATTATTTCTGATAAGCTTAAAACTTCCTTTCTAGCCTTAGGTTGTAATTCCCTTTTAAGTTCATCTACGAAGTTTTTTCTTATTTCTGGGTCATCGGTTCTTTCTATCAGATCTATGAGTAGATCGCTTCTCTTGCTGTTGATCATATTAATTTTAAGATTTTCAGTACAGCCACATAAGGTTATTTCATCTATGTTTTCAGAGGAAGTTTCTTCTTCATCAGAAGAACCCTCTTCTTCATTTTCCTCTATCAGGTTGATCTTCTCATATTCTGAACTATCCTCTAGGTCCGAAGGGTAACTCTCTTCACTGTCTGATCGCATTAGTTCTAGTATTTTTTCCTTCTGGTCTTCTGGAATATCCATTCCTTGGATTTGGGATATTTTATATTTTCTACAATTCTTGCTAAAGTGGCCCCTTTTTCCACATCGATAGCAGGTTGCTGTTTTTCTTCGATTGGTATTGTCCCTTTTCTTAGGAGTAGTTTCCTTGAATTTTTGGTCTTTGGATTTCCACCTTCCTTTACTAGGAGATTTCTTTGATCTATTTCCAGAGTATGTTGGTCTTTCTACCTTTCTTTTATCTTTCCTCTTTTTCTTAGAAGGGGGTACTAGTACTTCGTATCCGTATTGTTTACAAAATCCTCCTAGTTCTTTCTTGGTTGTAATTTCGTTTCTTTTTAACTTAGATTGAAGTTTCATTTCTGTGCACATTTTTAGTGCTGTTGTATTAATGGTTTCAACAATATTTCCATAGGTGACGAGGTCCCAGTTAATTTCTCCCTGGCATTTTTCTGCTAAGGCTTCACTAACCTTTTCGGAGAATAGGTTTGGCAATCCTGATATGAATTTCTCTTTCCAAAAGGGAGAGCTGCAATCTTCCCTTTCAAGGACTCGACATAGGAAGACATCCCTATACCATCTGAAGTCTTGCATTTTAGGACATCTGAGTTTCATTAGAAGCATTCGATTATTTTCCTGCTTTATGTCTTTTGTTCCTATGAACTGTCTGTGTATTGCATGGAGTAGGGTGTCTACCCCATTATGTTCTTCCGAGGTTTCAGTAGACTCTGATTTGACCACAATTTTAGTGCTATTTATTATGAAGTCTCTTTCTTCAGGCTTTAAATATCTATTCCACCATCCTTCTAATTGCCCGGTGAATCCTTGGACAAGAATTCTAAGGGTATCCTTTTCAGTTGTATTTGAGGCTCTTAGGGCTCCCGCAGCCATATTCATTTCCTTTAAAGATTCCAGATTTCTCTTTCTGACATCCCATCTAAGTTCCATTCGTAAACTACTCCGCTAGTATAGGCTTCTCTTCTAAAACTCTTCCTTTCCTCGAATTGGATATCTGGGGGAGTTGGTCTAGGATAATAATCCTTTGTGTTCTATAATATGTTTGTCCTTCATTTTTTAGTTTATTTATTCGATTTTTAGATTCTTGTGATGATATCATATTCAGTCTGATTCCCTTTAGTTTGTCTATTATTAGGTCTTCTTTGGTTTTAAATCCTTTTTCCTAGCCATTATCTGTCTGGAAAAGAGGCTTTTGCATTTTTATAATTTGATCTACCCTTGGGTTCTGAACCTTTTGTTCAAGATTCTTTTCTATCTTATTCAACTGCCCTGATATTGTATGTAAGGCCTGATTACTATAATTGTTTTGTTGTGCTATCTTTCTAATCTCATTGCTGGTTGCTGGGTAGTTGTCATTTTCTGGTTTGATGGCTTTAAATGGAGAGGCTATTACTATTTGATTCCTATAATTAATCTGACATTCATCTAAGGGGATGTGTTCTGAGTTTATTTCCTTATTTTCTGTAGTTCTCCAAATTACTCCTAGAGACTTAAAAGGGTATTTACTTGTAATTTTCTTGTTCTTACATTCTTCTTCAAGCCAAGTGAAATAAGGGATTTCTAATTCCATGGTGTTCATAAACTTATAGTACTCTTGTTTTAAATCTTCTCTTTCTTCTAGGCTGGTTGTTTTCCACAGCCAGTCAACCTTTTTCTTGTTATGCTTTGCTTTAAAGTCTTTTCTGATGCTTTCTTTATTAATCTCAAATTTTCTTTTTATCATGTTTAGTTGGTTTGGTATGTCTTCTTTCATCTGAGAATAAGTGGGAGAATAATTTGCTTCTTCATAAAATAGACTTGGGACATTTGATTCTAGGTCAACCCCTTTAAGTTTTAAGTTTCTTTGGCTAGTTTCTCCTACTTCTGAACAGGGATTTCTCATACTATATGATCTTCTAAAATTATACCTAACCGTTCCTTTATCATCTTGAGTTATTTCGTTTATTATCCTATTTTCTCTGACTGATCTCCTAGGAGGCTGAGTTTTTTCTAAAGTCCAATTGTTTTCAATTTTTACCCCTTTCCATTCGCTCATTTGTGGTACTACCGACTGATGTCTCTCGTCTGTTGCTAAAAATAGGGTTTTTCCCGTAGGTGATTTTCTTATCCCTTTAGCATTGACTCGGGTTTTCATCATTTTATAACTTATTCTGTAGACAATACTTAGTGGCTTAAATTCTGGGTTTATATTTTCGTATCCTGCTACCTTTATGTCTAAAACTAAGGAGTCTTTAATGGCTCCATCTATGGCTAGACTTAGGTTGGGGTAGTTTTCAAAGTAAATAGGTCCCCAACTAACATTGGTACTAATGGCACTAAGAATTGCATCTTCTGCTTCGTTGAAGCGATTGTCTTTTAATATTATGAATATAGGTTTATCCATTCCCTCTCTATGATTTGGGATTATGGCAACTTGAACTGCTGCAATGTGCATGTATTTAAATCTATCATCAATATTGAAAGACTGTATGTCCTTTTTCCTAAAAAGCCTAACACTAGTTTGTCCATTTTCTAGCTTGATGTCTAGATCATGTTCAACGATTTTAACCCTTCGTTCCTCAAAGAGGCTAAAGCTTCCTCTCTTATATATCTGATCATATTTAATAGTTGGAATCTTTTTATTTGTTATATCGATTTCAGTTGCTGATACTGATCTATTTAGTACATTAATAGTTCCTTCTGGATAAAAGTCTTGATCGCGGGTTTCACTATCTTCTAGGCCTTCATTCTCATCTAATCTTTGAGTTCTAGTTAATCTTCTAATTATGCTATTCATTTTGGCTCCTAGGGATGACGGGAACACTGCCAGACTTACGCTCTTCTGCTGGCCTTACGCTTACCAACGCTTCCTCCTAGTAGCCTATTGAACAGCCTAATTGAAGTCTCAACCATAGCTCTAAGACTTAATGAGATTAAGGATAGGAGGCTAGTAAATCCTAGAATCCTGACCCATTTCCAGTAAGAATTATTAAGGCAAGTCAGGTCTTTAAATCTTAAGAGATCTCGTCCGGCCGTAGCTCATTAATCCCATGGGTCATAGGTGTACTTTTATACACCCGCTCAGGGGGCGAGATACCTTTTGATTTATGAGACTTGTCGCCGGTGTGTGCGTGGAGATCTAACATGGCTCTGATACCATTTAGGTGCGAATCCTGACTAGTAATATAGATCATCTGCTATCAAACACCGACATGCATCTAGATTCTGATGTAGTTAAAGGTTTTCATACCTATCAATTATTCAAATTAAAGGAACTGGTGTATAAAAGAAAGACTCAATAAAAAATTCATTTATTATGGATTGATGAAGATTAAACAAAAGGCATGGTTACATAAAAAGTTCCATTTGAGCATGCTTAAAGAGTAATCCTTTAATATTTATATTGAGTCCGGATGGTGGAATGGGATGCTTTATAAGACCAACTAATTGATATGCACCTCTTTAAAGAATAATGAATGGTGACACTTTGCCCGTAACTATTTTATCAATTTAAATTTTAAAGTTTATCTTCAGTTGTATTAGAAAAAAAACCTAATATGCATTATTTTTAAAAAAAAGTTTCACTATCATTAATATAATCAAACTTCTCAACAACATTTATATTGAAGATGTTCTTTATTGTGTTAGCTTTTCAATGCATTTTGAATAAAATATGGATGTTATAAGCCAGTTATGAAAAATGTATCAAATTAATAAGTTTTCAAAAATCATGAAAATATCATTTCATGCCCCTGAAGAGGATAATATTTCTTCTTCTTCTTCTTCTTATTTTTATAGCAATGAAAGGGTTAATATCACATAAAAGCAATTCCCTTGGCATCTAAAGCATTCGGCCGAGCCTGTTATGGATGAAGCCAAGCAATAAAAAGGAGAGATTCCTACCTTATAGCAGTCCAATTCATCAGATGCTCAGCAACTTAATTTACTTTTCCATAAATACGTGAGCATACGAATTCTGAAACATATGATAGCAGCTAATATAAGGCTTTGATATAAGGGCGTGCACTCTCTGTTTTATCCTTAATCCATGGGCTCACTATAGTTGAGTCACCTTCCAGGAAAGATAATATTTTTTTTTAAATTTTGCTTAAATTTTTATATTTATTTTGCCAAAGATTTCATGTTAAAAGACCTAAAGGCCAATAAGGGACTAGGAATATATTTTTGAAAATTTATTCCATGCCTATTTATTTCTTAAGAAATTTTATATCCTACAAAAACCAAGGAGCCTATTAACTTTGAAAGACTCATCCACAATAGGCACTGGATACACCTTATTAAAGTCAATAAATTCAGTGATATAATTTAAAGTTTCTTTTTTTTTTTTTTTGATTGGGGTAATTTGTAACTTACAATGATGTGAAGCTAGATATTATAATCATTAAGTCAGGGGGTGAAAATTCTCAAGGAGCTAGTATAAAACTAATAGTTATTTTTTTTGAATGTCTTGCTTTCATCAGATTCTCTCTAACTAAGCCTTTGCACATAATTCTAACCTATGATCTCTTTTTATAAAATTTATTTATTCATAAATAGTGAATCCTTGCTTTTTACTAAAATATTTTAATTATTAGTAGAAAAAGATAGAAAGATTTATAATAAGATATAAATAGAATCCAATTGTAAATATATCAAGAATATAAAATTATTAATAATATTATATTACCACAAACAAAAAGCCATCAACATAAAATTTTATAATAATCAAACTTGTAATGTTGATCTCAGGCTTACAGCCCCCTGCCAAGGTTTAATATATTTTCTTATATTGTATCAAATCATTGGCCTAATTTTTTTCACTACTTCTTTTATAACAATAGATTTTGATTAATTTATATTAACATATATTTTAGGAAAACTAAAATTAATTCACATATGCTAAAATATATTTGTTGCTCTTATGCCGACCCAAATACGTGCCAACTCGGTTCAGCTACGGCCTTGCTCTAGTTGGATTCATAATTAGAGACCAAGAATATAAGATCTTATTAATGGGACATTCCAAGCTAACAGTTATGTGAGATTGGGTGCAATTAGTTTTTAGTTAGTCGTAACTAAAACCAATTAAACTGGCAACCCATCGTCGTTGTCATGGGATGACCGGCACGTGGCATGAAATGCGTGTCTCCTCAGGGAGCGGCGACCGGCGAGCGAGCTTGCCGTACTGCGGATTACAGCTGCTGACCTAAGCCAGTTGACCACATTTTGGTCCGAAATAACGCCGTTAACAAACTCGCTGACTTTATATGGTTGCATTATTGTCTATCGTCTCGTAAATATTAAGACTTTAATTTGTTTTTTAAAAAAATATGAATTAAAAATGATTAAAAGAATGGCTGCTGTGAATTTTGGTCGAAATAAAGTTAAAGTAAGTCATATCCAATTTAATAAATAATTATTTCAATCATACATTTGCACGGGATAGCTTTTGGGAGATAGGACCAATTGACGTGATCATATATTGTGTAAGATATTTGAATAATTTTTTTCTTAGAAAGCAAAATTTTGAAATTATAATCAATCGATTAAGTTTAAAGGTTAAAAAAATTTATGAATGTACTCAGCTATATAGAATTTAGGGATGACAATGAGTATAAGAAATTTAATTATGGCATAGAACTAATTAAACAGGATGAAAATTCAATTTCTACATGGAACTACTCCAACAAAGAGGAGTTTTGAAGGATTAAATAAGAATGAAGATGAAAAAAATAATTTTTTTAAAAGTCCACAAAGATTTAGACCAAAATAAAAATCGAGGCCTTCATCCTCAAAACTCAATCTTTTTTTTTTTGAATATAAATAATTAAGCTCTTAAATGTTAGATTTAGATTATTATGTTTATAACTTTCTAATTATTTTAAATATTTATCAATTTATAATAGTCTTTTAATTTTAAATATTTTTTATAAAATAATATCAGGCTCAAAGCTGATCGTTCAGTTTTATAAAAAAATAAATGGTGTATGGAAACTTTTTAGGAGGAATGAGAACCATAACGGTGGATATGGAAAGAAAATCAATCTTTATTAAGGGATCGAGACATATATATATATATATATATATATATATATATTCGCGTAGGCTGGTTAGAAGTGCCTTATTGTGTAGCTGAAATTAGCAATAATTATATATATTATCAATCAAAAGATGAGTGGCGGCATGGAAGTACTTGATAGTTTTTTTTTTTTTTTTGCAGAACGACATACCACTTTTTTTGGGCCTATAGTTTATCCATTTGCAAATACATTCTTTCCAGATATTCGTGACGTTAATATTTATTTCATTGACTTGGACGAATACATTCATCTTCATGACATTGTCATTTCTATGAAATACATTTGATTGTGGCAATCATTTCTTGATTTAAGGTTTAAGATAAATATGGCTGGATATTATGGTGGCAAATTTGTGGTCAATGATGTTCAGATGTGCTCCAAGAGTTTGAAATACTCTTGTTCATCTCATTAATGAATGCACGCAAGGATGGTGCTTCTCCATTTGATAATTCTGATTAGTTATTATTTGAGTGATGGCAGTTATAGTAGTATTTAGCCTTCTGAATCTCCTAACAGTGACGGATTGAGATGCCACATATTAAATTGGTTCGGTATCTAGAAGAGCTAACAACTCCCAAAAGAAGCAACGGTGGTGACATCTTAAATTGGTGGAAGATCAACATTGCAGAAAGCATCCTATACTTTGGAAAGAAGGCTGGTGGTCTTTGAGACTGGGTTAGTGAAATTTTGATAGTTTTAATGATTGCAATTGTAAGCTCGGATACGACACATTCAAAGTACAGGAAAGTCACACAGGTTTGAGAGCTTATGCTACATAAGTTATCAGGTTCCTAAGTTATTTAAGTCGGCTTGTAACTCAAGAATAGAGAGTATGTGAGTCATAGGTGTCAGCTTGTAACTCAAGAATAGAGAGTATGTAAGTCATGGGTGTACATGAGATCGGATTTGAGTGCTTTCTTGCATGGCTTAGAAGAAAGTTTTTTGAGAGAATGTTTAATAACCTAATTGTAGGTTATGGGTCGGGTCCATGGGGATTGGGCTTAGGTTTTCTGGATAAGCTTCCATATTTTAGGGAGTTGGTTACGGGCTGACGCAGAGAAGTTTTATCATCCAAGATAAATGATTATTTAAGGCTCTCTCAGAATGTAACCGGATAATTGAAGACCAAGAAAGAAAATAAAGGCATTCTTTTTTTTCTTCTATATCCATATATTCTTCTTCTTCATCATCTTCTCACGCACCAGGAACGAAGCAGCCTAGCCAGCCAGCATATCGTTGTTGATTAGTTGCAATAAGCAAGGAAAGGCCAAGCATCTTATCCTAGGAGAGGCTATAGGAGGGGATTTCAACCAGAATTTCATCTTTAGGTATTTTTTCTTAACTCATCGCTATGATTACTATTTGTGGCCTAATCAACCATGAGTAGAGAGAGCAAAGTTGAGTTTGAAAAATTTAATGGAAAATAAAGTTTTTTCATGTAGAATGTGAGGGTTGAGGATTTTCTAGTGCAGAATTTTTTTAATGTTGCTTTGGAATCAAAGCCTGAGGAGATGTCAGAAGGGGATTGATTGTCTCTTGAGAAGAGGGCATGTGCAGCGATCAGAGGGTGTCTTGTTGATTCCGCTTTATACAGTGTCCTAAATGAGAAGAAACCGAAGGGTCTTTGGGCTAAGTTGCATTCCCTATGCATGGGTAAAAATATGTGCAATAAATTTATGTTGAAGAAACAATTATATAGCCTTCGAATGTAGGAAGGAGGGGATATTGTTCTTCATATTCAGAAGTATAATAGGATATGCAATGATTTGATGACTCTTGGTGTTAAGATGGAGGAAGAAGGTAAATCTCTTTTCTTATTATGTTCATTGCCTATATCTTATGATCCTCTTGTTACTACACTACTTTTTGGAAAAGAAATACTACTTTATGAAGATATTGTGTCTGCATTGAGATCCAATAAGCAGCAGGAAAAGATGACAGTGGAAGGTATGCCTCAGGAGGGCCTCACGATGGGAGAGAGAACCGGTAGAGGCAAGGAGGTCAGCAAGCACAGGGGTTGATCCAGGTCCAAATTAAAGAAAGGCAAAGGCAAGTTCAGGTGTTACAAGTGTAATGGGGTTGGACACATAAAGAGGAATTGTCCTCTTTGGAAGAAACCTCAAAAAAGAAGAAAGAGAAGGAATCTGTCAATACTGTTGAAGATGTAGAGGTCGAGGAGGACCTCTTGGTGGTTTTAGATGCACATAGAAGTACATCAGATAGTTGGTTACTTGATTCAGCCTGCTCACATCATTATACACCGCATCGATCCTGGTTTACAGATTATACTAAAATTGATGTGGAGAATATGACATTAGGGGATAACCATTCTTGCAGTGTGGCAGGAGTTAGCACAATTAGAATCAGAATGTTTGATGGGGGTTGTGAGGACTCTTACTCATGTGAAGCATGTTCTTAACTTGAAGAAGAACCTAGTGTCATTGGGGTACCTAGAGAGGAATGGATTTGGCTTCAGTTGTCGTTCCAGGAATGGTGTACTTGTTGGGAATTGTATCCTAAAGCCAATCATTTGTTGATTGTGCTGATGTAAATTATATATAAATTGACATATTAATAAAAGTTATTTGGCAGTTTATTCATTACAAGAACATCTTCTTAAAACTCCTAATAGTAATGAAGCCCGCATGATCTTCCTTCACGAAAAAGGAGGATTTATCTTTGAAGGTCCTTAAAAGAGTTCATGACCAAATGATATACTATGACAGGGCCATAGTACTATCAATTATAGGATGTTGTATATCATATTTGTTGGTTATTCTCTTAACTAAAAAGTGTAGAGACACTGGTATGACATACAGGTGAAAGTGTAGGAGTACATTTCACCAAACGTGACTCATTTTCGGATACTCTACTGTCAAGAGTTAATCTGAGAAGATATAGGTATAAGTATCCTTCAGACCTGAAGATCACAACCAATGGCTTACAAGAAACTCATTGTACTTAGGTACCGGACCACCTGGATTTCTAATCCAGCTACGAAAGGTTACTGGGTGCAGTCAAGTACTTATGGTAGTCAGTTGTGGATCAAGATGAAATTTGACCTATCCCGTTAAAAAGAGAAATGCTTGTCTTTTAATTTAGCAAGACCTTGGCCAAGGCACTTCATGTGAAAGTCACATGATCACTAAAATTGAAATCACTTTATGGATTTGCTGTTTAGAGTTGACAGGCTTTTAAGCCATCCTTAGCATTTGTGGTCAAGAGGATGAATTATACGGTAACTGTTTCTTAGGGTTCTTGGAGTTTGCTCGGCAACTCTTCGACCTATCCGAACGTCGGGTTCCATTGCTAGATGGGCACATCGATTAGTATAGAAAATTGTTTCTATGCTACCGGCTTAGGTTCGAACCTAGAGAGTCACACGCATAGAAGTTTTCTAGGATGATCTATTTGCTGATCAACGATTGAGAATCGTATATGATTTAATTAATCAATTTGATTGATTGAATTATCTCAATTGGATTAAGTACAAGTGAATAAGATTCAATTTGGTTTAAGTCTACTAGAAGGACTAATCAATTTCAAATATTGATTTGAAATTAGATTTGATTTGGATTTAAATAGATTCAGGATTAGCCAAATTTGATTTGGGCTAGGACCATGATCTATATTGGTTTAATCTAATAAATTCAAATTAGCTTAAAACCAAAAATCCAAACCCCATGTGTGAAAAAGGTTTTCTCGCATGATGAGATAACTAAAATCTTATCTCATTAGAAATTAAATTCTCATGCAGAATTTAATTTATAACTTTTAGTCTTCTTCAAATGATTTCCAAGTTCAAGAAAAATAAATTTTGCTAAAAGGTGCCTCTTTGGAAGAGCACTCCACACAACTCTTCGTGCATTGACAAGTGTGTGAATTAATGTACCTCTTTGGAAGAGCACTCCACACAACTCTCCGTGCATTGACAAGCATGTGAATTAATGTGCCTCTTTGGAAGAAGCACTCCACACAACTCTTCATGCATTGATAAGTGTGTGAATTTAATATGTCTCTTTGGTTTTCATAAAAACAGCGGAATTCTAAATGTTAGAATTCAATAGGCTGGCTAATATGAAACTATAAATAGAGGACATCCCTCACCAGATAACACAACACAAGATCAAAAGAGATCAAAAATTCTAAATAGTTAGAACCAAGTGTTACAGTTCTAAGAGTTAGAATAGAAAATTCTGATGTGATTTTAGTGTTAGCAAAAGCTTGGTGGATCTTGGAGGAAGATTCAAGTGGAAGAATTCAATATCAGCAAAATTATTTTTCCACAAGCTAGCACTCCCGGGAATCTGATCATTCGGGGGCTTCGCGTGGATAATACTAGAGGCCGGACGATTGAACGGCTGCAGAGCACAAAGGATTTACCTACTGTTCTTAAGGTGAGTGATTTGATCCTTAGATCTTAAGGCAGGCTTCAAGATGAGTAGTATGACTTCTCATCTTGAAGATTAAGATATTATCTTAATTATTTAATTTATTTGCAATACTTAGATCAAACGATCTTATAATACAAAGAAAAGATATGATCTTGATGCATGTTAGAAAGATTAATATGTAATCTTTAAATTTCTGCATTGATAATTGTTATCAAATTTTAAAATATGCATGCCTCGAGGATTTACTCTCCCAACAAATGATATCAGAGCAATGGTTTCTTATTGATCTAATTTATTACATGTAAATTAATATTCTTATTAATTATGTAATTATGGCTAAAACTAATCGCAAGGCTATATGGTCACAGATGGATTGAAAATCCAAATTACCCATTCAATGAGGTATTCTGTGATATATTGCCGTGCTATTATTTTATCATTGATGCTCAATCCAAAGATAATTTAAATTGAGCTTATGCATCAAAACATAGATTACACGCACTCTCAAAAGATATTTTATATTTGATACATATTGATGTTGTACAAAAGCATGATATTTGCATGTTTAGTATAAAACATAGATATGATATATGATGGCATGATGTCTATGTTATGAAACATACAAATATTTATGAGAGTCTAATTTGAATGTCAAATGTTAATTCATAATCTGTTTAGATATGATCTAAATATAGGAATTATGAGTAGTAACATAATACATGTGATGCTTGATTGAAATATATGACATGTAAACATGAAATATATTTAATCTTTTGGGTTAGCTAAATTGGGTCCATAAAGGGTTAGACCCTAAGGTTTAAATCAACTGGACTAAAAGAGTATTTGAACAAATCTAATTAGATTAGGTTAAGAATGCTCTAAATCAAACAATAGTTGTAGTTGATCATGTCCTTCTCTTTGATTAAACCAAATGGAAGTAGATTAGGCTCCGTGGTTGAGCATGAATCTCTTATATGGTCAAATCAGAATTGGTTAACCATATGATGTCAAGGTGAGTTGGCAAGTTGCTCTAGGATCAACGATCGAATGGTTTTTAATTGGGAGCTACTCGTATTGATGCGTCTTTAATGAGTTAATGGCATATCCCTCCCATCGATCTCACTCACCTGATCAATGTGGTGAACCATTTATGATTCAGATCATTTACCTGATTCAGGTTGACCCATGCCTGTAAGGAAATCAGTCTGACTGATTTAGGTGCCACTTAACCTGACTTAATCTTGTTTCATTCTACCCATTTCATACATTCAGTGGGAGAACATGATTAGTCAATTTGTCTTCAAATTATAAGATCCTCTAAAATTATTAGGTCCTTAAAATGAAATAGTTATATGATAACTAGATCATAGCCTCCTATTAAGGTGGGTGATAATGAGTCCGATGTCTTGATAATCATTGGAGGCACTCCATGCCTAGTGCTTGTCAACCATCAGAATTATCATTCATTATATGATAAGTCAACGTAACTATTAAATAGACAGTCAGGTGAGCCGAGCTTCACTTAGGCTTGGTTGTCTATTGATAGGTTACACTGATTATACATTTAATGGTTGGACCTAACCAGAACTTTCAGTGGAGGCACTCCATGCCTGCTAAAGAGGTACATGGGGCAAAACTGAACACTAAGAATTGTTTTGGGAAATAATTGGTTTTGAACCTACTCTTAGATGCATATGGGTTGGCCAAGCTTCACTTGGGCCTATATGTGGTCTATGTAGATCTTAGTGCCCGCTAAAGAATTAAGAATAATTCTTCGAATTGGGGTGTAGAGCTGCCAATTTAAACAAAATAGTGGGACAATCTTTAGACTAAAGTCCAAGTCTTTAGACTGAATCAATTTATATACTAATAAACTTTAGTTTTTTCTTATTAAGAAAATGGCCACTAATTATCATTAAGGTCCCTATTGGATAGTGACAAGTTGAATGGTTCAAATTTCAATAGCTGGTTTAGAAAACTTAAGATCGTCCTTGGGTATGAGAGGATTCTATATATTCTTAATAATCCTACACCAAAGATACCTGATGCAAACACACAAAGTTCTGAGAAAGACACTTATCAGAAGTGGCTCAATGATAGAACTAGCGTACATTGCATCATGCTAGCAGTAATGAACGATGCATTCGGTTGCCAATTCGAGAATGCTCAGCCAGAAGAAATCATTCAAGCGTTGAATGAATCTTTCGGCACACCTGACGACGTTGAAAGGCACAAGACTAGTTGTGCTATTTTTAATGCTCGAATGAGGGATGGATCTCCTGTCACTGATCAAGTATTGTACATGATCGAGAAGATAGAACTGCTAAGCAAGCTCGGCTTTCCCCTACATGAGCAGTTGGAAAAAGATGCGATCATGAATTCCTTGCCTTCATCCTTCCGACCTTTCCTTACTCATTTTCGAATGATAAAGCCTGCAGTCAACTACCATGGTTTGTTGGGGTTGTTACAGAACTTTGAGAAGGATAACCAACTCTCTAAGGGTTTGGTTAATGTGGTTGAAGGATCTATGGTAGGGCGTAAACCCTTTGGGAAAGGGAAGAAGAAAAAGAATAAGAAAAAGGTGCAACATGCTAGGACATCTATAAGGGGTCAGATGCAGAAGAAGAAAGTTGATAAAAGTCAAGCTGAATGCTTTCATTGCAAGATGCAAGGGCACTGGAAGAGGAACTGTCCTCTTTACATTGTCACACTTGATTCAAACAGGCCGAAGAAGAAAAAGGGGCAAGATGTTGCTCAACAAGGTATTTATATGATAACACCTTGTAATTTTTCTGTATATGATAATCAGACCTGGGTATTGGATACCGGGAGTCCTTTTAATATTTGCAATTCATTGTATGGACTATAGGTCACCTAAAGATTTGAGGACAATGAAAGATTCCTTAATGTCGGCGATGGAAGATTAGTTCTAGTTCTGTCATTAGGAGTTCTTGAAATAGTTTTCAATAAAAATGTCATTATACTAAATGATTGTCATTTTTGCCCAACGTTCTTATTGAACATAATTTCTGTAGGCCTTCTAGCCAAAAGTCATTATGAAATTTCAATAAAGGATGTTACTTTGAATATCATTATGAATGGAGTCACTGTAATGACTGGGCATTTATCTAATGGCATTTATATATTATCACAGCCTGTGAATGTAGTGTACAAATCAAGTAAGTACCCTAGAACAACTGATGTCACAGACATTTATCTTTGGCACCATCGGCTGGGTCATATCAATAAGAACAGATTAAACAGGTTAACTCAGGAGGGCATCCTTCGAGTTGATGATTGTGAATCATTAACTACATGTGAATCCTGTCTTCTTGGTAAAATGATCAAGTCATCTTTTACTGGAAAAGGTGAAAGAGCTAAAGAGCTATTAAGTCTAGTACATACTGATGTATGTGGACCAATGAGCACTTGTGCCAAAGGTGGATATTATTACTTCATTACTTTTACAGACGACCTTTCTAGGTTCGGTTATGTCTATCTTATGCGACATAAATCTGAATCGTTTGAAATGTTCAAACAATATCATAAAGAAGTAGAAAAACAAACTGGAAAATGTATTAAGATCCTTCGATCAGATCGAGGAGGCGAATACCATTCCAATGACTTTGTGACATATTTAAGGGAGAATGAGATTTTCTCCCAATGGACTCCTCCAGGAACATCACAACATAACGGTGTATCGTAAAGGAGGAATCGAACTCTGTTAGACATGGTTCGATCCATGATGGGTTTTGCAAGCTTGCCAATATCTTTTTGGGGATATGCATTAGAATCAGCTTGTCATATTCTCAATAAGGTTCCAAGTAAGTCTGTTTCAAAAACTCCACATGAGATGTGGTATGGACATAAACTGGTAATCTCCTATCTGAGAGTGTGGGGGTGTCCAGCTTATGTGAAACGTGCAAAATCAGACAAACTTGAACCCAAATCTGACAAATATTTTTTGATCGGCTATCCGAAAGAAACCAAAGGATATTACTTCTACAATACTGAAGAACAAAAGTTGTTCATTAGTAATAGAGCAGTTTTTCTTGAAAAGGAGTTCCTTAGTGAAGGAACAAATAGCTCTATTGTTGAACTTGAGGAAGTTCATCAAGTAGAAGGAACAACACAAACCAGTGAACCGTTAGAATCTGAGTTGATTATATCAAACTCAAAACCTATTTTAGATGCACCATTAAGGCGATCTGGTAGAGTACCACATCAACCGGATAGATACTTAGGTTTCTTGGTCCAGAACGATGATCCTGTTGAACTCGATGAGAACAACGAGGATCCGATCACCTATATGGATGCTATGCAAAGGACTGACTCTAATAAATGGCTTAATGCCATGAAATCCGAACTTGATTCCATGAAGGACAATAATGTATGGACATTAGTTGACCCACCCGAAGGGATAAAATTCATAGAGTGTAAGTGGGTTTTTAAGAGGAAAAGAGGTGCAGACGGAAAGGTTGAGACCTATAAAGCACGTCTGGTTGCCAAGGGGTATCGTCAACGTTATGGTATTGACTATGACGAAATATTTTCTCCTGTGGCAATGCTGAAATCCATTCGGATTATGCTAGCTATAGCAGCACACTTAGATTATGAGATTTGGCAAATGGATGTTAAAACTACTTTTCTAAATAGTGATTTAGAAGAACATGTGTATATGATACAGCCTGAAGGTTTTATATCTAAAGACGAGTCTAAAGTGTGAAGGCTAAGGAAGTCTATTTATGGACTTAAGCAAGCATCTAGGAGTTGGAACATACGATTTGATAAAGTGATCAAATCTTATGGCTTTATTAAGAATAAAGAATAACCTTGCATTTATAAATGGGCTAACGGTTCCATTATTGTATTTCTTGTATTATATATGGATGACATTCTCTTAATCGGGAATGATGTCCCTGCATTACAAGGAATAAAGACATGGTTATCATCACAATTCTCCATGAAAGATCTGGAGAAGCATCATACATCCTCGGGATGAAGATCTATAGAGATAGATCTAAGAGGATGCTTGGTTTATCCCAATCTACGTACATTGACACAGTGCTAAAGAGGTTTAGCATGGGGAATTTCAATAAAGGCTATCTTCCGATAGGCCATGGAATTCATCTTTCTAAGAAGGATTGTCCGACAATTCTTAATGAAAGAGAACGTATGAGTCGAATTCCATATGCTTCGGTAGTAGGATCGATTATATATATCATGACATGTACAAGACCAGATGTGGCATACTCACTAGGAGTAGTGAGTGGATACCAATCTGATCCAGGAGAAAAACACTGGCAAGTTGTTAAGACAATCCTTAAGTATTTGAAAAATACTAAGGACCAGTGGTTAGTCTATGGAGAGTCTGATTTGAAACTTATTGGATATACTGATTCTAGTTTCCAATCAGATCATGATGATAGCAAAAGTGTATCGGGTTTTGTGTTTATCCTAAATGGTGGAGCTGTTTGCTGGAAAAGTTCCAAGCAACATACAGTGGCAGATTCGGTATGCGAGGCAGAGTACATCGCTGCATCGGATGCTGCGAAAGAAGTTGTGTGGCTGCAAAAGTTTATCTCCGAGCTTGGAGTGGCACCTTCCATAGATGGGCCAGTCCTATTGTACAGTGACAGTACTGGTGTCATAGCTCAAGCAAAGGAACCACGAGCACATCAGCACACTAAGCACATACTGCGTCGGTTTCATCTTATACGAGAGATTGTAGACCGAGGTGACATAAATCTTTAGAAGATTGATGGAAAGGAAAATCTAGATGACCCATTTACTAAAGCACTTAGCATCAAGGAGTTTGATGACTATAAATTGAAGATGGGTATTAGATATTGTAATGAGTGGCTTTAGGCTAAGTGGGAGTTTGTTGGGAATTGTATCATAAAGCTAATCATTTGATGACTATGCTGATGTAAATTGTATATAAATTGATATATTAATAAAAGTTATTTGGCAGTATATTCATTACAAGAACATCTTCTTAAAACTCCTAATAGTAATGAAGCCCTCAGGATCTTCCTTTACGATAATGGAGGATTTATATTTGAAGGTCCTTAAAAGAGTTCGCGACCAAATGATATACTATGACAGGGCTATAGTACTATCAATTATAGGACGTTGTATATCATATTTGTTGGTTGTCCTCTTAACCAAGGAGTGTAGAGACACTGGTATGACATACAGGTGAAAGTGTAGGAGTACATTTTACCGAATGTGACTTATTTTCAGATACTCTACTGTCAAGAGTTAATCCGAGAAGATATAGGTATAAGTATCCTTCAAACCTGAAGGTCACAACCAGTGGTTTACAAGAAACTCATTGTACTTAGGTGTCGGACCACCTGGATTTCTAATCCAGCTATGAAAGGTTACTAGGTGCAGTCAAGTACTTGTGGTAGTCAGTTGTGGATCAAGATGGAATTTGACCTATCCCGTTAAAAGGAGAAATGCTTGTGTTTCAATTTAGCAAACCTTGGCGAAGGCACTTCATGTGAAAGTCACATGATCACTAAAATTGAAATCACTTTATGAATTTGCTGTTTAGAGTTGACAGGCTCTTAAGCCATCCTTAGCATTTGTGGTCAAGAGGATGAATTATACGGTAACTGTTTCCTAGGGTTCTTGGAGTTTGCTCGGCAACTCTTCGACCTAACCGGACGTCGGGTTCCATTGCTAGATGGGCACATCGATTAGTATAGAAAATTGTTTCTATGCTACCGGCTTAGGTTCGAACCTAGAGAGTCACACGCATAGAAGTTTTCTAGGATGATCTATTTGCTGATCAACGATTGAGAATCGTATATGATTTAATTAATCAATTTGATTGATTGAATTATCTCAATTGGATTAAGTACAAGTAAATAAGATTCAATTTCGTTTAAGTCTACTAGAAGGACTAATCAATTTCAAATATTGATTTGAAATTAAATTTGATTTGGATTTAAATAGATTCAGGATTAGCCAAATTTGATTTGGGCTAGGACCATGATATATATTGGTTTAAACCAATAAATTCAAATTAGCTTAAAATCAAAAATCCAAACCCCATGTGTGAAAAAGGCTTTCTCGCATGATGAGATAACTAAAATCTCATCTCATGAGAAATTAAATTCTCATGCAGAATTTAATTTATAACTTTTAGTCTTCTTCAAATGATTTCCAAGTTCAAGAAAAATAAATTTTGCTAAAAGGTGCCTCTTTGGAAGAGCACTCCACACAACTCTCTGTGCATTGACAAGTGTGTGAATTAATGTGCCTCTTTGGAAGAGCACTTTATACAACTCTCCGTGCATTGACAAGTGTGTTATTAATGTGCCTCTTTGGAAGAGCACTCCATACAACTCTCCGTGCATTGACAAGCGTGTGAATTAATGTGCCTCTTTACAAGAAGCACTCCACACAACTCTTCATGCATTGATAAGTGTGTGAATTTAATATGTCTCTTTGGTTTTCACAAAAACAACGGAAGGCTAAGGATGGTGCTTGGATGGTTGAAGGCTAAGGATGGTGCTTGGATGGTTGAAGGCTAAGGATGAAGGGTGGTTGGCCATAAGTTTAAGGCTTAGGGATTTTCATGGAGGCTTGGGGATTTTCATGAAGGCTTGGAGTTTTTCATGAAGGCTAAGGAGTTGGTGAATGGAAGGGAATGAGGGATGAATGAATGTGTAGGAATGAGGATGGGTGGAGGGTTTTTATAGATAGTTGGGTCATGGTGGAGGCTTTAGTGGAGAGGTGAGTGGAGTTTTTAGTGGTGGTGAGTGGAGCCTTGGTGGAGGTTAAGTGGAACTTGAGTGGGAGTGAGTGGAGCTTGAGTAGAGGTTAAGTGGAGCTTGAGTGGGAGTGAGTGGAGCTTGAGTGGAGGTGAGTGGAGTTTTGGTGGAGGCTTAGTGGAGCTTAAGTAGGTTCTTGGTGATCATGAATGAGGGTTAGGTGATTATGGTGGAGGTTTAAGGGTTATAAACATGGATGATGGGTAATGATTGCGGATTTAAGAAATTAGCCAAACATGGCTCTGATACCAAACATGCTCTTGCTTCTCAATCCAATAGTCCACAGACCTTTCAGCCTGCTTTAACCAGAACCCAGATCCAGTCCACAACTTTGGCCCAAAAACTCCAGTCTCATTATTCAGCAGCACCCTTATCACACAGGTCACGCATGTGACTCCGGTAGTACTATTATCACACATGTCTCACACGAGACCCCCAGCCTCATCAGCACTATTCTCATTAGCACTATCATGGCACACTTCACAACAAAGTCACCCATGTGACTCCTTGGCCCTACCATGGTATGTGACTCTTCATCTTTTTCAAGTCACCCATGTGACTCCTCAGCCTTATCAGGTCACCCATGTGACTCCTCGGCCCTACCAAAGGCATCTCCTCAGATGCACGCTCCTCAGACTTATCCTCCAGCACAGCAGCCACAATCAACCAGATATTGACAACAGTTCACACATATAAAGCTACAGCAGCAACAGCCAGTCAGAATATGCCAACTCATATGAAGGACTTTTCTGGTATTAGAGCACTGTTACGGGAAGTAACTCAAGAGCAGCCGCACATGTGCTGCAGTGCTCAAAGGATAGCAAAGCCAGCTGTCCTAAATCCAGACGTCCTGCCCCAAACCTAAAACCAATACTGGATTTCAACCCATTTGAAGTCCGCAGAAGACAGCCAGCCAGCTGTCCCCAAGGACAGACATACTTTATCAAAGCAAGCCAGCCAGCTGTCCCCAAGGACAGACCTTATCGAAGCCAGCCAACCAGCTGTCCCCAAGGACAGACATACTTTATCAAAGCAAGCCAGCCAGCTGTCCCCAAGGACAGACTTTATCGAAGCCAGCTGTCCCCAAGGACAGACAAACTTTATCGAAGACAGCCAACCAGCTGTCCCCAAGGACAGAAATAATTGAAGACCAGTCAGATCACCTTTCGGATTTCAAAGGAAGTGAAGTCCGCACCAACCACTCCGGATTCCAACCAGTCTGAAGTCTGTCCAGACCAGTCTATAAAATGGATAGCCCTCAACCTGTGAGAGGCATCCGCAATCATTACCCATCATCCATGTTTATAACCCTTAAACCTCCACCATAATCACCTAACCCTCATTCATGATCACCAAGAACCTACTTAAGCTCCACTAAGCCTCCACCAAAACTCCACTCACCTCCACTCAAGCTCCACTCACTCCCACTCAAGCTCCACTTAACCTCCACTCAAGCTCCACTCACTCCCACTCAAGTTTCACTTAACCTCCACCAAGGCTCCACTCACCACCACTAAAACTCCACTCACCTCTCCACTAAAGCCTCCACCATGACCCAACTATCTATAAAAACCCTCCACCCATCCTCATTCCTACACATTCATTCATCCCTCATTCCCTTCCATTCACCAACTCCTTAGCCTTCATGAAAAACTCCAAGCCTTCATGAAAATCCCCAAGCCTCCATGAAAATCCCTAAGCCTTAAACTTATGGCCAACCACCCTTCATCCTTAGCCTTCAACCATCCAAGCACCATCCTTAGCCTTCAACCATCCAAAGCCTTCAACCATCCAAGAACCCATCTTCATTCATGAACACCTTCATCAACTCATAGTTTCAGTTCAACTTAGAAATTAGTCACTCAGAGGCCTGGGATCTGAGTGACTAATTTCTAAGTTGAACTGAAACTATGAGTTGATGAAGGTGTTCATGAATGAAGATGGGTTCTTGGATGGTTGAAGGCTTTGGATGGTTGAAGGCTAAGGATGGTGCTTCGATGGTTGACTGCTACCATTAACCCCCTTCTCCCCCGGAAAAGAGAATTTTTGCACATAAGCATAAAATAAAGCAGTTGAAAACAAGTTTAAATCTTGCACAGAAATGGTATCAGAGCCATGTTTGGCTAATTTCTTCTCTTTCTCAGTCAAAGCCGAGTCCGGCTACCCTGTCAAGGCCAACTTGGGCCAACCTCATGTAATCTCTCAGTTGTAAAGCTTTCAAGCTTTTAAGTTGTAAGTCTCTCTAGACTTAAGAAATCCAGTACCAGTTTTATTTCTGTGCAAGATTTAAACTTGTTTTCAACTGCTTTATTTTATGCTTATGTGCAAAAATTCTCTTTTCCGGGGGAGAAGGGGGTTAATGGTAGCAGTCTAGCCTCAGTTAAAGTTAAACTTTCAGTATGTTTTTCCTTTTCCTTTAAATCAAAAGCATCACGCCTCCTGAGCGGACATATGCAAATATGTCTATGACCCACGGGAGTAATGAGCCCCTGGCCAGACGTGAGCTTTTAGATCTAAGAAAACTATTTTTACAATAGTTGTTCTACAGCTTTTAATTATGCTATCTAATTTTTGCACAAAAGCACAGCACCAATTTTTAACATAAAAAATTGTGGTTATAAAATCAGTTAGATTAAACCCTGACTTTACCCTTCCGGTAAAGGGACAGGGTGTTAGGAAACATAGTTCCCTAGCTCTTAACATATTAAGTGGAAAAACTTTAGTTAAGCGGGCCTCTTAGTTATCCACCAGGTTCTTAGGACATGATGACCAGGAGACCGAGGTCGTTGGTAAGCGTAAGACTGGCAGAAAGGAGCGTAAGACCAGCAGTGTTCCCGGCAGTGTTCCTGACTCATCATCAAACCCTAGAAAGCAGTGGAACAAATAATTAAGAGATTAACTAAGGTTTAGAAGCTTAAAATGTTAAAGGTTAGAGAACTATGAATCCTAAACACCCAAACCTAAACCAAAAGAAGTCCTAAACATGTTAAGACAAATTATGAGAAATGAACTCCTTAATCAATTAAAAGATAAACCTATAACCTTAAAAGAATATGAAATAGACAAAGAACAAATCAAGGTAGATTTTCTATCAGAACAAAATAAAGAAAAAGAAAATGGCTCTTTGAGACCATAAGTACAGAAGAAAGAGAGACCCTTAACAAGAGTACTATAGTTTTATGAAAGAACTAAGACTAGAGATTCCTTACTTTGTATGGCTTAAGGTAGCATGCCAAAATAAAGAAATCAAGAATAAGTACTTAAAATGGCTAGAAATACAAGACCAACGCCCTTTCAAATCATTGGGAGTAATTAATTCAGAAGATAACTCTCTTAGAAAAAGAAATTATTATAAGGACCAGACCCTAAAATATCCTCAATTAGAAGGAAGACAGTTAAACCAAGAAAAACCCGACAGTAACAATAA
>UESW01003927.1:706816-965046 GCA_900491605.1 Calamus simplicifolius
CGATGGGAAAAAAGAAACCAAGCAAACAGAAACCTAGAAAGCCTCCCCTATGGAATAAAAGAAAAAGAGAATCTAATCCAAAACAAGAAAATACTCCAATATGTTTTGGTTGTGGAAGAGAAGGACATTACAAAAGAAACTGTAGAATATCTCAGATTCAGGAATTAGACATCCCTGATAGACAAAAAGAAGAAATAGTAAAAATTATGCTCTCAAACAACAAGGATAACTATTCCTCAGAAGAAGAGGGAAGCACTTCAGAAGAAAGAATCCAACTAATTGAAGAAAATAGTTCCTCAGAAACAGAAAGATCTTCTTCATCCTACTTAGAAGGAATAAATCTATGCGGATGCATGGAAAAACTCAAATCAATATGATGAGAAAAGAAGATTTTCTTTTTGATCTGGTAGAAGAAATGAATGATCCAGGATTAAGAAAAAAATGTATAGAAAAACTTAAAGAGGAATTCCAACCCTATCCTAATAAAAAAAGAATTCTCAGCCTTCCAGAGATCATTAAAGAAAAAGAACGAGAAGAAAAAATAAAATCAGACCCGATCCATAAACTTAACCTAGAAATTGAACAAATAAAACAAGATATCAGAATACTTCAGTCACGAATAAAAGAAGCAGAAAAGGAGGAAGAGATACAAATAGACAAAGGAAAAGGGATACTTCAAGAAAATGATTACATAGACGAAATTGCAATAAAACCTCTTAGATGGTATATCAGCATTACCCTTAAAATCAAAAATGAAATCAAAATACTTTGCGCCCTAATTGACTCAGGAGCAGATATAAATTGTGTCCCCGAAGGACTTTTCCCTGAAAACTTTGGAGAAGAAGCCTTAGAAAAAATACTTACAGCAGATAGTAAAACCTTCAGGTAAATATAAATACCCAGAAGCGTATGTCTGCCAGGATGACATACAACTTGAAACCCCCTTTCATGTCATCAAGAATGTTCAGTCAACTACAGTAGGAATGCCATTCTTAACACTATTTGACAAAATAGAAATCGATAAAAATGGCATAAATGTCCAGATTTCAGACAAACAACTTTACTTCAGGTTTTTATGAAACTCTTACATGCTTTATCAAAAAGACTTTTTCAAAAAGAGTTTTCGGTCAGCCTATTCAGTCTATAGCCCAATACTATTCCAAACCCGATCCACACATATGGAAAAACCTCTTGCCTCCCAATCCAATAAATCCACAGACCTAGCTTGTCCTA
Source organism: Calamus simplicifolius (assembly GCA_900491605.1). Taxonomy (NCBI): domain Eukaryota; kingdom Viridiplantae; phylum Streptophyta; class Magnoliopsida; order Arecales; family Arecaceae; genus Calamus; species Calamus simplicifolius. Next base: position 708,050 of record UESW01003927.1, read on the forward strand.
ACCAGAACCCACATCCGGTCCATAACTTTGGCCCAAAAACTCCAGCAGTACTATTGTCACACATGTCTCACACGAGACCCCCCAGCCTCATCAGCACTATTCTCATTAGCACTATTATGGCACACTTCAAAGTCACCCATATGACTCCTCAGCCTTATCAAGTCACCCATGTGACTCCTCGACCCTACCAAAGGCATCCCCTCAGATGCACGCTCCTCAGACTTATCCTCCAGCACAGCAGCTACAGTCAACCAGATAGTGACACATCAGCAACACTTCAGCAATTACAACAATGGCACTATACCTCAGCCAGCCACAACAGATCACACATATGGAAGCAACAGCCAGTCAAAATATGCCAACTCATATGAAGGACCTTTCTGGTATTAGAGCACTGTTACGGAAAGTAACTCAAGAGCAGCCGCACATGTGCTGCAGTGCTCAAAGGATAGCAAAGCCAGCTGTCCTAAGTCCAGACGTCCTGCCCCAAACCTAAAACCAATACTGGATTTCAACCCATTTGAAGTCCGCAGAAGACAGCCAGCCAGCTGTCCCCAAGGACAGACATACTTTATCAAAGCAAGCCAGCCAGCTGTCCCCAAGGACAGACCTTATCGAAGCCAGTCAACCAGCTGTCCCCAAGGACAGACATACTTTATCAAAGCAAGCCAGCCAGCTGTCCCCAAGGACAGACTTTATCGAAGCCAGCTGTCCCCAAGGACAGACAAACTTTATCGAAGACAGCCAACCAGCTGTCCCCAAGGACAGAAATAATTGAAGACCAGTCAGATCACCTTTCAGATTTCAAAGGAAGTGAAGTCCGCACCAACCACTCCGGATTCCAACCAGTCTGAAGTCCGTCCAGACCAGTCTATAAAATGGATAGCCCTCAACCTGTGAGAGGCATCCGCAATCATTACCCATCATCCATGTTTATAACCCTTAAACCTCCACCATAATCACCTAACCCTCATTCATGATCACCAAGAACCTACTTAAGCTCCACTAAGCCTCCACCAAAACTCCACTCACCTCCACTCAAGCTCCACTCACTCCCACTAAAAACTTCACTCACCTCTCCACTAAAGCCTCCACCATGACCCAACTATCTATAAAAACCCTCCACCCATCCTCATTCCTACACATTCATTCATCCCTCATTCCCTTCCATTCACCAACTCCTTAGCCTTCATGAAAAACTCCAAGCCTTCATGAAAATCCCCAAGCCTCCATGAAAATCCCTAAGCCTTAAACTTATGGCCAACCACCCTTCATCCTTAGCCTTCAACCATCCAAGCACCATCCTTAGCCTTCAACCATCCAAAGCCTTCAACCATCCAAGAACCCATCTTCATTCATGAACACCTTCATCAACTCATAGTTTCAGTTCAACTTAGAAATTAGTCACTCAGATCCCAGGCCTCCCAGAAATGGTATCAGAGCCATGTTTGGCTAATTTCTTCTCTTTCTCAGTCAAAGCCGAGTCCGGCTACCCTGTCAAGGCCAACTTGGGCCAACCTCATGTAATCTCTCAGTTGTAAAGCTTTCAAGCTTTTAAGTTGTAAGTCTCTCTAGACTTAAGAAATCCAGTACCAGTTGTTTATTTCTGTACAAGATTTAAACTTGTTTTCAACTGCTTTATTTTATGCTTATGTGCAAAAATTCTCTTTTCCGGGGGAGAAGGGGGTTATGGTAGCAGTCTAGGATCAGTCTAGCCTTTCCTTTTATGCATACACCTCTCCTTTTTTACTTTCAGCATGCTTTTCCTTTTCCTTAAATCAAAAGCATCACGCCTCCTGAGCGGACATATGCAAATATGTCTATGACCCACGGGAGTAATGAGCCCCTGGCCAGACGTGAGCTTTTAGATCTAAGAAAACTATTTTTACAATAGTTGTTTTACAGTTTTTTATTATGCTATCTAATTTTTGCACAAAAGCACAGCACCAATTTTAGCATAAAAAATTGTGGTTATAAAAATCAGTTAGATTAAACCCTGACTTTACCCTTCCGGTAAAGGGACAGGGTGTTAGGAAACATAGTTCCCTAGCTCTTAACATATTAAGTGGAAAAACTTTAGTTAAGCGGGCCTCTTAGTTATCCACCAGGTTCTTAGGTCATGATGACCAAGAGACCGAGGTCGTTGGTAAGCGTAAGACTGGCAGAAAGGAGCGTAAGACCAGCAGTGTTCCTGACTCATCATCAAACCCTAGAAAGTAGTGGAACAAATAATTAAGAGATTAACTAAGGTTTAGAAGCTTAAAATGTTAAAGGTTAGAGAACTATGAATCCTAAACACCCGAACCTAAACCAAAAGAAGTCCTAAACATGTTAAGACAAATTATGAGAAATGAACTTTTTAATCAATTAAAAGACAAACCTATAGCCTTAAAAGAATATGAAATAGACAAAGAACAAATCAAAGTAGATTTTCTATCAGAACAAAATAAAGAAAAAAGAAAATGGCTCTTTGAGACCATAAGTACAGAAGAAAGAGAGACCCTTAAACAAGAGTACTATAGTTTTATGAAAGAACTAAGACTAGAGATTCCTTACTTTGTATGGCTTAAGGTAGCATGCCAAAATAAGGAAATCAAAAATAAGTACTTAAAATGGCTAGAAATACCAGACCAACGCCCTTTCAAATCATTGGGAGTAATTAATTCAGAAGATAACTCTCTTAGAAAAAGAAATCCTCAATTAGAAGGAAGACAGTCAAACCAAGAAAAACCTGACAGTAACAATAAAGAATCAATCCAACAAAATGAAACAGAGACTCTAAAACCAATCAGACAAGAAGAAAACCCCAAAATAAGATTAATGAAACAACCTAAACTAGAAAACGAACAAATAAGACAAGAAATTAAAAAAGTACAGTCAAAAATACAAAATCTAAAAAAATCAAATAAAGGAAAAGAAGAATCTTTAGAAAGACCAGCAGAAAAAGAACAAGAAGATCATACTACGATAATTGAAAGACAAAAGTGGCACATTAAAGTGAATCTAGTAGTCAAAAATGAGATTAGGGAAACCTATGCTTTAGTAGACTCGGGAGCAGACATGAATTGCATTCCAGAGGAACTATTTCCTAGAAAATATTATGAAGAAACCATGGAAAAACTCTATACAGCCAATAGTAAAAATCTTAAAGTAAAATATAAAATTCCAGATGTGCATGTCTGCCAAGACAACATTTGCTTTAAAACAACTTTCATTGTAGTTAAAGATATCCAAACAGTCATTCTAGGTACACCATTTCTAACACTCCTCTATGGACTAGAGATTAATAAAGAAGGCATAACCACTTATGTCTTAGAAAACCCAGTCACCTTCAAATTCGTAAGCCCCGTTGAGCTCAAAAAAATTAATCAACTAAAAGATTCCAGCCAAAAGATACAGTCCTTGAAGAATAAAAAACAACAACTTAAAGAAGAAATAAAGACAAATAGAATAGAAGAACAACTACATCTAGAATCATGGAAAACTAAAATAAAAGAGATCCAAGAAAAATTAGAAAAAGAATTATGCAGCCAAGACCCTACAGCCTTCTGGAATAGAAAGAAGCACCAGGTCAGCTTGCCTTATATTAAAGACTTCAAAGAAACTAATATCCCGACAAAGGCCAGACCAATCCAGATGAACCTAGAGCTATTAGAATATTGTAAAAAGGAGATAGCAGATCTCTTAGACAAAAGACTTATTAGACCAAGCAAGTCTCCATGGTCATGTTCAGCCTTCTATGTCCAGAAAGCTTCGGAATTAGAAAGAGGAACACTTAGATTGGTCATAAATTATAAACCTTTGAATAAAGTTTTAGAATGGATTAGATATCCCATACCTAATAAAAAAGACCTGTTATCCAGACTATATAAAGCAAAGATATTTTCCAAGTTTAACATGAAATCAGGATTTTGGCAGATACAAATAACTGAAGAAGATAGATACAAAACAGCGTTCACTGTACCATTTGGACATTACGAATGGAATGTAATGCCTTTTGGTTTAAAAAATGCCCCTAGCGAATTCCAGAACATGATGAATGAAATTTTTAATCAATTTACCCAGTTCATAATAGTTTATATAAATGATGTCCTTATCTTCTCAGAAGATCTAGAAAAACATGTTAAACACATTAGACTCTTTCACAATTTAGCAAAACAAAATGGGCTAGCAATCTCAGCACCCAAAATCAAAATCTTTCAGACCAAAGTCAGATTTCTAAGGCACTATATTTATCTGGGAACTATCAAACCCATAGAAAGGTCGATAGAATTTGCAGATAAATTTCCAGATGAAATCAAAGAAAAAACCCAATTACAACGATTTCTAGGATGCCTTAATTATGTCTCAGACTTTATCCCAAACATCAGGATCACTCTAGAACCCCTGTACGCTCAGCTTAGAAAAAAGAAAAAGGATGGACAGCAGAACATACCAAAGTAGTCAAAAAAGTAAAAACTATAGTCAAAAACCTTCCTTGCCTAGAATTACTAGACCCGGCAGCCTTAGTAATAGTAGAGTCAGATGCCTCAGAAATAGGATTTGGAGGAATTCTCAAACAAAAAACCCATAACAAAGAAACATTAGTCAGATATCACTCGGGAATATGAACTAATGCTCAAACAAATTATAGCATAGTAAAAAAGGAAGTTTTGTCAATAGTCCTATGCATACAAAAATTCCAAGAGGATTTATATTTCAAAAAATTCCTTCTCAGAATTGATTGCAAACCAGCCAAGGAAGTTTTAGAAAAAGATATTGAAAATCTTGTTTCAAAACAAATCTTTGCCAGATGGCAAGCTATTTTATCGGTATTTGATTTTGAAATAGAATTTTTAAAAGGCACAGAAAATAGTTTACCAGACTTTCTGACACGAGAGTTCCTTACAGGAACAAGATGTCAGACAGACCCAGAACAAAAGCATCCTATGCAAAATCGATAGTTCCAATCCCTCTCAGTAACCCATACTCAGTATTAACTCCACCCAGAACTCTTCTCCCTCTTAGACCTCAATATTCAGCCTTAGTCTCGCCTTCTCAAACCTATTCCCAAGCAACTCTAAAGCGATCGCCTCCTAGTCCCAGTACTACTACTGAGCAGACTAGGTCTAGTCCTTCCAAGTCTCCCATGTTCAACCCATATTATAGTAAGAATTGCTCTCTTACCGTTAAACTCTTAGAACCAGACGAGATAGGAGACAACCAAACCCCCAAGCTGTCCAAATTTTCCCTTCGATTAATGGAAAAATCATGCAATATCACCTACCCAGAGGATTTCAAAATCCCCTTAAAACCCAGGAATATTATGAGTTTATTTTAGTTGATACAGACTCAGCCGAAATAACCCATACATCAGAACAGAACTCAGAGGCAGTCGCCTATTCAAAATGTAAGATTAAGAAGTTTATGACTAAACAAGAATGGGGAAACCCATATCAGCCCAGAACCTTTTCTCAAAAATACCAGCCTTCTCAATACAACTATTTTGACTACCAAGAAGCCTGGTATAAGGCTTTCTATCTTAAGCCCACGGATCATAGTTGGTTCCTCAACTTCAGTCCAAAGATAGACAAAAGAATTCCAAGCTGGATTCATGATTGGTGGACCTACTTTGGGATAACAAAAGAAATAATTCCAGAACCAGCATTATCAGCATGGGTTTATTTCCACGATCGACTCAAAACATCCCATTATGGAAACAAAACTATGATGTTCACAATTGAATTTCAAGTTCCATGGATTGTGGGATGGGATTTTGCTGTTAGTAGATCCCTTGATCAATAGTATCCACTTATCCTAGAAAGACGATTTAGGATCAAGTGGTGGAAAAACTTTCAATCCGGAGAAAGATTATCACTAAGTAACATCAGCCGATGGCTAGTTACTTATGATATCCCCAGACAATTCCCAAAAATAGAAAAACCTGTCCCAGAGAAAACTACAACTTCTCCTTCTTCAAGTAAAACTCCTAACAAAAAGGAACTAAAGAAAAAATTACTAGAGGAATTATCACAGCTAGGAGACTCTGATGAGGAGGAGGATATCAGTTCATCCCAGCCCAAGCCAACAGACCAACTATATCTACAGGATGCCCAGGATCCATATGAAGACTATGACATAATATAGCCCAATACTATTCCAAACCTAGTCCACATATATGGAAATTAAACCTCTTGCTTCTCAATCCAATAGTCCACAGACCTTTCAGCCTGCTTTAACCAGAACCCAGATCCAGTCCACAACTTTGGCCCAAAAACTCCAGTCTCATTATTTTTCAGCAACACCCTTATCACACAGGTCACGCATGTGACTCCGGTAGTACTATTATCACACATGTCTCACACGAGACCCCCAGCCTCATCAGCACTATTCTCATTAGCACTATCATGGCACACTTCACAACAAAGTCACCCATGTGACTCCTTGGCCCTACCATGGTATGTGACTCTTCATCTTTTTCAAGTCACCCATGTGACTCCTCAGCCTTATCAGGTCACCCATGTGACTCCTCGGCCCTACCAAAGGCATCTCCTCAGATGCATGCTCCTCAGACTTATCCTCCAGCACAGCAGCCACAATCAACCAGATATTGACAACAGTTTACACATATGAAGCTACAGCAGCAACAACCAGTCATAATATGCCAACTCATATGAAGGACTTTTCTGGTATTAGAGCACTATTACGGGAAGTAACTCAAGAGCAGCCGCACATGTGCTGCAGTGCTCAAAGGATAGCAAAGCCAGCTGTCCTAAATCCGGACGTCCTGCCCCAAACCTAAAACCAATACTGGATTTCAACCCATCTGAAGTCCGCAGAAACAAGCCAGCCAGCTGTCCCCAAGGACAGACCTTATCAAAGCCAGCCAGCCAGCTGTCCCCAAGGACAGACATACTTTATCAAAGCAAGCCAGCCAGCTGTCCCCAAGGACAGACCTTATCGAAGCCAGCCAGCCAGCTGTCCCCAAGGACAGACAGACTTTATCAAAGCCAGCCAACCAGCTGTCCCCAAGGACAGAAATAATTGAAGACTAGCCAGATCACTTTTTGGATTTCAAAGGAAGTGAAGTCCGCACCAACCACTCCGGACTCCAACCAGTCTGAAGTCCGTCCAGACCAGTCTATAAAATGGATAGCCCTCAACCTGTGAGAGGCATCCGCATTCATCCACAATCATTATCCATCATCCATGTTCATGACCCTTAAACCTCCACCTTAATCGCCTAACCCTCATTCATGATCACTAAGAACCCATTTAAACTCCACTAAGTCTCCACCAAGATCCCACTCACCTCCACTCATATTCCACTCAAGCTCCACTAAACCTCCACCAAAGCTCCACTAAACCTCCACCAAAGGTCCACTCACCTCCACTCAAACTCCACTCCCCTCTCCACTAAGGCCTATAAAACCCTCCATCCATCCTCATACACACACATTCATTCATCCCTCATTCCCTTCCATTCACCAACTCCTTAGCCTTCATCCATGGAAATCCCCAAGCCTCCATGAGAATCCCTAAGCCTTAAACCCATGGCCAACCACCCTTCATCCTTAGCCTTCAATCATCCAAGCACCCATCTTCATCCATAAACACCTTCATCAATTCCTAGTTTTAGTTCCCAGAAAGCAACCTTTAACTTAGAAATTAGTCACTCAGATCCCAGGCCTCTCCAAATGGTATCAGAGCCATGTTTGGCTAATTTCTTCTCTTTCTCAGTCAAAGCCGAGTCCGGCTACCCTGTCAAGGCCAACTTGGGCCAACCTCATGTAATCTCTCAGTTGTAAAGCTTTCAAGCTTTTAAGTTGTAAGTCTCTCTAGACTTAAGAAATCCAGTACCAGTTGTTTATTTCTGTGCAAGATTTAAACTTGTTTTCAACTGCTTTATTTTATGCTTATGTGCAAAAATTCTCTTTTTCGGGGAGAAGGGGGTTATGGTAGCAGTCTAGGACTGATCCTAGATTCTCTTTTTTGGGGGAGAAGGGGGTTATGGTAGCAGTCTAGGACTGATCCTAGACTGCTACCATAACCTCCTTCTCCTCTGAAAAAGAGAATTTTTGCACATAAGCATAAAATAAAGCAGTTGAAAACAAGTTTAAATCTTGCACAGAAATAAACAACTGGTACTGGATTTCTTAAGTCTAGAGAGGATCTGATGAAGGTGTTAGGTAGAATGAAGGTAAGAGCATGAATGATGGAAGGCTAAGGATGAAGGGCGGTTGGCCATGGGTGGTGAGGCTGGAAGGCTAAGTATGAAGGGTGGTTGGCCATGGGTGGTGAGGCTAGGGATGTTTTCTTATTATGGAAGAAGGCTTGGGAATTTTCATGGAGGCTTAGGGATTTTCATGGAGGCTTAGGGATCTTCATGGATGAAGAAGGCTAAGGAGTTGGTGAATGGAAGGGAATGAGGGATGAATGAATGTGTAGGAATGAGGATGGGTGGAGGGTTTTTATAGATAGTTGGGTCATGGTGGAGGCCTTAGTGGAGATGTAAGTGGAGTTTTAGTGGTGGTGAGTGGAGCCTTGGTGGAGGTTAAGTGGAACTTGAGTGGGAGTGAGTGGAGCTTGAGTGGAGGTTAAGTGGAACTTGAGTGGGTGTGAGTGGAGTTTGAGTGGAGGTGAGTGGAGTTTTGGTGGAGGCTTAGTGGAGCTTAAGTAGGTTCTTGGTGATCATGAATGAGGGTTAGGTGATTATGGTGGAGATTTAAGGGTTATAAACATGGATGATGGGTAATGATTGCGGATGCCTCTCACAGGTTGAGGGCTATCCAAAAGAGCTCAGCCCGACAGCGAAGAGGGCATCCTCTGACAAAAGGGCGCTAGCCGAAAACACCCGACCACTACAGAGAGTTACCAAATCTTTCTTCTCCTATTCAGATAACTCTGGGTGCACCTCTGGATCCTTCACGTAACTCGCCCATGCCCAAGGAAAATCAGAGACAATGTTTCCCTCAATGATGAAAAATCGAGACTTCTACTCCTTTATCGACAATGGATTGTCCGATATCATCTTGAATGATTTCCGAGGGCCAATATAGAGCCACTCAGAGCTCCTTTCGGAAACTAAATTGTAGCAAACTCAATATGGGAAGAGTTGCAGTTATCCCAATGCAGCTGCACATCAAAATAAATCCGATGAGGTTGCGCCAGCTGTTCGGAGCCACCATCGTCGGACATATATTGTAAAATCTTATGACCTCTTTCACCAGTGGGTAGAGAGGAAACCAAAGACCACTCTTAAGCTTTCCTCATAAAAAAATACTCCACGCCCCAGCTCCATTGAAATCTTATGCTCGGCCCTCGGGAGCTACAGAGCAACATCCTGATGGACCTTGTATCGATGGCGTATTCTGTCCAGATCTTCAAGGGTTATCTCAGAGGCTATGTCGTTTGGACCCTTCATGTTGTCAGGTTGAAGGACAAAGCACAAATGAACTCACGATAGTTTTGAGAAAGAAAAATATCTGAGGAAGAAACGGGAAGGCATTGCAGGAGAGACACCGCCATAACCCCTCCTTAAAAGGCATTTCAGGAGGAAAACCCTGAACGCTAAAATTACCGCTATGAGTGCCATAAACATAGGGATCTCGCCATGTGGGACTTCCCCAGTCGCTGCCCACAAGAAACGAGGGTTTTCCTCCTCGTGCGTTGATAAAAAATGATGATGGAGCAGCGGCCTGCCATTTACGAGACCATTGTTGCGCATCTCTTCAAATCCCTCTGAATGGAATTATTCTAAACTCTACTCCCTACATCCAAATTTATACTTCGAACTAGGGAGTGGGGGGCATATGATGAGGGGTAAAATTATCATTGCACTAATGTTCGTGTGCACCATCAACATGGTCGAGACCAATCTTTACATCCCGTCAGCTAGCTATCATATCCAAAAAATAGCAGAGCCGAATCGTCTTTAGTAGAGTCGAGTCACCTCGGCGAACCGAGCTATTCTCATGCCTCGGTGAACCGAAATGCCCTCATGCCTCGGCGAACCGAGCTACTCTCATGCCTCGGCGAACCGAGCTATTCTCATGCCTCGGTGAATCGAACTGCTCCCATGCCTCGGCGAATCGAGCTACTCTCATGCCTCGGCGAACCAAATTATTTCTACGCCCCCACCAGACCAAGGCATTTAAGCCCCTCTGCGAAACCAAACACGAGAGAGTTTAAATTCATAATAGTTGGACAAGACCGCAAACGAAAAATTTGCAAATAATGCCGGAAGTGGCCTAAGGCCTACAGGAATGGCCTAAGACCTACAGAATCGTTGAATCTCAAAGCATCAACTAACTCTCCTGGCCATCGATCCTCTAACTAACTAGATACTTATTGATAAATGCATAAATAATTATCATTAAACCTATTAATTAATAATTTAATGTACCTATTATTATTTAATATTTTAATAATTTATATAATATTTTATATAAACCTTATCAATTTGAAGAGCACGATTTTAGGAATTTAATGACGCAAACGGCATCCAAATCAGATTTAAAATGAGCCCGAAATTGATTTTACATTGATTTACATATTTTAGCACATATTTTAAAGTAAAGTCGGCAAACCAAGTGCCGACTTCATCATCTTCTTAACAGTTTTTCTGTTTTCTCTCAGCCGATTCTTCTCCGATTCAAATTCCAACCGTTTCCTCCACTAATTAAGGAATAAATTGGATAGGAAGTTATCAAATTGAATAAATTACATTCATCTTGAACGAATTTGGATTTTATTCACGATTTATCCAAGATGTTCTCATCGTTGTTCGTTGCTTCCACGTTCTCTGTTTTGGCAACGCCGTATCTTCACCGCATCCGGGATTCTACAAATAGCAGCAAAGGGAGGAGGGAAGTCCGTCCACAGCGCTGCATCCGGGAGATCCGAAAAAACCATCCGTGAAGTCCTCTGTTCTCGGAGAAGTTCTCTGTTCTAGGAGAAGTTCGTGGCGTTCTCGTGAAGTTCTCTGTGAAGTCCTCTGTTCTTGGAGAAGTGATTCTCTGCCGAGCCTTCCCTTCTACTCAGGGGATCTGCTAGAACTTGGTTTAATAGCTTGAAACCAGGTTCCATTGATTCTTTTGATGAGCTGAGTCGTTTATTCATCAGCTAGTTTGTCAGCAGCTGTCGCCAACGATGAAGATCTGATTTCCTCTCTGAAGTCAAACAACGGGAGGGGGAATCTTTGAAGAATTACATTGGCTGTTTCAACACGGCCCTTCTGGAGGTGACGAGATCTCTTAAGATTTAAAGACCTGACTTGCCTTAATTAGCATTTATAATTCTTACTGGAAGAAGGTCAGGATTCTAGGATTCACTAGCCTCCTATCCTTAATCTCATTAAGTCTTAGAGTAATGGTTGAGACTTCAATTAGGCTGTCCAATAGGCTATTAGGAGGAAGCGTTGGTAAGCGTAAGGCCAGCAGAAGAGCGTAAGACTGGCAGTGTTCCCGCAGTCCCTAGGAGCCAAGATGAATAGCATAATTAGAAGACTAACTAGAACTCAAAGATTAGAGGAGATTGAAGACCTAGAAGATAGTGAAACCCGCGATCAAGACTTTTATCCAGAAGGAACTATTAATGTATTAAATAGATCAGTATCAGCAACTGAAATTGACATAACAAATAAGAAAATTCCTACAATTAAATATGATCAGATATATAAGAGAGGAAGCTTTAGCCTCTTTGAGGAACGAAGGGTTGAAATCGCTGAACATGATCTGGACATCAAGCTAGAAAATGGACAAACTAGTGTTAGGCTTTTTAGGCAAAAGGACATACAGTCTTTCAATATTGATGATAGATTTAAATACATGCACATTGCAGCAGTACAAGTTGCCATAATCCCAAATCATAGAGAGGGAATGGATAAACCTATATTCATAATATTAAAAGATAATCGCTTCAACGAAGCAGAAGATGCAATTCTTAGTGCCATTAGTACCAATGTTAGTTGGGGACCTATTTACTTTGAAAACTATCCCAACCTAAGTCTAGCCATAGATGGAGCCATTAAAGACTCCTTAGTATTAGACATAAAGGTAGCAGGATACGAAAATATAAACCCAGAATTTAAGCCGCTGAGTATTGTCTACAGAATAAGTTATAAAATGATGAAAACCCGAGTCAATGCTAAAGGGATAAGGAAATCACCTACAGGAAAAACCCTATTTTTAGCAACAGACGAGAGACATCAATCGGTAGTACCACAAATGAGTGAATGGAAAGGAGTAAAAATTGAAAACAATTGGACCTTAGAAAAAACTCAGCCTCCTAGAAGATCAGTCAGAGAAAATAGAGTAATAAACGAAATAACCCAAGATGATAAAGGAACGGTTAGATATAATTTTAGAAGATCATATAGTATGAGAAATCCCTGTTCAGAAGTAGGGGAAACTAGTCAAAGAAACTTAAAACTTAAAGGGGTTGACCTAGAATCAAATGTCCCGAGTCTATTCTATGAAGAAGCAAATTATTCTCCCACTTATTCCCAGATGAAAGAAGACATACCAAACCAACTAAACATGATAAAAAGAAAATTTGAGATTAATAAAGAAAGTATCAGAAAAGACTTTAAGGCAAAGCATAACAAGAAAAAGGTTGATTGGCTGTGGAAAACAACCAGCCCAGAAGAAAGAGAAGATTTAAAACAAGAATACTATAAGTTTATGAACACCATAGAATTAGAAATCCCTTATTTCACGTGGCTTGAGGAAGAATGTAAGAATAAGAAAATTACTAGTAAATACCCTTTTAAGACCCTAGGAGTAATTTGGAAAACTACAGAAAATAAGGAAATAAACTCAGAGCACATTCCCTTAGATGAATGCCAGATTAACTATAGGAATCAAATAGTAATAGCCTCTCCATTTAAAGCCATCAAACCAGAAAATGACAACTACCCAGCAACCAGCAATGAGATTAGAAAGATAGCACAACAAAACAATTATAGTAATGAGGCCTTACATACAATATCAGGGCAGTTGAATAAGATAGAAAAGAATCTTGAACAAAAGGTTCAGAACCCAAGGGTAGATCAAATTATAAAAATACAAAAGCCTCTTTTCCAGACAGATAACGGCTGGGAAAAAGGATTTAAAACCAAAGAAGACCTAATAATAGACAAACTAAAGGGAATCAGACTAAATATGATATCATCACAAGAATCTAAAAATCGAATAAATAAACTAAAAAATGAAGGACAAACATATTATAAACACAAAAGGATTATTACCCTAGACCAACTCCCCCAGATATCCAATTCGAAGAAAGGAAGAATTTTAGAAGAGAGTCTTACACTAGCAGAGTAGTTTATGAATGGAACCTAGATGGGATGTCAGAAAGAGAAATCTGGAATCTTTTAAAAGAAATGAATATGGCTGCAGGAGCCCTAAGAGCCTCACATACAACTAAAAAGGATACCCTTAGAGTTCTTGTCCAAGGATTCACCGGGCAATTAGAAGGATGGTGGAATAGATATTTAAAACCTGAAGAAAGAGACTTCGTAATAAATAGCACTAAAATTGTGGTCAAATCAGAGTCTACTGAAACCTCGGAAGAACATAATGGGGTAGACACCCTACTCCATGCAATATATAGACAGTTCATAGGAACAAAAGACATAAAGCAAGAAAATAACCGAATGCTTTTAATGAAACTTAGATGTCCTAAAATGCAAGACTTCAGATGGTATAGGGATGTCTTCCTATGTCGAGTCCTCGAAAGGGAAGATTGTAGTTCTCCCTTTTGGAAAGAAAAATTCATATCAGGATTACCAAGCCTATTCTCCGAAAAGGTTAGTGAAGCCTTAGCAGAAAAATTCCAGGGAGAAATTAACTGGGACCACGTCACCTATGGAAATATTGTTGAAACCATTAATACAACAGCACTAAAGATGTGCACAGAAATGAAACTCCAATCTAAGTTAAAAAGAAACGAAATTACAACCAAAAAAGAACTAGGAGGATTTTGTAAACAATACGGATACGAAGTACTAGTACCCCCTTCTAAGAAAAAGAGGAAAGACAGAAGAAAGATAGAAAGACCAACATACTCTGGAAATAGAACAAATAAACACAAAAATTTCCCTAGTAAAGGAAGGTTCAAAGACAAAAATTCAAGGAAACTACTCTTAAGAAGAGGGACAATACCAATCAAAGAAAAACAGCAACCTGCTATCGATGCGGAAAAAGGGGCCACTTTAGTAAGAATTGTAGAAAATATAAAATATCCCAAATCCAAGAGATGGATATTCCAGAAAACCAGAAAGAGAAAATACTAGAATTAATGCGATCAGATAGCGAAGAAAGTTACCCTTCGGACGAGAAAATGAAGAAGAGGGTTCTTCTGATGAAGAAGAAACTTCCTCCGAAAGCATAAATGAAACAGCCTTATGTGGCTGTACTGAAAATCTTAAAATTAATATGATCAACAGCAAGAGAAGCGATCTACTCATAGACCTAATAGAAAGAACTGATGATCCAGAAATAAGAAAAAATTTCGTAGATGAACTTAAAAGAGAATTACAACCTAAGGCTAGAAAGGAAGTCTTAAGCTTGTCAGAAATAATCAAACAAAAGGAGCAAGAAGAAAAATTTAAAGCAGACCCAATTCATCAACTACAAACAGAAGTTAAGCAAATCAGAATAGAAATTAAGAAGTTAAGAACAGAAATAGAAGAATTAAAAAATCCAAGGAAAGAAATTCTTCAAGAAGAAGAAGAAAGTGAACAAGACGGTTATCTAAACAAAATCACGGCCGTAAAAGTTCAAAGGTGGAACGCCAGAATTAGACTAGTAGTAGGAGAGGAAATTAGAGAAGTGTATGCCTTAGTTGATTCTGGAGCAGACATGAACTGTATACCAATAGGACTGTTTCCGAAAAAATATTACGAAGAAACTACTGAGAATCTATATACAGCTAATAATGAGAGCCTCAAAGTCAAATATAAAATATCGGACGTAAATATTTATCAAGATGATATTTGTTTCAAATCAACAGTCATGGTGGTCGAAGACATTCAAACTGTTGTCCTCGGAACACCATTCCTAACGCTCCTTTATCCTATGAGAATCGATGAAGAAGGAATATCAACTTATGTTTCCGAAGATAGAGAGGTTACCTTTAAATTTGTAAACCCTACGAAACCAAAGAAATCAATTTGTTAAAAAATGATCTTAGTATCCAAAAGATACAAACCTTAAAATACAAAGAACAACAACTATTAGATCTTAAAGAGGAGATCAAAATAACTAAAATAGAAAGACAATTACAAGAAGATTTTTGGAAAAACAAAATAAAAGAAATTCAAGGAAAATTAGAAAAAGAACTATGCAGCCAAAATCCCACAGCCTTTTGGGATAGACAAAAACACCAGGTCAGTCTACCTTACATAAAAAATTTTAAAGAAATAAATATTCCAACTAAATCTAGACCTATCCAGATGAACGCAGAATTATTAGAATATTGTAAAAAGGAAATATCAGATCTCTTAGATAAAAAACTCATAAGGCCAAGTAAGTCTCCTTGGTCATGCTCAGCCTTTTATGTTCAAAAAGCCTCAGAATTGGAAAGAGGAACCCCCAGATTAGTCATCAATTACAAACCCCTGAATAAGGTCTTAGAATGGATTAGGTATCCTATACCTAACAAAAAGGATCTTTTGTCCAGGCTCTACAAAGCAAAAATATTCTCTAAGTTTGACATGAAATCAGGGTTTTGGCAAATACAAATAAGGGAAACAGATAGATACAAAACAGCCTTTACAGTACCCTTTGGCACTATGAGTGGAACGTAATGCCCTTTGGACTTAAAATGCCCCAAGTGAATTCCAAAACATGATGAATACAATATTTAACTCAGAATCACACTTCATAATAGTTTACATCGATGATGTATTAATCTTCTCGGAAGACTTAAGACAGCATGTTAAACATATAAGGCAGTTTCATAGTCTAGCAAAGCAAAATGGATTGTAATTTCAGCATCTAAGATTAAAATCTTCCAGACCAAGATAAGGTTTTTAGGACACTATATATATCATGGCACTATCAAACCTATTGAGAGATCTGTAGAGTTCGCAGACAAATTTCCAGACGAGATCAAGAGAAAACCCAGCTACAAAGATTCCTAGGATGCCTTAACTATGTAGCAGATTTTGTCCCAAACCTAAGAATCACCCTAGAACCTTTATATGCTCAACTTAGAAAGAAGAAAACAAAATGGACAGAAGAGCAAACTCCGATTGTCAGAAAAGTAAAAATATTAGTCAAAAAACTTCCCTGCCTAAACCTACTAAATCCAGCAGCATCAGTCATTGTTGAAACAGATGCCTCAGATAGGATTCGGAGGAATTCTTAAACAAAGAATCAGTAATAGGGAAACCTTAATCAGATATCATTCGGGAATATGGACTAAAGCTCAAATAAATTATAGTACAATAAAAAAGGAGATTCTATCAATCGTATCATGCATTCAGAAGTTTCAAGAAGATTTGTATTTTAAAAGGTTTCTTCTCAGAATTGATTGCAAATCAACAAAAGATATTTTAGAAAAGGATGTTGAAAATATTGTTTCAAAACAGATTTTTGCAAGATGGCAAGCTATTTTATCGGTATTTGATTTCGAAATAGAATTTATAAAAGGAACAAAAATAGCCTACCAGACTTTCTAACCAGAGAATTCCTTACAGGAACGAAATGTCAGAAAAGCCCAGATCCAAAGCCTCCTACGCCAAACCCATGACCTTGGTACCCCTTAGAACTATCACCCCTATTAAAAACCAGTATTCAGTCCTTGCCTCACCTTCCCAAAGCTACTCCCAGGCCACTCAGAAATGGTCACCTCCTGGCCTGAACCAAACTAAGCTAAGATGGTCACCTCCTAGCCCAAGTCAAACTAAGCCTAGTCCACCAAGTCCTGTTGTGACCAACCTAGTCCGCCTAGACCACCTCCAGTCAACCCATACATACCAAAAAATTGTTCCTTGACAGTAAAACTGTTAGAAAAGGATGAATTAAGTGACCAGCAAACTCCCAAACTTTCCAGAATATTCCCTTCGGTGAATGGTAGAATAATCCAATATCACTTACCTACCGGATATGAAGTACCCTTGAAATCCCAAGAATATTATGAATTCATATTGGTAGATTCAGATTCTGCAGAAATCACCCATACTCCAGAACCCAATTCAGAAGTCATAGCTTATTCGAAGTGCAAAATCATGAAATTCATCACCAAAGAAGAATGGGGAAATCCCTACCAGTCCAAAACATTCTCCCAAACATATTCACCCCCACAATACAACTATTTTGATTACCAAGAGGCCTGGTTCAAAGCCTTCTACCTTAAACCCACAAATCACAGTTGGTTCTTCAACTTCTGCCAAAGTTCAACAAAAAAATCCCAAATTGGGTCCATAACTGGTGGATCTACTTTGGATTAGCTAAAGACATATTACCAGAAGAAATTCAACACTCATGGGACTATTTCCAAAACAATCTCAAAGCAGCTACCTATGGAAACAAATCCATCATGTTCTCAGTCGAATTTCAAGTCCCATGGATCCTTGGATGGGATTTTACCATCAGCAAGACTCTAGACCATCAGTATCCACCCATCCTGGAACGAAGATTCAGAATCAAATGGTGGAAAAACTTCCAGTCAGGAGAAAGACTACTAATAAACAACATCAAATTATGGCTTATTACTTATGACCATCCTCAACAATTTCCAAAGCCTGAAAAAGGCTCAGTCCCTCCAACAGCAGCAGGTAAGCCTCCCAACAGAAAAGAATTGAAGAAGAAACTATGGAAGAACTATCCCAACTTGGGGACTCAAACAATGAAGAAGACACTGGATCAACACAACCAGACCCAACAACAATGCAGTTTGCACAAGACCCTTATGAGGATTACAACATCATAATCATCATAAGGAAGATAACAAGGCCTTCCAGATAGGCTTTGTCCAAGCACAGCCCAGCTCAGCTTTGTCCAAGCACAGCCCAGCTACAAGGCCTTCCAGATAGGCTTTGTCCAAGCACAGCCCAGCTCATTCAGACCAGCCTGCCAACTCCAGAAGACAACAGGCCTTCCCAATAGGCCTCATCCAATCAACATCACAACTTCGTACCTGCCGACCACAACGGCAGCCTACCAGCTCCAAGAATCTTCAACAACCAGACTACAGTCATAGCATGTGAAGCTCCAGTAACCCAGTCAGACTTTTTCTTTACCATTGAGAGCACTGTCCTGAAAAAGGTCACAAATGCAGCCGGACATGTGCTGCAGTGCTCGCCAAACGTACCGAACCACTATACCCCTTAGGTGCGAATCCTGATAATTGTACCCGCTGCCTCCCTCATCATTGTCCTTCCTGGCAGCTCCACTTTAAATCATTGTACCTCCATGGTCCCACTCCACCAATAATTGTACCAGTTGCCTCCCTCATCATTGTCCTTCCTGGCAGCTCCACTTTAAATCATTGTACCTCCATGGTCCCACTCCACCAATAATTGTACCCGTTGCCTCCCTCATCATTGTCCTTCCTGACCTTGTGCCATCAAATCATCGTCCTTCTTATTGACCGCATCTCTCCGAAAGGAATAGACCAAGATAGCCTTCCCTCGGCTATAAAAGGAAGGAACCGCCTCCTCAGAAGACAGGCTCCTCAACCCGCCTTCACTACCCACTTCTAATTCCATTAGCCTTCATCCATGCACCAAACAATACCCTACACTCCACTCAAAGAGCAACCATCGTCAGCCTTGCTACCTTCATAACCCAATGTCTCCCTTTATCTCCGAGGACCTCCTTACCTTTACCAACCTTACCTATGAACTCTTAGACATGATAGCCCAAATAAACTCTCAGAAAACCTCAGACAATCTAAAAACTTTTGAACCAAATCAAAAAGTATGGCTTTACAATTCAAGATTACACCTTTTCTCTGGAAAACTTTACTCACGATAGAATGGACCTTTTATAGTAACTCAAGTATTTCCCCATGGAGCTGTAGAGCTTAAAGACCCAAGCAGGGAAATACATTCAAAGTAAATGGCCAACGTTTGAAACCATGTATAGAAGAAATTAATAATGGAGAAATTGTTGAATCAATTGATCTTGTGAACCCAACATTATCATAATAAGTAGCACAGTCTGGCTGAAGACTTTAAACTTACCGCTCTTAGGAGGCAACCCAGTTTATTAGTTATTTTTAATTTTTTATTCTTTTAGTATGTTCTTTTAGTATGACCAGAGAAAAGCGACAGAAGCAGATTGAAAGAAGATGGCAACAATGAAACTTCCAACCTTCAAATACTCTACCAGGTAGTATCTTTCCTTGAAATTAATTTTTTTTCCATTAGGGACAATGGAAATTAAGTTAGGGGGGAGGAAAAGAATAAGTAAATCCTCAAATAAAACTATAATCATATGTGTGTACCAAATTCTGTCTCGATTTGAAGTTAATCAAGTAGTCTATTAATGATCAATGGTTAGATTATTTTTGAGATACTGAGGAATAAATTATTAAGAAAACCTAATAAAAGGTAGGGTTTAGCCCAGAAAAATTTTTAGAATAATTTCAGAGCCTCCTGACCACTGATCTTAATAGTATAATCTACTTAATAAGGGTATGGGTGAAAATGTCATGTTAAAAAAAAAAAAAAAAAGAAAGAAAGAAAAAAGAAAAAAAAATCTCTCTTAAAGTTAATAAATTAGGTTCTTAACCTCTTTCACTGAGTAACCGGGCCCGTCACCTAAGAAAGTGATGTTGTTCGCGTAAAAATGTGAGAATGTAAAAGAACCTAAGTAGAGTCAGTCCTACCTAAAGCCTTTTTAACTCGAGTCAGTAAGTCTGAGGGGTATTTTATACCTAATGCCCTAAAATCAATTGGTTTGGGAGCCATTGGCCTAAAGCCCGCTACAAGGGTTAATTAGAAAGCAAGGGGTTAGGACATTGCACTGACTTTACACATAAATAAATAAATAAATAAAAGAACTAAAGTACAAAAGACACTACACCCAACCCAAATTAAGTTAGAAGACTTAATCAAAGAAGTGGAAAGTTGGTGAAGGAAGACTTCTATAAATTCTTATGGACTACACTTTATCACTAATTGGGTAAACTTAATAATCCAATGAAGTACCTCCCTTATGATCTAACCAGAATTTTTTTTTTAAAAAAAAGAACAGTAAGATAACTATCAATTCTTGGACTAGCTTGGTACATATTTCTAAATTTCTTATTTGCTCGAGGACGAGTAAGATTCAAGTTGGGGGGAGTGATAAACGCATAAATAATTATCATTAAACCTATTAATTAATAATTTAATGTACCTATTATTATTTAATATTTTAATAATTTATATAATATTTTAGGTAAAACCTTATCAATTTGAAGAGCACGATTTTAGGAATTTAATGACGCAAACGGCACCCAAATAGGATTAAAGATGAGACCGAAATTGATTTTACATTGATTTACCTGTTTTAGCACGGATTTTAAAGTGAAGTCGGCAAACCAAGTGCCGACTTCATCGTCTTCTTAGTTTTCTATTTTCTCTCAGTCGATTCTTCTCCGATTCAAATTCCAACCGTTTCCTCCATCAATTAAGGAATAAATTGGATAGGAAGTTATCAAATTGAATGAATTACATTCATCTTGAACGAATTTGGATTTTATTCATGATTTATCCAGGATTTTCTCGGTGCCGTTCGTTGCTTCCGCGTCCTCTGTTTTGGCAACGCCGTGTCTTCACCGCATCTGAGATTCTACAAATAGCAGCAGAGGGAGGAGGGAAGTCCGTCCAGTGCGCTGCATCTGGGAGATCCGAAAAAAACCGTCCGTGAAGTCCTCTGTTCTGGGAGAAGTTCTCTGTTCTGGGAGAAGTCCGTGGCATTCTCGTGAAGTTCTCTGTGAAGTCCTCTATTCTGGGAGAAGTCCGTGGCGTTCTCGTGAAGTTCTCTGTTCTGTGGAGAATTTGGGGAGTCCCGAGGAGCTCTCGTGTGGATCCGTTCATCCCGAGAGATATGTTCCAGCTGTTATCTCCTCTTCTTCCATCCGTGGCTTGGAGAGATGTCGTTCTGTGGCTTTGGAGGAGTTCCTCTGCCCTGTTCCTGTTGGGAATTGTATCCTAAAGCCAATCATTTGATGATTGTATTGATGTAAATTGTATATAAATTGATATATTAATAAAAGTTATTTGGTAGTTTATTCGTT
This sequence comes from Calamus simplicifolius, assembly GCA_900491605.1. Taxonomy (NCBI): domain Eukaryota; kingdom Viridiplantae; phylum Streptophyta; class Magnoliopsida; order Arecales; family Arecaceae; genus Calamus; species Calamus simplicifolius. The sequence continues at coordinate 729,266 of UESW01003927.1, forward strand.
ACAAGAACATCTTCTTAAAACTCCTAATAGTAATAAAGCCCTCAGGATCTTCCTTCACGATAAAGGAGGATTTATCTTTGAAGGTCCTTAAAAGAGTTCGTGACCAAATGATATACTATAACAGGGCCATAGTACTATCAATTATAGGACGTTGTATATCATATTTGTTGGTTCTCCTCTTAACCAAGGAGTGTAGAGACAGTGGTATGACATACAGGTAAAAGTGTAGGAGTATATTTCACCGAACGTGACTCATTTCCGGATACTCAACTGTCAAGAGTTAATCCGAGAAGATATAGGTATAAGTATCCTTCATACCTGAAGATCACAACCAGTGGCTTACAAGAAACTCATTGTACTTAGGTGCCGAACCACCTGGATTTCTAATCCAGCTACGAAAGGTTACTGGGTGCAGTCAAGTACCTGTGGTAGTCAGTTGTGGATCAAGATGGAATTGGACCTATCCCGTTAAAAGGAGAAATACTTGTGTTTCAATTTAGCAAGACCTTGGCCAAGGCACTTCATGTGAAAGTCACATGATCACTAAAATTGAAATCACTTTATGGATTTGCTGTTTAGAGTTGACAGGCTCTTAAGCCATCCTTAGCATTTGTGGTCAAGAGGATGAATTATACGGTAACTATTTCTTAGGGTTCTTGGAGTTTGCTCGGCAACTCTTCTCCCTATCCGGACGTCGGGTTCCATTGCTAGATGGGCACATCGATTAGTATAGAAAATTGTTTCTATGCTACCGGTTTAGGTTCGAACCTAGAGAGTCACACGCATAGAAGTTTCCTAAGATAATTTATTTGCTGATCAACGATTGAGAATCGTATATTATTTAATTAATCAATTTGATTGATTGAATTATCTCAATTGGATTAAGTACAAGTGAATAAGATTCAATTTGGTTTAAATCTACTAGAAGGTCTAATCAATTTTAAATATTGATTTGAAATTAGATTTGATTTGGATTTAAATAGATTCAGGATTAGCCAAATTTGATTTGGGCTAGGACCATGATCTATATTGGTTTAATCCAATAAATTCAAATTAGCTTAAAACCAAAAATTCAAACCCCTTGTGTGAAAAAGGTTTTCTCGCATGATGAGATAACTAAAATCTCATCTCATGAGAAATTAAATTCTCATGCATAATTTAATTTATAACTTTTAGTCTTCTTCAAATGATTCCCAAGTTCAAGAAAAATAAATTTTGCTAAAATGTGCCTCTTTGGAAGAACACTCCATACAACTCTCCGTGCATTGATAAGTGTGTGAATTAATGTACCTTTTTAGAAGAGCACTCCACACAACTCTCCATGCATTGACAAGTGTGTGAATTAATGTGCCTCTTTGGAAGAGCACTCCACACAACTCTCCATGCATTGACAAGCGTGTGAATTAATGTGCCTCTTTGGAAGAGCACTCCACACAACTCTTCATGCATTGATAAGTGTGTGAATTTAATGTCTCTTTGGTTTTCACAAAAACAGCGGAATTCTAAATGTTAGAATTCAATAGGCTGGCTAATATGAAACTATAAATAGAGGACATCTCTCACTAGATAAAAAAACACAAGATCAAAAGAGATCAAAAATTCTAAACAGTTAGAACCAAGTGTTACATTCTAAGAGTTAGAATAGAAAATTCTGGTGTGATTTTAGTGTTAGCAAAAGCTTGGTGGATCTTGGAGGAAGATTCAAGTGGAAGAATTCAAGATCAGCAAAATTATTTTTTTGCGAGCTAGCACTCCTGGGAATCCGATCATTCGGGGGCTTGGCGTGGACAATACTAGAGGCCGGACGATTGAACGGCTGCAGAGCACAAAGGATTTACCTACTGTTCTTAAGGTGAGTGATTTGATCCTTAGATCTTAAGGCATGCTTCAAGATGAGTAGTATGACTTCTCATCTTGAGGATTAAGATATAATCTTAATTATTTAATTTATATGCAATACTTAGATCAAACGATCTTATAATATAAGGTAAAGATATGATCTTGATGCATGTTAGAAAGATTAATATGTAATCTTTAAATTTCCGCATTGATAATTGTTATCAAATTTTAAAATATGCATGCCTCGGGGATTAACTCCCAACAAGTGGTATCAGAGCTAGTTGACCTGCATGGGTTACATGGAGACAGAGCATCAATGGGAACTCTTGCTGGTGATCGTGTCACCGAAGCTAGACTCTCCACCCATTAGTGTTGGTGTACCGGCCGAGACGGTAGCCGGCTAGTCTGATAGGTATATTTGTTAGGTGACATGGGAGGTACCCATGACCGAGTAACAAATGGTATCAGAGCAATGGTTTCTTATTGATCTAATTTATTGCATGTAAATTAATATTCTTATTAATTGTGTAATTATGGCTAAAACTAATCGCAAGGCTATATGGTCACAGATGGATTGAAAATCCAAATTACCCATTCAATGAGGTATTCTGTGACATATTGCCATGCTATTGTTTTATCATTGATGCTCAATCCAAAGATAATTTAAATTGAGCTTATGCATCAAAACATAGATTACACGTACTCTCAAAAGATGTTTTATATTTGATACATATTGATGTTGTATAAAAGCATAATATTTGCATGTTTAGTATAAAATATAGATATGATATATGATGGCATGATGTCTATGTTATGAAACATACAAATATTTATGAGAGTCTAATTTGAATGTCAAATGTTAATTCATAATCTCTTTAGATATGATCTAAATATAGGAATTATGAGTAGTAACATAATACATGTGATGCTTGATTGAAATATATGACATGTAAACATGAAATATATTTAATCTTTTAGGTTAGCTAAATCGGGTCCATAAAGGGTTAGACCCTAAGGTTTAAATCAACTGGACTAAAAGAGTATTTGAACAAATCTAATTAGATTAGGTTAAGAATGCTCTAAATCAAACAATAATTGTAGTTGATCATGTCCTTCTCTTTGATTATACCCAATGGAAGTAGATTAGGCTCCGTGGTTGAGCATGAATCTCTTAGATGGTCAAATCAGAATTGATTAACCATATGATGTCAAGGTGAGTTGGTAAGTTGCTCTAGGATCAACGATCGAATGGTTTTTAATTGGGAGCTACTCGTATTGATGCGTCTTTAACGAGTTAATGGCATATCCCTCCCATCGATCTCACTCACCTGATCAATGTGGTGAACCATTTATGATTCAGATCATTTACCTGATTCGGGTTGACCCATGCCTGTAAGGAAATCAGTCTGACTGATTTAGGTGCCACTTAACCTGACTTAATCTTATTTCATTCTACCCATTTCATACATTCAGTGGGAGAACTTGATTAGTCAATTTGTCTTCAAATTATAAAATCCTCTAAAATTATTAGGTCCTTAAAATGAAATAGTTATATGATAACTAGATCATAGCCTTCCATTAAGGTGGGTGATAATGAGTCCGATGTCTTGATAATCATTGGAGGCACTCCATGCCTAGTGCTTGTCAACCATCGGAATTATCATTCATTATATGATAAGTCAGCGTAACTATTAAATAGACAGTCAGGTGAGCCGAGCTTCACTCGGGCTTGGTTGTCTATTGATAGGTTACACTGATTATATCATTTAATGGTTGGACCTAACCAGAACTTTCAGTGGAGGCACTCCATGCCTGCTGAAGAGGTACATGGGGCAAAACTGAACACTAAGAATTGTTTTGGAAAACAATTGGTTTTGAACCTACTCTTAGATGCATATGGGTTAGCCAAGCTTCACTTGGGCCTGTATGTAGTCTATGTAGATCTTAGTGCCCGCTAAAGAATTAAGAATAATTCTTCGAATTGGGGTGTAGAGGCTGCCAATTTAAACAAAATAGTGGAAGAATCTTTAGACTAAAGTCCAAGTCTTTAGACTGAATCAATTTATATACTAATAAACTTTAGTTTTTCCTTATGCAGAAAATGGCCACTAATTTATCATTAAGGTCCCTATTGGATAGTGACAAGTTGAATGGTTCAAATTTCAATAGCTGGTTTAGAAAACTTAAGATCGTCCTTGAGCATGAGATGATTCTATATATTCTTAATAATCCTGCACCAAAGATACCTGATGCAAACACACAAAGTTCTGAGAAAGACACTTATCAGAAGTGGCTCAATGATAGAACTAGCGTACGTTGCATCATGCTAGCAGCAGTGAACGATGAATTCGGTCACCGATTCGAGAATGCTCAGCCAGAAGAAATCATTCAAGCGTTGAATGAATCTTTCGGCACACCTGACGATGTTGAAAGGCACAAGACTAGTTATGCTATTTTTAATGCTCGAATGAGGGATGGATCTCCTGTCACTGATCATGTATTGTACATGATCGAGAAGATAGAACTGCTAAGCAAGCTCGGCTTTCCTCTACATGAGCAGTTGGAAAAAGATGTGATCCTGAATTCCTTGCCTCCATCCTTCCGACCTTTCCTTACTCATTTTTGAATGACAAAGCCTGCAGTCAACTACCATGATTTGTTGGGGTTGTTACAGAACTTTGAGAAGGATAACCAGCTCTCAAAGGGTTTGGTTAATGTGGTTGAAGGATCTAAGGTAGGGCGTCAACCCTTTGGGAAAGGGAAGAAGAAAAAGAATAAGAAAAATGTGCAACATGCTAGGACATCTATAAGGGGTCAGATGCAGAAGAAGAAAGTTGATAAAAGTCAAGCTGAATGCTTTCATTGCAAAATGCAAGGGCACTGGAAGAGGAACTGTCCTCTTTACATTGCCACACTTGATCCAAACAGGCCGAAGAAGAAAAAGGGGCAAGATGTTGCTCAACAAGGTATTTATGTGATAACACCTTGTAATTTTTCTGTATATGATAATCAGACCTGGGTATTGGATACCGGGAGTCCTTTTAACATTTGCAATTCATTGCATGGACTACAGGTCACTAAAAGATTTGAGGACAATGAAAGATTCCTTAATGTCGGCGATGGAAGATTAGTTCCAGTTCTGGCATTAGGAGTTCTTGAAATAGTTTTCAATAGAAATGTCATTATACTAAATGATTGTCATTTTTGCCCAACGTTCTTATTGAACGTAATTTCTGTAGGCCTTCTGGCCAAAAGTCATTATGAAATTTCAATAAAGGATGTTACTTTGAATATCATTATGAATGGAGTCACTGTAATGACTGGGCATTTATCTAATGGCATTTATATATTATCACAGCCTGTGAATGTAGTGTACAAATCAAGTAAGCGCCATAGAACAACTGATGTCACAAACATTTATCTTTGGCACCATCGGCTAGGTCATATCAATAAGAACAGATTAAACAGGTTAACTCAGGAGGGCATCCTTCGAGTTGATGATTGTGAATCATTAACTACCTGTGAATCCTGTCTTCTTGGTAAAATGACCAAGTCATCTTTTACTGGAAAAGGTGAAAGAGCTAAAGAGCTTTTAAGTCTAGTACATACTGATGTATGTGGACCAATGAGCACTTATGCCAAAGGTGGATATTACTACTTCATTACTTTTACAGACGACCTGTCTAGGTTCGGTTATGTCTATCTTATGCGACATAAATCTGAATTGTTTGAAATGTTCCAACAATATCATAAAGAAGTAGAAAAACAAACAGAAAAATGTATTAAGATCCTTAGATCAGATCGAGGAGGCGAATACCTTTCCAATGACTTTGTGACATATTTAAGGGAGAATGAGATTCTCTCCCAATGGACTCCTCCAGGAACACACAACATAACGGTGTGTCGGAAAGGATGAATCGAACTCTGTTAGATATGGTTCGGTCCATGATGGGTTTTGCAAGCTTGCCAATATCCTTTTGGGGATATGCATTAGAATCAGCTTGTCATATTCTCAATAAGGTTCCAAGTAAGTCTGTTTCAAAAACTCCACATGAGATGTGGTATGGACATAAACCGGTAATCACCTATCTGAGAGTCTGGGGGTGTCCAGCTTATGTGAAACGTGCAAAATCAGACAAACTTGAACCCAAATCTGACAAATGTTTTTTCATCGGCTATCCAAAAGAAACCAAAGGATATTACTTCTACAATACTGAAGAACAAAAGTTGTTCATTAGTAATAGAGCAGTTTTTTTTTGAAAAGGAGTTCCTTAGTGAAGGAACAAATAGCTCTAATGTTGAACTTGAGGAAGTTCATCAAGTAGAAGGAACAACACAAACCAGTGAACCCTTAGAATCTGAGTTGATTAGATCAAACTCAAAACCCATTTTAGATGCACCATTAAGGCAATCTGGTAGAGTACCACATCAACCAGACAGATACTTAGGTTTCTTGGTCCAGAACGATGATCCTGTTGAACTCGATGAGAACAACGAGGATCCGATCACCTATATGGATGCTATGCAAAGGACTGACTCTAATAAATGGCTTGATTCCATGAAATCCGAACTTGATTCCATGAAGGACAATAATGTATGGACATTAGTTGACCCACCCGAAGGGATAAAACCCATAGGGTGTAAGTGGGTTTTCAAGAGGAAAAGAGGCGCAGACGGAAAGGTTGAGACCTATAAAGCACGTCTGGTTGCCAAGGGGTATCGTCAACGTTATGGTATTGACTATGACGAAACGTTTTCTCCTGTGGCAATGCTGAAATCCATTCGAATTATGCTAGCTATAGCAGCACACTTAGATTATGAGATTTGGCAAATGGATGTTAAAACCACTTTTCTAAATGGTGATTTAGAAGAACAAGTGTATATGATACAGCCTGAAGGTTTTATATCTAAAGACGAGTCTAAAGTGTGCAGGCTACAGAAGTCTATTTATGGACTTAAGCAAGCATCTAGGAGTTGGAACATACGATTTGATAAAGTGATCAAATCTTATGGCTTTATTAAGCATAAAGAAGAACCTTGCATTTATAAATGGGCTAACGGTTCTGTTATTGTATTTCTTGTATTATATGTGGATGATATTCTCTTAATCGGGAATGATGTCCCTGCATTACAAGGAATAAAGACATGGTTATCATCACAATTCTCCATGAAAGATCTGGAAGAAGCATTATACATCCTCGGGATGAAGATCTATAGAGATAGATCTAAGAGGATGCTTGGTTTATCCCAATCTACGTACATTGACACAGTGCTAAAGAGGTTTAGCATGGAGAATTCCAAGAAAGGCTATCTTCCGATAGGCCATGAAATTCATCTTTCTAAGAAGGATTGTCCGACAACTCCTAATGAAAGAGAACGTATGAGTTGAATTTCATATGCTTCGGCAGTAGGATCGATTATGTACACCATGACATGTACAAGACCAGATGTGGCATACTCACTAGGAATAGTGAGTAGATACCAATCTGATCCAGGAGAAAAACACTAGCAAGTTGTTAAGACAATCCTTAAGTATTTGAGAAATACTAAGGACCAGTGGTTAGACTATGGAGAGTCTGATTTGAAACTTGTTGGATAAACTGATTATAGTTTCCAATCAGATCATGATGATAGCAAAAGTGTATCGGGTTTCATGTTTATCCTAAATGGTGGAGCTGTTTGCTGAAAAAGTTCCAAGCAACATACAGTGGTAGATTCGGTGTGCGAGGCAGAGTACATCGCTGCATCAGATGCTGCGAAAGAAGTTGTGTGGCTGCGAAAGTGAATCTCCGAGCTTGGAGTGACACCTTCCATAGATGGACCAGTCCTCTTGTATAGTGACAGTACTGGTGCCATAGCTCAAGCAAAGGAACCACGAGCACATCAGCGCACCAAGCACATACTGCATCGGTTTCATCTTATACGAAAGATTATAGACCGAGGTGACATAAATCTTCAGAAGATTGATGGAAAGGAAAACCTAGGTAACCCATTTACTAAAGCACTTAGCATCAAGGAGTTTGATTACTATAAATTGAAGATGGGTATTAGATACTGTAATGAGTGGCTTTAGGCTAAGTGGGAGTTTGTTGGGAATTATATCCTAAAGCCAATCATTTGATGATTGTGTTGATGTAAATTGTATATAAATTGATATATTAATAAAAGTTATTTGGCAGTTTATTCATTACAAGAACATCTTCTTAAAACTCCTAATAGTAATAAAGCCCTCAGGATCTTCCTTCACGATAAAGGAGGATTTATCTTTGAAGGTCCTTAAAAGAGTTCGCGACCAAATGATATACTATGACAGGGCCATAGTACTATCAATTATAGGACGTTGTATATTTTTTGTTGGTTGTCCTCTTAACCAAGGAGTGTAGAGACACTGGTATGACATACAGGTGAAAGTGTAGGAGTACATTTCACCGAACGTGACTCATTTCCGGAAACTCAACTGTCAAGAGTTAATCCGAGAAGATATAGGTATAAGTATCCTTCATACCTGAAGATCACAACCAGTGGCTTACAAGAAACTCATTGTACTTAGGTGCCGGACCACCTGGATTGCTAATCCAGCTATGAAAGGTTACTGGGTGCAGTGAAGTACTTATGGTAGTCAGTTGTGGAACAAGATGGAATTTGACCTATCTCGTTAAAAGGAGAAATGCTTGTGTTTCAATTTACCAAGACCTTGGCCAAGGCACTTCATGTGAAAGTCACATGATCACTAAAATTGAAATCACTTTATGGATTTGCTATTTAGAGTTGACAGGCTCTTAAGCCATCCTTAGTATTTATGGTCAAGAGGATGAATTATACGGTAACTGTTTCTTAGGGTTCTTGGAGTTTGCTCGGCAACTCTTCGACCTATCTGGACGTCGGGTTCCATTGCTAGATGGGCACATCGATTAGTATAGAAAATTGTTTCTATGCTACCGGCTTAGGTTCGAACCTAGAGAGTCACACGCATAGAAGTTTCCTAGGATGATCTATTTGCTGATCAACGATTAAGAATTGTATATGATTTAATTAATCAATTTGATTGATTGAATTATCTCAATTGGATTAAGTACAAGTGAATAAGATTCAATTTGGTTTAAGTCTACTAGAAGGACTAATCAATTTCAAATATTGATTTGAAATTAGATTTGATTTGGATTTAAATAGATTCAGGATTAGCCAAATTTGATTTGGGCTAGGACCATGATCTATATTGGTTTAATCCAATAAATTCAAATTAGCTTAAAACCAAAAATCCAAACCCCATGTGTGAAAAAGGTTTTCTCGCATGATGAGATAACTAAAATCTCATCTTATAAGAAATTAAATTCTCATGCAGAATTTAATTTATAACTTTTAGTCTTCTTCAAATGATTCCCAAGTTCAAGAAAAATAAATTTTGCTAAAAGGTGCCTCTTTGAAAGAGCACTCCACACAACTCTCCGTGCATTGACAAGTGTGTGAATTAATGTGCCTCTTTGGAAGAGCACTCCATACAACTCTCCGTGCATTGGCAAGCGTGTGAATTAATGTGCCTCTTTCGGAAGAGCACTCCACACAACTCTTCATGCATTGATAAGTGTGTGAATTTAATATGTCTCTTTGGTTTTCACAAAAACAGCGGAATTCTAAATGTTAGAATTCAATAGACTGGCTAATATGAAACTATAAATAGAGGACATCCCTCACCAGATAAAAAAACATAAGATCAAAAGAGATCAAAAATTCTAAACAGTTAGAACCAAGTGTTACAGTTCTAAGAGTTAGAACAGAAAATTCTGGTGTGATTTTAGTGTTAGCAAAAGCTTGGTGGATCTTGAAGGAAGATTCAAGTGGAAGAATTCAAGATCAGCAAAATTGTTTTTCCCGCGAGCTAGCACTCCCGGGAATCCGATCATTCGGGGGCTTCGCGTGGACAATACTAGAGGCCGGACGATTGAACGGCTGCATAGCACAAAGGATTTACCTACTGTTCTTAAGGTGAGTGATTTGATCCTTAGATCTTAAGGTAGGCTTCAAGATGAGTAGTATGACTTCTCATCTTGAAGATTAAGATATGATCTTAATTATTTGATTTATATGCAATACCTAGATCAAACGATCTTATAATATAAGGAAAAGATATGATCTTGATGCATGTTAGAAAGATTAATATGTAAACTTTAAATTTCCGCATTGATAATTGTTATCAAATTTTAAAATATGCATGCCTCGGGGATTAACTCTCCCAACAGTTCCAACATCCGTGGAGGCAGATTTGTTCGCGATTCGGGAGGCGCATGTAGAGGAGGAACAAAGACTCCATCCCATCTTTGGTTTGATTCTGGAATTTATTGCAATCTGTTGCCTTCTTAATGTCATAACTTTTTAATTGAATGCTACGAAATAAAGTTTCTATTCATGTTTAGATTTTATTAAATTATATTTAAGTGAATGTAATTTAGACTGATCTATTCTTAAAAGGGACGGGCCGTGATCTACGGGTACGGGCCGTGCTCTTATAAGATAGACCATATCTTTATTATTTTGCACTATTAATTATCCATTTAGTTAAATTTATAAAATTATTTCAAAATAATCACTAGAGTCCCTGTGGAATCGATCCCTTACTCTCACTATTCTAATAGTGAAATTAAGGTGTTTTAATCATTGCGCTACGACACGCATCACTTATCCTACCGGCCTCGTAACAAACTTGATTCGAATCCGATTCAAATCTGAATAGTTTTTGGACCCCCTGTGACATGCCCAAGGAATCAGGTGATCGCCTATAAATATCCTGGACCTGAAGTCTCTCAGGTACGCTTTCACTGATACTCTAACTGAAAACTCCATTAAAGCCTGAGCAGAGCTCTGAGTCTTGAGAGGCCATTGATCTTGAGAAACTCTTCTGCGAGAGCCTTCTTCTCACATCTGTTTGCTGTGAATTTTCACTGACTTGAGTGTCGGATGATCTTTCGCAGAGGGCCACCTCAGACATTCTCTGCGTGAGGACTGTCTTGCAGGTTCCATTCGGGCAAAAGATTAGCGTCTAGATCCGGAGTCAAGCTGCCCTTGAGTCGAAGAATGGATTTTCATGGCGACAATTCTTTTACCTTTTTCTGAGAAAATTTTTCTGCTACTAAAAGATAAACCTTTCAAAAAAGAGCCACCAATTTAAATAAGGATAGACAACAAACCAGAGCTCTTTTTGCGGCCCCCTTTTTTGACAAGGCAAGCCTCGAAGCAGCCAGTCCCTTGCTTAAACAAAGAGTCAAAGAGGGCTAGGGATGATCTCCCACTTAGACCATTCCATGACATTGTTAATGGGGTCCCACCCAACGTAAATCATGTGCCAGCAATAAGATATGAAGACATGGAGGCAATTAAGGAAGCGATCAGCCATGGACCCTTAAAAGCCAACACATCCAGCAAGGCAAAGGAGTTCGTGCTGCACCACCACCACCACACTCCAGTAGAAAGCGAGGAGTAAGATCACATGCTGATGATGATCTTCAATTCATCAACTCGTATACCCAGAGATTAGAACTTCGGAAGCAAATATTCTAACCATCAATAAACTACAGCGTTTCCAATTTCCATACAGAAAATATACTAAAATAGTATACAGGACCAGGATCAGAAGAGGATCGCATGGAACTCCATCCATCCCTATCCATTAAAATAAATATAAGCCTGCATGAAGGACACGTGGCAGGTTCAATACCGTAAGAGCCATTGACATTCAAAGCATTTAAAAACAGCTTGGCATAAAGACCTCCAATACACCATCCTAGCAAATAAATGGAATGAGATGAAGATTAGGATGGGTCCAACCATGAAGTCATAGCTAATTTCCAAACCGCAATTGCTCCAAAAATTTTAACTTATAAATGTTGAAACGAGTTACAATCATATTTTTTTAACTATAAATTATACATCTTTATACCATCTCCCTTGATCCAAAAAATAGATTAATAGTTAGTCAAACACTTCACTAAAATTAGAAATCCTTGGATCAATATAAAGAAGAAAAATATATTATTCATATAACTTGCAAGAAAAACCTGTAGTGGCATATGATAATCATGCAATAATTTCTATTAGCAAAAAATTAATAAAAAAATTATATTATCAAATTTGAAAACTATGAGAATAAAATTACCTTTAACAAAATTAGAATGGTCCTATGTGATAGCAAACCAAAGTTGAAAGGATAAAAATGAATTTGAGCCTAAATTATAACATAGATGAAAATCCAATCCTTTCTCATAGAAGAATAGAAAAAAATAAAATAATTAAAATTTTTCAAAATAATCCAGCTCATAACTTTTAAGGCTATATTTTTCTATATTATAATTAGAGACAATGAACAAAGAGGCAAATCTTTTAATCTCAATTGATGCTAAGTTATTGATCTCAGAAAGATCCTGTTTGAAACCTCTATTTTAACATTAGATTATGTCATTATTTTCTATTAGGATCGAAAGCAAAATTATCCCTACATTTTCGAAGAAGTGCAATTCTTGAAAGTTTCAAAATTGCTAGATATTATATATGTTAGGAACAGTGCCCTTGAAATCAGATGTATTTATATTTTTTGATTTTCTGAATTAATAAAAGAAGCATTTTTCTTCAATCTTGCCTCGTTTATATAAAAGTTGAATGTTTATATGAAAATCCAAAATATATTATGAGGCTGTAATTTTAGTATAATGTATACAAGAGGATTAAAATTATAGCTAATATATTTAAACATGTTCGTGATTGATAGAAGTAAGGATCTTCTATTGCTAATCTCTAATACGGTCGATGAATATTCTGAATGTGACAATCTTATCCGGATTGTTGTGTAGAGACACTTAGTAGAGGTATTATATATAATAAGATTATATAGGACAAGGACCGACATAATTTGAATCTTTATTTAAGACCGTTATAAAGAATTCAATTTATGTCACAAAATGATCATATGTAAATCAACCTTAATCTTGATTTAATCACATGCTCCTTGATTGTGCTATTGGATCTTTTGATTTGTTTGTTAAAGCTCATTTGATATTGGGCCCAATACTTACATCTTGGAGGTTTAATAACACATTGGGCTGGGAACGTGATTTAAAGATATGGAATCCATGACTTTTAAAAAGAAGCTTAAAATTAGTTCCTTTGAGTGTTGATTATGGGGCTAAACAGTTATGCACGTAATTTATGATTCGATCATAAATTAACTGTTTAACTAGTGAATCAATGGTACTTAAGGAATAAGAAAAAATTAGAGGGGTATAACAGTTATTACACCTAGCTCTAATTATGAACTAATTATGGAGGGTTGAACTATATGTAATTATTATATTAGTGGACAACTCATGTTTTCGAGTAAAATTAATCTGTAATTTTCAAGAGTGCAGTCTCAAGTTTTTAGTGGAATAACTTCGAGATTAATAAATTGAATAAATAATTAAAGAGTTTTAATTGAGTTTATTCAAGTTTATTGAAGCTTGAAATTATGGGTCCACGGTCCCCACACCGTCTTGGGTTAATCGCATCAAATACTCTTGGATTGAATGATTAATGTGATTAATTATTTATTTTTTTTACTTTATAATAAGTGTTATTGTGGAAATCAAACAAGAGAATTTTGTTATTGTAAGTGATGCATATTATGAGTTGATGGAGAGAGAGAAATTTTATTTGTTTTTGATATTTTTGATAATGTGATTATTAAAAATATTAAAAATAAACTAATAAATTTGATTTATTAGATATTATTATATTTAATTTAGATATTATTTGTAAATTAGTTGCAAATAAGAAAACAACTTTTTCTTTGATATGATCAAGGAGTTAACGTTGAGAATTGTTCCCATGCGATCAAAATTAAATGTTGTGATAAACGTTATCTAAATGTTGTAACAGATAAACGTTATCTAAATTAAATTTTGATTAAATTTCTGATTCACCTATAGCCTATAAATATGGCATAAGGTGGACTTTCAGAGAAAAGAAAAGAAGAAAAAAATGAAAGAAAAGTTTCTTTCATCCTTTTTATGTGCGTCAAATTGTGAAAAATATAGAATATCAAGAGTGAGCCCACCTCATACTCATAATTCGTTACCGATCCTGAGAAAGGTGAGGAAGGCTTTGGTTTTGTTTTAATTTTGCAGGTATTTTAAAAAGTACTACCTTGGTGTACTTCCTTGGTCCGTAAACTCTACGATGGGATTCTTCATCCATAGCTTCGAATCCGGTAGTAAAGTGCGTCTGTTTCTTCGAGACCTCAACATATCGATATGTTTTATGTTTAAAAAAATCATATGATAATTTTTTCTTTTTATATGACAATGTTAATATTATGCATGTTAAACGGTCCGCATGCTTTCGCTATACATATATATGATGATATATATATATAATTTTTTTTGAAAACCAACAATATCATGGGAATAACAATATCATGGGAATAAAATTTATGAGTCCATCTATATTTACTATAAGAAAATTACTATATTGAAGAAAATAATTTAAGCAGTGTGTTTTGTCTGATCAATGTTTTGCCCTCTTTTTTTTCATTGTTTCCTTTCTATCCCCCATTTTACTGGCACTTTATACATTTAAAGTTTCAATCAACCACCAAAATGTCTTGGCATGCAGTCCCTCTTCAGAGCTTCATCTACAGTCCTACAAGCAAACCTCTGCACTGAGGTACTCTCATCTTTTAATCAGAACCTTCCCTTCACTTATCCTAACATCAAGACTTTGGAACATTTTATACCTTGTAGAGAATATTGGGGGTCTTCCCTTCCACGATCCTAGGTTTGCCAGACTGCTAGGAGTTTAAGAAGGAAAGAAAGATCTACAAACAATAATATACATAATTGACAGGTCCAAGTAATCCTCTGGCAATAGGGCCGATACTGCATCGATTTGGACACAAGTATTCCTCTGCCACAAGGCTGCATAATTGACATTAATTCTCCTATGGCTCAAGGTACGGTTCAGTAATTCATTTCTGAAGGTCATCATGATAATGCCAAAGTAAAGGAGAGCAAGCCTTTCGGTCCTGCTTTGGCTGCTGTTAGGGATACTCCTGCTTGCCCGTCGACTGTATCAGGCCAAACTGGTTTACGATGGAAAATTGAGATCGATTCATGTGCTAAGGTTGTTGTTATAGGAGGTTAACTCAGGGGCAAACTCCCGACAGCCGCTCGTCTCCATCTCACAATGAGGGGTCCAAGATGGTGAAAATGCTTCAAGCAATGAAGGTTTATTTATTTCGTCATGCAAAATTCTTTGATGGGACTGTTAATGTGGTGAGTGGCTTGATAGTGGCTGTTCGTGAACAGGTTATTCATCAATCTTGATTATTATAAGTTGTATGACAGTCTGACATCTTGCAGATTAAATTTTACAGTTGAGTGCTTTATCAAGTCCGAATTTTGTCTAGTGATCACCACCTCTGTTACTGTTTGCATAGCATTTTAATCCTTTGTTGGATAACATTAGTTTTATTCTCATGTTAACTTTTATGGATCCAATTGCTGTAAAAAACTACCTTGATCAAGCCTTTAAATTGTATGAGACCAATGTTCTCTCTTTTTTTTAATTAAAAAAAACACGCTGCCATTATGTTCCACATCAACTTGCACTGGTTTAGATGTTAAAATAACGTACGACAGTTCTGTCGTCAAGATTAAAAGCTATCTGAATAATTCCATTAGATGCTTGGGATCAAAATCAAAATTTTTAGTATTATAAAATGTGACGTCTGATCTAGCGCATGTTAACCGGACATCGCCTAATTCATTCTTCTTAAAGAAAAAAAAAAAAAAAAAAACCTGTAAGGTACCAGATTAGCCATTCCAAAGATATTCCTATGAATCCTGTGAATAGATACCTAGTCTGGTTTATCTTTTTATCCTCTCCATTGTCGGTGAATCCTGCTAGATTGTACAGAATTGTCTAAATATACTCTTTAAGATTGTACATGGATTCTAGGATTGAAACGCTATGTGGACCATGCCTTCACACATCCTAAACCTGTTAGTATTGTATAACACGGTTTTGAAAATTGGACTGGATCAATAGGTGGAACAGATCCAACTAGGAACCGATCATCAATCCGATCCATTTTTATTATTAAAGTTAGGCTCTTATATGACGCGATGAAAACCAAAAATTCCATTGAATCGGCCGGGTTCTAAAGAACCGTCCAACCCTGATTTTTAAACTTTTAGTTTTGATACATCTAAAGAATGACTGGAATCACAAAGAAAATGTCTAAATGAAGTGTACATTTGAAGACAAATACCCAGTTTACAAATCTATCACATGGGAAAGCTTCTGGATTCGGTTCAATAAGAAGTCCCCTTGCTTGATGGTTGCATGATACAGAGCATTTTTGGCATCAGGCCTGTTAGTTTCAAGAACACCAGCAACTTTGTCGATCTTGCAGTGAAGTTTCCCAGCCACTATGAAACGAGATAATTCCCTGAAATTCAAATTGTTGAAAAGTAAGCATTTCAAATTCTATCTAGCAAATAATAAGAAATGTATGAATTAATGGCCGCTCAACTAAAGACACTCATGGAATTAAACACACACACACACTATATCTAGCAAATAATAAGAAATATATGAAATTAATGGCCCGCTCAACTAAAGGCACTCATGGAATTACATACACACACACACACAAAAGAGAGAGAGAGAGAGAGAGAGATCGATATCACAAAGGTGCTAACATCAGCCGGATGCGCACCTCTTCATACAGATCCCTCTTGTTTTTGAGGTCCTTATAGCATTAATCAGATACTATCAATGGATGCACATGAGGATCCTAGAAAAGCTTAACAGAGTCCTTTGCTGACATACAAAACTCCAACAAATATACTTACAGATCTATAAAATCCACGGTTACTCCAAATGCTGCTGCCATTGCTTCCATGGTCACACTTTTGTAGGATTCAAGGAACTGTGAATAAACTACAGTGCGAACTTCCCTCATGTAGTATCGGAAATGAGGTTGTAGATAGCGATCTAATTTTATCTGCTCAGTCAAACCAGCTGAGAAGCATTTTCGAAAGAAACAATGGTCAGGCATTATGATTGAAAACACCATATTTCTATGGAAGTTCAGGAATATTTTTATGAGATTTTGTTCAAATTCTTTTTATAAAGATCTTCATCTTTCAGCCTTCTTTGAATATAATACTGTAGTCTATTTACTGAATTTACTGAAACGGTTTAGTTTATGCAACTGATTTGGTAGAATTAAATGCTTCTGTGAAAATGATGCTGACATAAATGAGTAGCTGATGTAGAACCAGTCAAGATGAATTAGAGGTGAATGGATGCAAAAGGCCAGAAACGAAGCGCTAATGGAAAATCCTAGGATCCACAACAACCTTGAGTAAAACTTCCCCTCCAGTTATTCATTTATTATGCAAATGCAAACAAATAGAATGCATTATAGTTCAGAATTAATAATATGTACACTATCATTTAACACTTACAGAATGCTGAGAAAAATGACTTGTACTGGCAGATATAAAGGGAGTTAAGAAACTCGGACAGATAAGGAATTTTGCCGATTACAGCAAGGATTTCTGATGCATCCACCACCTGTCATATATTTTGTTAGCAATGTATTTGTATTCAAATATCAAAGAACTAAATATATTTGAAAAAGTTGTTGAATACCTTTTGTTTAAGTGAGACTCTATCCAGAGATATAACGCTTGTGAGGACAGTATAGAAGATGAATGTATCGTAAGAGAAGAGCTCATAAGTTGTAAAGGTTGATATGGAATCCAAAAATAAATTTGCTGCTTTCTTAAAATTCCTGGTAGCCATGCAGTATAGGCCTTCATATACTTTTAAACGGTTCTTCCTCTCCCAATCACCTCCCTCCTCAAATAAGCTGTCATCATTGTACAGAGAAATAGAACAAAGATTTGCATCATGCTTGAGCAATGACAAATTACTGAAGAGTATATTTCACTCTAAAACTTCTAAATTACAATCTTACTTGTTAGCCTTGTCAATAGATTTGGAAATTAGATCTAAGTCCATGTAAAAGAATCCAAGCTGTAATGTGTAGAACACCAAGTCCATCTTTTGACCCACTGCAACTGTTTTTCCTTCAGTTATTTTGAGTTGCTCCAATGCCTTTTCCTGCATGGAGAAATGATAAATGATTATAAGGAAGCAGTATTATACAAAGTAAGAAATTTTACTATCATGGCGGCATCAGTGAATACAAGGAATACAGAAACACTACCTTATCGCCCATCCGGACATAAAACAAGGACTTAGCCAGATGAGCCTCACGGACTTCGCTTTCTCCTAGATTTTCTTCAGCATCAGCAATCCTTTGCATAGAGGAAAAAACAGTACATCATAGCGGATGAATAAAGCATGCCAGAATCTATTTTAGGAAGGTTAAATAATGGAACAGCATGGGTTTTGAAGGGGGAAGACGCTATAAGATCAAGCAATTAGGCAGCAAAAAAGTTATATGTGCAGTTTAGAATGTGCGAAGACATGTTTCTTAAAGAGCATGAATCATGATCATATGTAATATCTTCTTCACACTACCTATTCTTGAACTACTACACCAGCCTTTCTGTGCAAAATTCCTCAGGATAACAGGCTCAATGCCAGAGAGGAACCATGGCATTTAGGATTAGTCTAGAAAAAAAGCATAAATCAATTTATCTGAATTGGTTGCTTGATATCAATGATTTCAGTCTCAATGGGACATGGGCCATCATGACGATCCCATCCCATTCTAGAGATTCTGAGACCAATCTTGGCCATCCCGTCCTATCCTGTCTTAGTCACATTACATTATAATATCAATTTTAAAATATCTAATTTATTACAAGAATATAACTTTTAAAGTTCAAGTTTAAAAATCAAATAAAATATCAAAGCTTCATAAATAATTTTCTTTTTAAGAAAAGCATCCAAGCAAGTGTCGGGACACTTGATCAATTTGGGGATCATAACATGGGGTGTCTCTTTCCATAAAAAAACCGAAATGCCTCTTTTTCACGAGATTTAAAACCTTGCTTGACATTCTTTGAGATCACAACCCACAGGTCTGTTAACAATTTGTTTATATTTCTGCAAAATTTGAAACTCCAGAAAAGTGTGTATTATCTATGTTTGACTTTGAGTGAGTGAGTGAGCAAATAAGTGTGCGCGCGTGAGAGAGAGAGAGAGAGAGAGTGTGTGTGTGTGTGTGTGTGAGAGAGAGAGAGAGAGAGAGAGTTAAGGGATATGTCAAGGAACTCACCATAATCGACACAATAAAACTTGCTTGCAAACAGATGGACCTTATGTAAGACCAAACCAGATACCTAGAGAAAAATCAAAAGCAAAGGTGATGCAACCAGCTTCAGGGGAGTCTGGAAATGGGCCTTAGGCTTTAAATGGACTTTTCTGGGCTACAAGGTTGTTCAGTGTAAAAGATAATGAGTCTGCTTTCTGTAGTAATGGCAAAGTAGTCTTAAGCATTATTAAAGCTCTTTTGTGTAGAGACAAAAAATCAGGAACTACTTCCTTTTTACTTCCCTTTCTTTTCTTTTACAATAACCTCACAGGTAGATAAGTCTCCCACTATGCATCAGATGGGCACAAGAAATTTGAGTTTGCCATATTTTCAAGTTGAGTTAGCAGCTCTAGTGATTCATATATGGTGGCAGTAGCATTTCTTGCCAGGCCTCCTTATTAACTGTATGGGGAACGCAGTAGGTTTGGAAAGAAAGACAAAAGGTGAAGGGAGAGAAAGAGGGAGGAGGGGCCGGCGGTCATACAAATAAGAGATGGCTGATCATAAATAAGCTTTTGATCTCTTTCTATAACCATCCAGGAACCCATCATTGAGACCTAGATCAGTTGCTAGAATAATCAAAGGGCAGCACATTTAATAATGATTAGCCACCTCATAAATAATAAGATATAAGAAAGAGAGAGGAAATCAGGTTATAACTGGATTGAGATTTGAACATCCTAAAGTTTTGAAATCTTTTGGCCTTTATTATCATGTGTTAGCTTGACAAAATTAAATGTGTCTAAAATCATGTGACACATGATTCTGTCATCCAAAGTATCACTGAGGAGGTAGAAGTCTTGAATATGATCCTTGTGCACCTCCATCATCAAGGAATAGTGGATGATTAAGGATTTGATCAAGGCAAAGGCGAGGCATTTCTTCCAAACTGCTGGCATCAAGGAGGAGATTCTCAAGATGGTCATTTATGTCCTATCTAGATATCCTAATTTTGGTGAATTTTTTTTCTTGAAAAGCTGGTTGATGGGACTCAATCTCCTAACTCTCTAATCTATGGGGCTTGTCTTTAATAAACTGGTGGCTTATTTATATGAATATAGCATGAACATGGTTAACGTCCTCTTAATGCTTCTTTTTCCCCCCAAGTTAGTAGCCTAACTCAACAATTCATCAAATTAAAATCCATTTAAGATGAAGAAAAGATATGGGGAAACCCATGGAGGAAGCATCCGATCCAGTTGATTTTGCAACGCTGAGCTTTTTTATTTGCTTGGAAAGAAAGAATTGAATGAGAGGGAGAGGTTAATGAGTTTTGTTTGGGAGTTTTTGAGAGATTAGTTGATAAAGGGATATCTTTTACCCTGTTAAACTTTATTAAACTTTCTTGTCCTTTCTTGTCTTAGACATTAATGACTGCCCTACAGCATACAAGCTCTAAAACTCCTATAAGCCATGTTTAGTGTGGCTTTTAAAAGGAGAAGCCGAAGCTAGGTTTTCTAGCTTCTCCTAAAAGTATTTTTATAAACTTTCATCTTGTTGAAGCACTCTTCAAACATCATTATCAAACACTTAATTTTTTCCAAGAAGAATTTAAAAAAAAATTGCTAAAGTATTATTTTTAAGCATTAACAAGCATGCCTTAAACTCCCGTAAATATGTTATGTGAATAGTCAATAAAAGAAGTATAATTTGCAAAATCTCAGATTTAACATCTAAAATCAACAATTACACCTTTCCTTTGCTAAAAAACAAAAGCTTATCAAATTACTGGATCTCGTTTACATGATTTCATAATTTTCATTACAACAGCAGGGATAGTGATGCTGCCAGATCACCCCACTCAAACATCCGCGAGCATCCGATCGCCTTCTCCAGCGAGCTCGGGATCTTCCAGCGAGCTTCTCGTATCTGGGAGCCTGCAAAAAGTCCCAGGGGCCGGAGATTCTGGCGGAGACCCTCCGACGCTCAAGTCAGTGCTCTGGGCAATAGCCATGAGCTTGAGGAAGCTCGAAAGAAAAAGAGAGAGGCTCGGAGAAAAGCTCTCTGTAAGCAAAAATGAACGTTTAAGAGTATTGTTGTGGTTATCAGTTCTTAGTTCAGTTACCTGGTCGGGGGTCCCTCTTACCCATTTTATAGGTGCTTAGAGTTTGTCTGGCTTGAGTAGTTGAGGCCTTGTAATGATGACTTTGATGGGTGAAATGTCAGAGCTGATGTCGTCTGTGAGGCTTGGGGTGCCGCCACTTATAAGAGCATTTAAGATGATGGCAGCAATGGCAGAGCTTGCTTCCTTCTTTGATATGTCAGGACTGCAGGTCAAGTCCCATCAAAATGGATGGCTGCAGCTGGTTGGTGGGTCAAGTTTCGTCAAAGTGGATGGCCTTTTGATTTGACCGCTACAGGGAAGAGAAATAAAAGGTGGTGGAGTCTCATCACCATCACGAGCCACATATCCGTCTAAGATGAAAAAGTTAGGAGTTGAAGCCAGTTGTCCCTTGTAAAGTATTGATTATAGAGTGCTTGCATGGCACCGTTCATGGCCGAGGCCGAGGTGGCCGAGCACATGACCCATAAATGCCTTTGTGCGAGAGACATGATGTGGCTGTGAAAGCCGAGACGGGATGATGCCGAGGCAGGGCCTACTTGAATGAGAGGGCCGACTTGAATGAGGCAGGGCCGACTTGAATGAGAGGGCCGACTTAAATGAAGCGGGGCCGATTTGGAAGAGGCCGGGACGGGACGATGCCGAGGCCGGGCCGACTTGAATGAGAGGGCCGACTTAAATGAGGCGGGGCCGATTTGAATGAGAGGGCCGACTTGAATGAGGCGGGGCTGACTTAAATGAGAGGGCCGACTTAAAGGAGAGTGCCGGGGCCGACTTGGATGAGGCGAGGCCGACTTAAAAGAGAGTGCCGGGGCCGACTTGGATGAGGCCATTAAATGTGCCAAGGCCGACTTGAAGGAGAGTGCCGGGGCCGACCCGAAAGAGAGTGCCGGGGCCGACTTGGATGAGGCGAGGCCGACTTGAATGAGGCGGGGCCGACTTGAATGAGGCCATTAAATGTGGCAAGGCCGACTTGAAGGAGAGTGCCGGGGCCGACCCGAAAGAGAGTGCCGAGGCCGACTTAGATGAGGCGAAGCCGACTTGAATGAGGTCATTAAATGTGCCAAGGCCGACTTGAAGGAGAGTGCCGGGGCCGACCCGAAAGAGAATGCTGGGGCCGACTTGAATGAGGCGGGGCCGACTTGAATGAGGCCATTAAATGTGCCAAGGCCGACTTGAAGGAGAGTGTCGGGGCCGACTTGAAAGAGAGTGCCGGGGCCGACTTGAATGAGGCCATTAAATGTGCCAAGGCCGACTTGAAGAAGAGTGCCGAGGCCGACTCGAAAGAGAGTGCCGGGCCGACTTGAATGAGGCGGGGCCGACTTGAATGAGGCCATTAAATGTGCTAAGGCCGACTTGAAGGAGAGTGCCGAGGCCGACCCGAAAGAGAGTGCGGGGGCCGACTTGGGTGAGGCGAGGCCGACTTGAATGAAGCCATTAAATGTGCCAAGGCCGACTTGAAGGAGAGTGCCGGGGCCGACTTGGATGAGGCGAGGCCGACTTGAATGAGGTCATTAAATGTGTCAATGCCGACTTGAAGGAGAGTGCTGGGGTTGACTCGAAAGAGAGTGCCGGGGCCGACTTGGATGAGGCGGAGCAGACTTGGACTTCTCCTTTTCTTTACGTCCGTGGCGCTCCACTCCATTAGATGGGCAGCCATAAATACGAGGAGAGAATAAGGCAATAAATGCCTTAGAGCCAGCACGTGGTGGGATACACGTGGCCTTTATGAGGCCATAAATGCCTTTGGTGTGAAAGACATAATATGGTTGTGAAGCTGAACAAGAGTGCCGAGGCGAAGCTGGCCGAGCGGAAGTGCCGCGGCAAGATTTCCGTGGCCGAGCAGGAGTGCTGGGGCCGACTCGAAAGAGAGTGCCGGGGCTGACTTTCCAATAAATGCTGGCCAAGTCATTATGACACCATTAAATGCTCTCATTCTGCACCATTAAATGCTGGCCAACGTCATTCTGCACCATTAAATGCTCTAGCCTTTTGATTTGACTACTAGCCATTAATGACTGAAGGTGGCCTTTCGGAGAACCCCGCCCCGCACGTGATGTGGCCCTTTTTCCTTTTTGTTCTCTTTCTTCATTATGACGATACACTTGTTGCAGCCAAGGGCAATGCCACGGATGAAATATTTAATACCGGCCAAGTACTTTGTAAAGAAGGCCGAATAGAATAGTGAGGCCATCTAGAAATTAAGCCGTCCAGGAAGGCCGCCGCGGCCGCCTAGGAAAATCGTCTGAAAATTGCTGTCTTGAGAGGATGTCATCCAAAAATTGTTACCTTTATTGCCCATGGGGTCAACTGGCCCCATCAAATGCCCCCCACACTCCTTGAGCTTGTGTGCCGCGTATCAGCTAAGCGAAAGGAGTGTAGAGCTTTAAGAAATTTTGGAGGTAAATTAATTACCTTATGCCCGCCACTCAAAGCAGCGTACATCAATTTCTGGGGGTATGCTCGTCAATCAGCCGCTGAGGAAAGATAAAGCCATTGAGGCCGCAATAATGCAGCTGAGGCAGAAATAAAATTGCCGAAGCAGATATAGAGCTGTGGAGGCTGCAATGATGCCGCTGAGGCTAAGATAAAATTGCCGAAGCAGAAATAGAGCCGTGGAGGCTGCAATGATGCCGCTGAGGCTAAGATAAAATTGCTGAAGCAGAAATAGAGACATGGAGGCTGCAATGATGCCGCTGAGGCAGAGATGACGCTGCTGAGGCAGAAATAATGCCGCTGAGGCAGACATAAAGCCGTTGAGGCTGCAATAATGCCGTTGGAGGCAGAGATAAAGCCGTTGAGGCTGCAATAACGCCGCTGAGGCAAAGGTAAAGCCGTTGAGACTGAGATAATGCCGTTGAGGCAAAGGTAAAGCCATTGAGGCTGAGATATTGCCGTTGCAGAAATAGAGCCGCGGGGGCTAAAATAAAATTGCCTCGAGTGTTTATGTGCTGGTTCGGGAGGTGACTCGACTGGGTAGGGCTGTTAGGGACTTGAACCGACTCGGGGGCGTATGCTAGCCAGACCGAGTTGTGTCCCGTTAGCCGCGATGCCAGTGAGCTCCTTTTGAACCACTTCAGGGGTTTGTGTGCCATCTGAAGGGTGACTCAGCCGGGTACGGAGCTGTTAGGGTCTTAACCAACTCGGAGCACCGCCGTGTCATGGCCGAGTGGTGTCTCGTTAGCCGCGATGCCAATGAGCTCCTTTTGAACCACTTCAGGGGTTTGTGTGCCACTTGAAGGGTGACTCAATCGGGTATGGAGCTGTTAGGGTCTTAACCGACTCGGGGGCACCGCCGTGCCGGGGCCGAGTGGTGTCCCGTTAGCCGCGATGCCAGTGAGCTCCTTTTGAAACCACTTCAGGGGTTTGTGTGCCATCTGAAGGGTGACTCAGTCGGGTACGGAGCTGTTAGGGTCTTAACCGACTCGGGGGCACCACCGTGCCGGGGCCGAGTCGTATCCCGTTGAGTTCCTTTTGAGAGACTTGGCCCTCGGATGCAAGGGAGAACAGGCTATTGTGTCAGAAAGGGCCTCCTTTATTACTTCACGCTCCAGGGGAATACATCATTGATAATATTGGCGAAGGTTATCTGCATTCTAGGTACGTGGAATGGGTTTCCCGTCAAGTTCCTCTAATTTGTATGCCCCCCTGTGAAGTGTTTCGGTGACGCGGTAAGGACCCTCCCAGTTGGGGGATAGCTTACCCCCAGGAAACTATGTTGATTGAAGGCGGGGAGCACCAGTGCTGAAATCCGAGGATAGGCTCTTGTTGGCTAACGAGCCTCTGAGCCTTAAATTGCCGATGAGCTTGAGTTTGAGGTTGCTCTGATGCCACTGAGCTCCAGAGAAATATGACAGTGGTGATTCTCTCGCTGGGGAGATTTCTCACCAGATGGATGGTGGATGGCTTGAGCGACAACTAAAGAAGCAGCATGGCCTCTTGTTTGTTGTTGTGAGGCCATGAAATATCGCTCCCGTAGCTTTTGGGCAGCTGCCATTGATGTTTAGACTTGCAGAGTAAGGGTGGCATGATGCTCTGCCTGAATGGCCCGAGATAGTGGTGACGATGGGGCAGAGAGCCAGCCTCTTGTCGGTCAGCTCGTTAAGGGTGCCCCCCAGCGTTACTGACGGAAGCTCCATGGGTCTTTGTCATCACCATATTTTTATCCACCATTGTTGTCGTAGAAGGAGTGAGAGCTTGTAGCTTAGTGTCACATAACTCTGCTTTCTCCCCCTTCTTGGCTCGCCAATCTGATGCTGCCAGATCACCCCCCTCAAACGTCCGTGAGCGTCCGATCGCCTTCTCCAGCGAGCCCGGGATCTTCGAGCGAGCTTCTCGCGTCTAGGAGCCTGCAAAAAGTCCCGGGGGCTGGAGATTCCGACGGGAACCCTCCGACGCTCAAGTCAATGCTCTGGGCAACAGCCGTGAGCTTAAGGAAGCTCGAAAGAAAAAGAGAGAGAGGCTCGGAGAAGAGCTCTCTGTGAGCAAAAATGAGCGTTTAAGAGTATTGTTGTGGTTATCAGTTCTTAGTTCAGTTACCTGGTCGGGGGTCCCTCTTACCCATTTTATAGGTGCTTAGAGTTTGTCTGGCTTGAGTAGTTGAGGCCTTGTAATGATGACTTTGATGGGTAAAATGTCAGAGCTGATGTCGTCTGTGAGGCTTGGGGTGCTGCCACTTGTAAGAGCATTTAAGGTGATGGCAGCAATGCAGAGCTTGCTTCCTTCTTTGATATGTCAGGACTGCAGGTCAAGTCCTATCAAAGTGGGTGGCTGCAGCTGGTTGGTGGGTCAAGTTTTATCAAAGTGGATGGCCTTTTGATTTGACCGCTGCAGGAAAGAGAAATAAAAGGCGGTGGAGTCTCATCACCATCATGAGCCACACATCCGTCTAAGATGAAAGAGTTGTGAGTTGAAGCCAGCTGTCCCTTGTAAAGTATTGATTATAGAGTGCTTGCATGGCACCGTTCATGGCCGGGGTGAGGTGGCCGAGCACGTGACCCATAAATGCCTTTGTGCGAGAGACATGATATGGCTGTGGAAGCCGAGATGGGATGATGCTGAGGCAGGGCCGACTTGAATGAGGCGGGGCCGACTTGAATGAGGACCGACTTAAATGAAGCGGGGCCGATTTGGAAGAGGCCGGGACGGGACGATGCCAAGGCCGGGCCGACTTGAATGAGAGGGCCAACTTAAATGAGGCGAGGCCAATTTGAATGAGAGGGCCGACTTGAATAAAGCGGGGCTGACTTAAATGAGAGGGCCGACTTAAAGGAGAGTGTCGGGCTGACTTGGATAAGGCGTGGCCAACTTGAATGAGGCGGGGCCGACTTGAATAAGGCGGGGCCGACTTGAATGAGGCCATTAAATGTACCAAGGCCGACTTAAAGGAGAGTACCGGGGCCGACTTGGATGAGGCGAGGCCGACTTGAATGAGGCGGGGCCGACTTGAATGAGGCCATTAAATGTGCCAAGGCCGACTTGAAGGAGAGTGCCGGGACCGACCCGAAAAAGAGTGCCGGGGCCGACTTGAATGAGGTCATTAAATGTGCCAAGGCCGACTTGAAGGAGAGTGCTGGGGCCGACCCGAAAGAGAGTGCCGGGGCCGACTTGAATGAGGCCATTAAATGTGCCAAGGCCGACTTGAAGGAGAGTGCCGGGACCGACTCGAAAGAGAGTGATGGGACCGACTTGAATGAGGCGGGGCCGACTTGAATGAGGCCATTAAATGTGCCAAGACCGACTTGAAGGAGAGTGCCGAGGCCGACTCAAAAGAAAGTGCCGGGGCCGACTTGAATGAGGCGGAGCCGACTTGAATGAGGCCATTAAATGTGCCAAGACCGACTTGAAGGAGAGTGCCGGGGCCGATCCGAAAGAGAGTACAGGGGCCGACTTGGGTGAGGCGAGGCCGACTTGAATAAGGCCATTAAATGTGCCAAGGCCGACTTGAAGGAGAGTGTCGGGGTCGACCCGAAAGAGAGTGTCGGGGCCGACTTGGATGAGGCGGGGCCGACTTGAATAAGGCGGGGCCGACTTGAAGGAGAGTGCCGGGGCCGACTCGAAAGAGAGTGTCGGGGCCGACTTGGACTTCTCCCTTTCTTTGCATCCGTGACGCTCCACTCCATTAGATGGGCAGCCATAAATGCGGAAAGAGAATAAGGCAATAAATGCCTTAGAGCCAGCACATGGGATACACGTGGCCTTTATGAGGCCATAAATGCCTTTGGTGTGAAAGACATAATATGGTTGTGAAGCCGAACGGGAGTGCCGAGGCGAAGCTGGCGAGCGAGAGTGCCGCGGCAAGATTTCTGTGGCCGAGCAGGAGTACCGGGCTGACTCGAAAGAGAGTGCCAAGGCGAAGCTGACTCATATTTTTTCCTCTCTTTGCCTATCTCCATTCCAATAAATGCTGGCCAAGTCATTATGACACCATTAAATGCTCTCATTCTGCACCATTAAATACTGGCCAATGTCATTCCCCACAATTAAATGCTCTAACCTTTTGATTTGACTACTAGCCATTAATGATTGAAGGTGGCCTTTCGGAGAACCCCGCACGTGATGTGGCCCTTTTTTCTTTTTATTCTCTTTCTTCATTATGACGATACACTTGTTTCAGCCAAGGGCAATGCCACGGATGAAATATTTAATACCGGCCAAGTACTTTGTAAAGAAGACCGAGTAGAATAGTAAGATCGTCTAGAAATTAAGCCGTCCAGAAAGGCCGCCGCAGCCGCCTAGGAAAATCGTCTGAAAATTACTGTCTTGAGAGGATGCCATCCAAAAATTGTTGCCTTTATTGCCCATGGGGTCAACTGGCCCCATTAGATAGTGTTCTCTAAGAATGGCCATCATGCTTCTATAGAGAGTGTATAAATGCCCCTTTATTCTATACCTGGTCAACATGCAAGCAACTCAATCAAAGAACTAGAACCATATAGGCCAGATCTTTAGGCCAAGTGTTAAGCATCAATTATTTAGAGGGTGATATTTTGGCATCAACATACAAACATGTGCTTGAATGTCAATTTATAGGCAGTTTCCTAATTTATTGAGGATTCCAAATCAAAGTATTCCAATATTTGGATCCATTTGGTTGCTACAGTCCGTTCGTGTAAAGATTTTGCTTCCATCATTTGCAACTGAAATGATACTTTTGTGCAATAAAATAAAAGAAAAAAAAAGGAGCCAAATATTTGTCAAAGAGGCTTAGATTTTCTTCAGCCATTCAACTGTTGACTTTGATTAGAAAGATAAACAAACCGCAAGCGGGTCAAGAAAATGGACAAATAACTTGACCACTTTCTTTGGTTCCATAAGTTCTTAGTGAAACAAAACACCAAAAATTCTTGATTCTTTCATTTCTTTTCATTTTCTGAGCAACCAAACAAAAATTAGTATTTTTCACCATTCTCATCCCAATCAAATAATCAATATGCACCATTATCATGATTTTTTTGTCCCATCGATGCAATAAGAGATCATTTCTAGGATGCCTAAAAAACATATTTCAAAGGTGTCAAAATTCAATTTTCAGAGCAATCATAAACATGCGACCCTAACTCTTTACCTTAATACAACAAAATGATAAATATTTTAGGCTTTTTTTCCTATAAAGTTTTAAAAAGAAAAAACCCAACCTTTTTCAGAGTTCTCATACAGTACGAAATTATTATGAAAACAAACATTTGATGAGTAATCACCAATCAATTAATTACACAAACAAAACTATACACAAAAAATGTATAAATTAGGGGAAAAAAGGATAAAGCAAACCCTAAAGTAGGGAGAAGGGATCTTACTTCTCGTCCAGCTTCTTGAGCTCATCCTTGATCCTCCTCCTCATCGAATCGAGAACCCCGACGTCCATATCTAGCATCGATCTGGCGGCGAGTGACTCGTAGAGCAAGGCCATCTCTAGGGTTTTCGCACAACAGGGGCCGGTCAGTGGCAACATTGGCAAATTAGGGTTAGGGAAAGGGGCAAAACCGAAAGAAGGGGGGCCGAACGTTACCGTCGGCCTTGACAGCGTGGAAGACCTCATCACGGAGGTGGACCTTGTCGATGTCGTCAACACCGGGGTGGGCGAGGAGGAAGAGCTTGTGGGCGAGAACTAGGTGCGGCTGCTGACTACCTTCTTGCCCTTCCATCTTCTCCATTGTCACCTTCTCGCTGCCCCGAATCTTCTTTGCCTTCGCCACCTCCTCAATCTACTCTCTTCAGGCGAGACTGGAGGCTGCTTAGATTTCTTGCGATGGGGCTGCCCAGGGCCGAGAAATTGGTTTAGGCTTTGTTTGGAAATTTGGAGGGAAAGGAAGGGATGGTAAAAAAAAAAAAAAAAAAAAAAAAAAAAAAAAAAAGAAGAAGAAGAAGAAGAATTGTTCTTTTTCTCTCATTTGAAAACGAATGAAAAAGAAAAAAAATAATATTCATTATTTTATTTAAATAAAAAAAATTATGTAATAATTACTTTTATCCTAATTTATAAACAAATAATATTAGAATATAGAAAAAATAGAAAGCAAAAATTTATAGAAAAAAATGACCTCATCCAATTTATAAGTAAGTATTTAATGTTGCAAGAAACTTCGGTGGAATTTCAATAACAATTGGAAGGAGAGATACTTGGGTTGATATGGGCCTTGAGTTCCCATAGTGTTGCCTCGATAGTTTTGAGAACCCTAGCACTCAGCGGTTGTGGGAATAAGAGAACAAAGAGTAGAAAATAAACCATGGAAATAAAACAACGAATAGTAAAGAATGAAGGGATATTTTGGTCTATAAAAAAAACTTAAATATTTTTCTTTCTCTCATATTACCCCTGATTGGGAGTTAATAAATTTATCATAATTGAGGAAGAAACAAAGGGACTCGTTACTCTTATTCTCTCCCCCTCTTGCTTTTACCTTCCTTCCAAGCAAATTATGACCTTTTTCCTTCGTTTCCTTTTCCTTCCCTTCCTTCCCTTCAATCTAAACAGTCCCTTAGAGAAATGTCTTTCTACATCGCCTCCGATGTAGCAAATCCTACGTGGGCTGCACCGCCCCTTCTTATTAGTCCACATAAATCCTACATCGCTTAATGCGATGGGATAGAATGGAATAGGAGGAATATGATCTTAAGTTTTGAGCGTGACATGTATTAATATCCATTCAGCCTTTTTTTTAAAATTTGTGTACTAATCAGAGGCGGTGCAGCGCATATTTTCTGAATGGATATCGTAATTTTATAACTACAGCGTCGTAAATTTATAACTGCAGTGTCATGATTTTTTTTTTTTTTTGATTTTTTGAATGAGTGTTGTAATTTTATAACTATGATGTCATAATTTTACAACTGGATCATAATTTTTTTTGGCCAGGATGTCGTAAAGCTTTGCCTTAACGTTTTCTGAATCGATATTGTTGGGGGGTAAAATCGACATTGCGTTAATATCCGTGCGAGGCGGCTAAGGTCGACCTCCTCCCTCCGCCCTTCCGAGCTTTCGTAGCTCGGCCCCTTCTGGGCTTCCATAGCTCGGCTCCCTCCGGGCTTCCGTAGCTCGGCCCCCTCCGGGCTTCCGTAGCTCGGCTCCCTCCAAGCTTCCATAGCTCGGCCCCCTCCGGGCTTCCGTAGCTCGGCTCCCTCCGAGCTTCCATAGCTCGGCCCCCTCCGGGCTTCCGTAGCTCGGCCCCTTCTGGGCTTCCATAGCTCGGCTCCCCCTCCGGGCTTCGTAGCTCGGCCCCCTCCGGGCTTCCGTAGCTCAGCTCCCTCCGAGCTTCCATAGCTCGGCCCCTCCGGGCTTCCGTAGCTCGGCCCCTTCTGGGCTCCCATAGCTCGGCTCCCTCCGGGCTTCCATAGCTCAGCCCCCTCCGGGCTTCCGTAGCTCGGCCCCTTTGGGCTTCCATAGCTCGGCTCCCTCCGAGCTTCCTTAGCTCGTCTCCCCCTGAGTCACCATGACTCGCCTGCATCAAATAATTCACAATCCATTACCCACCTCCGTGGAACCTGATGCGGGAGATTCTAGGTTCACCATCATAGCATCCTAGACAAGGAATCATGTCGAAACGTGGCCTAGAACCTATCATAACTACCCCAGGTCTACTCGACCAGATCTCGAGACATCAAGGAGCTCTCCCAGCCGTCAATCCCTGAACAAATGGGATATGGATTCTAACGGCCCCACAACGGCCTGATTCTGTCCGCCTCCATATCGTAACAACCTCCAGACCTTCCAGAAGACGCTCAAGACCCAGGTGATAGTCTATAAATATCAGACTCGCAGATTCCCCCAAACACGCGTGCCTCTTGGGATACACGCATATCTCCTTGCGCACAGGCACGCATCTCTCCATATACACACACGAGCACCCCCACTGCTCTCTCCGGCAGCTCGTCGGCGCTCCTGCCCTCTGGAGCTTCCGATTGGCCGCCCTCGGAGAGGCCTCCCGGAGAGATCCACCTCCCCACTGTCTGGTTGATCGCCGATTTCTTCTCCACTGACTTGAGCGTCGGAGGGTCTTCCGCGGAGGACCACCCCCAGCGTCCCCGCGTGTGGACTTCTTGTGCAGGTCCGCCCCCCTCTTTCTAGAGATCGACCGCGCCCGAGTCGGAGGACGGATCCCGGTGGCAACAGATTGGCGCTAGAGGAAGGGTCTCAAGTCCCATCAAAACTTGAAGAAAGGAGACAAGGATCTGAATCCGGAGAAAACCTCTTTAATGGCCAACCGGAGGAGAGCAACCTCTGAAGCCCAAGATCAGGTCGCTTCCCAGAGGCCTGATCCGACTGGCGCTACAGCGCCGCCACCTCCACCGGTCGAAACCCCATCACCGCCTGCCATCCCAGTGACCCAAGACCAGTTCGCTACGCTGGTCCAACAGGTCCAGGCCCTTACCCACCTGGTTCAAGAGCGCCTTGTAGCTCCTCCTGCTTCGCATCCTCAGAAGGAGGCGGCGATTCCTTCTTCGCCGGCGGCCTCCTCCTCTGATTCCCATGGGTCCGTGGACCCCCCACATCGGCCCAGGGGGGACAAACCAGTCCCGCGAGCCGGTTATGATAGAGATCCTCTCAGATCTCGGCGAGCCCGGTCCCTCTCTCCGGCGACATCTCACCATGATTCCACGCCATCCTTGCGGTTCTCACGTCCAGCTTCTCCTCTAACCGGTGAAGAGGAGATCCGCCGTCAGATCCAGGAGATGCGTCAGGAGCTGGATGCCGCCAAGCAGACCCATCTGCCCCAGCCCAAGGCGGAGCAGGGCATCCCTTTCTCTAAGGGAATCATGGAGTAAGTGATTCCCTCCCATGTCAAACTGCCAGCCGTCGAACCCTATCACGGCTCTACCGACCGGACGATCATCTCAGTAGCTTCCGGTCGATAATGATGTTCCACGGAGCATCTGATGCGGTCCTCTGCCGTGCCTTCCCATCCACCCTTAGAGGATCCGCCCGAACCTGGTTCAATGCCTTGAAACCGGGTTCCATTGATTCATTCGACGAGCTGAGCCGTCTTTTTATTGGTCAGTTCGTCAGCAGCCGCCGCCACCGAAGAAGATCTGACTCCCTCTCCGAAGTCAAGTAGAGAGAGGGGGAGTCCTTGAGGAATTACCTTGGCCGTTTCAACAAGGCCATGTTAGAGGTGGACCACCTTAATCATGAGGTGGCTATGTCCGCCCTGGCGGGGGGAGTTTCGAAGGAGAGCGACTTCTACCTGGCGATGGAAGTCAGCTACCCCCCATGTCTCTCTAATATGATGGCCCTTGCGGACAAGTACGCTAGGGTCGAGGAGTCGCGAAGAGTTGCCCGCGCTGAGCAAGCAAAGAAGAAGGAGCCTAAAGTCCCCGACAGGCACCGTCCCGTCCCTCGACCTAGTCCGCCTCGCCGCCAAAGAGTCCCTCCGCTGCCGCCAAGAAATCGCTTCCGGAGTCCTCCTAGGCGATTTGATCGCTATACTCCGCTGACTGTGCCCCGAGTGCAAATCCTTATGGAGATAGAGCGCCAACTTCCCCGGCCAGTGCCTCTCCGAGGGAACCCGACCCGAAGAGATCCCGCCAAGTACTGCCGCTACCACAGGAGCATGGTCATGACACTGAAGAATGCTGGCAGCTGAAGAATGAGATAGAGAGGCTGATTCAGCGGGGACGACTGGATCAGTTTAGGAGGCGCCCGAGCCGCAACAGCAAGGAGGTGACCGCCAGCCCGAGCTCCAACAACCTCCTCCTCCACCGAATCCGCCCGTGATTGGCCGCATTAATATGATTGAGGAGGCCGGCGGATCGAGCCCCAGAGGCGACGGTGATGGACCAGTGCCAAAGAAGGCACGGACGGGCGAGCTCTCCTTCTCCGATGATGATCTTCTAGGGATACAGCTCCCCCACGATGACGCACTAGTTGTATCCCTTAATTTGAACAATTATGATGTAAGCCGAATCCTCGTTGATAGTGGAAGCTCGGTAAATGTTTTGTACCTCTATGTGTTTGCCAGGATGAATTGCTCATGGAAAACCTTCGAGCCGTGGATTCCACCCTGATGGGATTCATCGGCGACGTCATTATCCCGGAAAGGGTTGTCACCCTGACGGTCCGCGCGGGAACATGGCCCCTTGTGACCATCATTCAGACAGACTTCCTAGTGACCAACCTCAGATCCCCCTACAACGCCATATTCGGCAGGCCTGGTTTAATGTCTCTCAAGGCAGTTGTCTCCATCCCTCACCTGTCTATGAAGTTCCCACCGAGCGAGGAGTTGGAGTGGTTCGGGGAAGTCAAGCCATGGCTCGGCAATGCTTCGTTACAAGCCTACAATCCAGAATGCCAGAGGTTGATGGGCTAGATGCTCGCGAGGACTTCGCCGAACAAAGAGGAGAACCGGCGGAGGAATTAGAGGAGGTACCGCTAGATGAAGCTCGACCCGACCAAACCATCAAAATCGGGTCGCTGCTCAAAGGAGAGCCTCGACACAGGTTGATCAGATTCCTCCAAAGCAATGCAGACATCTTTGCCTGGACCGCCTCTGACATGCCAGGAATCAACCTCGAGGTCCTCGTCCATCATCTCAATGTGGACGAGATGCACAGGCCGTTTAAGCAGAAGAAGAGAAGCTTCGCCCCAGAGCGACAAAAGGCCATTGAAGAAGAGGTCGACAAACTCATCAAGGCCAATTTTGTTCGAGAGGTGAATTATCCAAGCTGGCTATCAAATGTCGTCATGGTAAAAAAGTCGAACGGCAAATGAGAATCTGCATCGACTTCACCGACCTCAACAAAGCCTGCCCGAAGGACAGCTTCCTCCTCCCTCGGATCGACCAGCTCGTGGACGCCACCTCAGGCCACCAGATGCTGTCCTTCATGGACGCCTACTCCGGCTACAATCAGATCCGAATGGCCCCCGAAGATGAAGAAAAGACCGCCTTCATAACCGACCGAGGTACCTACTGTTACCGTGTTATGCCTTTTGGTCTTAAAAATGCAGGTGCCACCTATCAGAGGCTGGTCAACAAAGTGTTCAAGGAGCAGATAGGCCGGAACATGGAGGTATACGTGGACGACATGCTGGTTAAAAGCAAGGAGGCATCACAGCATGTCAACGACCTCACAGAGAGCTTCGCCACGCTGCGCAAGTATGGGATGAAACTCAACCCGACCAAGTGCGCCTTCGGCGTCAATTCCGGGAAATTCCTCAGCTTCATGGTCTCCCAGCGAGGTATCGAAGCCAACCCCCAGAAGATCCAAGCTCTCCAGCAAATGGCGCCCCCGACATCTATCAAAGAGGTCCAGTGCCTAACCGGGAGGATAGCGGCCCTTAACCGCTTTGTGGCGCGGTCGGCCGAGAGATGCCTCCCCTTCTTCAAAACTCTCCGATTGGCCAAAAACTTTCAGTGGACTCCCGAATGCCAGAAGTCGTTTCAAGATCTCAAGAAGTACCTCGGCTCGCCTCCGCTTCTCAGTAGTCCAGCCCCGGGAGAGACCCTATTTTTGTACCTGGCTATTTCGGAGAGCGTGGTTTGCTCGGTGCTAGTCAAGGAAGAAGGCAAAATCCAAAAGCCGATCTATTACGTCAGCAGGCTGCTCTGCGATGTGGAGACGAGGTACAGCAGAATTGAGAAGATGGTGCTGGCCTTAATCACCTCAGTTCGAAAGCTGCGGCCATACTTCCAAGCACATTCCGTGACGGTCCTGACCGACCAACCCATCAAGGCGGTGATCCACCGTCCCGAGACATCGGGGAGAATGACCAAATGGGCCGTCGAGCTAAGTGAACATGACATACACTTCCAGCCTCGCCCAGCCATCAAAGCTCAGGTGCTGGCCGACTTCCTCCTCGAATGCACCATCCCGGAGGATGGTTCTACCCCGGACTCTCTTGAAGAACCAAAGTCTGGAGCCCGGTGGCTCCTCCATGTCGACGGGTCATCCAATGCCCATCACTCCGGTGCGGGTCTAGTCCTCACTAGCCCTGAGGGGATGATCTTCGAATATGGCATCCGATTCTCCTTTCCGGCTTCCAACAACGAAGCCGAGTACGAAGCTCTGTTAGTCGATCTCCGGATCGCCCGCAATCTGAAGGTGGAAAAGCTCAGCGCCTTCACCGACTCTCAGCTGGTAGCCGGCCATGTTCGGGGAGAATTTGAAGCTCGGGAACCAAATATGGTTCGATATCTCCAGGAGGTGCGTAACTTGCTTCCCCATTTTTCCGAATTTGAAATTATTCAGATTCCTAGATCTGAGAACGCCCGTGCCGACCTGCTCTCCCGATTGGCAACCGCGGAGATGATGGATGCCGAACAAAAGTTCCACCTGGAGACTCTGGAAAAGCCGAGCATCACGGAGGTCGACCGGGTGATGCAAGTTGAGGCCGAACCATCCTGGTTCGACTCTATCCTCAAATATCTCAAAGAAGGATCGCTTCCGTCCGACCGAAGAGAGGCTAGGAAACTGAAGCTGCAGGCCATCCATTACGTGTTGATTGACAACCAGCTTTACAAGCGGTCATTTTCCATGCCGCTACTTAGGTGCCTTCGCCCATCAGAAGCGGACTACGCTCTACGCGAGGTACATGAAGGGATTTGCGGCAACCATTTGGGAAGCCGATCCCTCTGCCACAAGGTGCTGCGACAAGGCTACTACTGGCCGACCATGCAAAAAGACGCAGACAACCTAGTTCGAGCCTGCGACCCCTGCCAGAGGCATTCAAGCATCCAAAGGCTCCCTTCCGCCAAGCTAGTTTCTATATCCTCTGCTTGGCCCTTTGCCAATGGGGGATGGACATCCTCGGTCCGTTCCCGCTTGCCACAGGACAATGGAAATTCTTATTTGTCGCCATCGACTACTTCACTAAATGGGTCGAAGCGGAGGCAGTCGCACAAATTACCGAGGCACGAGCCAGAGACTTTGTCTGAAGGTCCATCATCTGCCGATTCGGCCTCCCGCACACCATAATCACTGATAATGGCAAGCAATTCGACAACTCCAAATTTTGCCAGTTCTGCGAGGAGCACGGAATTCGTCACCACCTTATCTCGATCGGGCACCCACAAGCCAACGGAGCGGCCGAAGTAACCAACAGAACCCTTCTCCAGGGAGTTAAAGCTCGCCTCTCCAGAGCCCAAGGCAGGTGGGCGGATGAGCTGCATCATGTCTTATGGGCCTACCGCACTACCCCGAGGATCCCGACAGGTGAGACCCCGTTCCGAATGGCCTTCGGTACAGAGGCCGTTATCCCTGTGGAAGTCGGCCTCCCATCATTGCGGATGGAAAGCTACTCAGAGGAGACTAGCAACGAACAACTCCGCACCAACCTCGACCTGATAGAGGAAATCAGAGAGAAGGCCCGGATCAGAACGACTGCCTATCAACAAAGGGTGGCCCATTACCACGCTTCCAGAGTCAAAGGGAAGACCTTCCTACCCGGCGAATTTGTCCTCCGAAAGGCCTCTGTTTCCAAACAGCTGGAACAATGAAAGCTGGCGCCGAACTGGGAGGGCCCGTACCAAGTAGCGGAGATCATCGGACCAGGAACCTACAAGCTGCAGGATCTGGATGGGAAGTCCATTCCCCGGACTTGGAACGCGGACAATCTGTGTAAATATTATCAGTAGGGTATGTCCTCTCTGAATTCATCTTCACTACACGTTCCTGCTTATCTGTTTCCTCAAAACCTGTCGCGTGAATTATTATACACTGCATTACTATAAATTGCGAGAAGAAACAGATACTGCTTACCAATCCTCGGCATGACCGAGCTGTCTGTTTGAACAGGAAATCTCCGAACCTTGGCAGGGCCAAGTAAAATATTTCTCCGAACCTCGGCTGGGCGAGCAACAAAATCTCCGAACCTTGGCAGGGCCAAGTAAAATATTTCTCCGAACCTCGGCTGGGCCGAGCAACAAAATCTCCAAACCTTGGCAGGGCCAAGTAAAATATTTCTCCGAACCTCGGCTGGGCCGAGCAACAAAATCTCCGAACCTTGGCCGGGCCAAGTAAAATATTTCTCCGAACCTCGGCTGGGCCGAGCAACAAAATCTCCGAACCTTGGCAGGGCCAAGTAAAAATTCTCCGAACCTCGGCTGGGCCGAGCAACAAATCTTCGAACCTTGGCAGGGCCAAGTAAAATATTTCTCCAAACCTCGGCTGGGCCGAGCAACAAAATCTCCGAACCTTGGCAGGGCCAAGTAAAATATTTCTCCGAACCTCGGCTAGGTCGAGCAACAAAATCTCCGAACCTTGGCAGGGCCAAGTAAAATATTTCTCCGAACCTCGGTTGGGCCGAGCAACAAAATCTCCGAACCTTGGCAGGGCCAAGTAAAATATTTCTCCGAGCCTCGGCTAGGCCGAGCAACAAAATCTCCGAACCTTGGCAGGGCCAAGTAAAATATTTCTCCGAACCTCGGCTGGGCCGAGCAACAAAATCTCCGAACCTTGGCAGGGCCAAGTAAAATATTTCTCCGAGCAAGTAAAATATTTCTCCGAACCTCGGCTAGGCCGAGCAACAAAATCTCTGAACCTTGGCAGGGCCAAGTAAAATATTTCTCCGAACCTCGGCTGGGCCGAGCAACAAAATCTCCGAACCTTGGCAGGGCCAAGTAAAATATTTCTCCGAACCTCGGCTGGGCCGAGCAACAAAATCTCCGAACCTTGGCAGGGTCAAGTAAAATATTTCTCCGAACCTCGGCTGGGCCGAGCAACAAAATCTCCGAACCTTGGCAGGGCCAAGTAAAATATTTCTCCGAACCTCGGCTGGGCCGAGCAACAAAATCTCCGAACCTTGGCAGGGCCAAGTAAAATATTTCTCCGAACCTCGGCTGGGCCGAGCAACAAAATCTCCGAACCTTGGCAGGGCCAAGTAAAATATTTCTCCGAACCTCGGCTGGGCCGAGCAACAAAATCTCCGAACCTTAGCAGGGCCAAGTAAAATATTTCTCCGAACCTCGGCTGGGCCGAGCAACAAAATCTCCGAACCTTGGCAGGGCCAAGTAAAATATTTCTCCAAACCTCGGCTGGGCCGAGCAACAAAATCTCCGAACCTTGGCAGGGCCAAGTAAAATATTTCTCCGAACCTCGGCTGGGCCGAGCAACAAAATCTCCGAACCTTGGCAGGGCCAAGTAAAATATTTCTCCGAACCTCGGCTGGGCCGAGCAACAAAATCTCTGAACCTTGGCAGGGCCAAGTAAAATATTTCTCCGAACCTCGGCTGGGCCGAGCAACAAAATCTCCAAACCTTGGCAGGGCCAAGTAAAATATTTCTCCGAACCTCGGCTGGGCCGAGCAACAAAATCTCCGAACCTTGGCAGGGCCAAGTAAAATATTTCTCGAACCTCGGCTAGGCCGAGCAACAAAATCTCCGAACCTTGGTAGGGCCAAGTAAAATATTTCTCCGAACCTCGGCTGGGCCAAGCAACAAAATCTCCGAACCTTGGCAGGGCCAAGTAAAATATTTCTCCGAACCTCGGCTGGGCCGAGCAACAAAATCTCCGAACCTTGGTAGGGCCAAGTAAAATATTTCTCCGAACCTCGGCTGGGCCGAGCAACAAAATCTCCGAACCTTGGCAGGGCCAAGTAAAATATTTCTCCGAACCTCGGCTGGGCCGAGCAACAAAATCTCCGAACCTTGGCAGGGCCAAGTAAAATATTCTCCGAACCTCGGCTGGGCCGAGCAACAAAATCTCCGAACCTTGGCAGGGCCAAGTAAAATATTTCTCCGAACCTCGGCTGGGCCAAGCAACAAAATCTCCGAACCTTGGCAGGGCCAAGTAAAATATTCCTCCGAACCTCGGCTGGGCCGAGCAATGAATCCTCCGATCCGTGGCAGGGCTAGGTAAAAATCATTTGGGCTAAAACCCCAGACAAAAACCGAAGTACACAGGCCCTGATTAAAGCCGAGCAGCCTCCAAACAGTCCCCGAAGGACTTCGTCCAATTTGAAAACGAGCACGTTAAACGAAAACCATCGATGCACAAAAAGAAGCCACCATTGGCAAACCCCTTTAAGAGGCTGTTGAGCCTCGCACAATCGGCCAGAGGCCCCAAGCGGAGCTAGGAGATCCCCCCCTGCTACTGAAAACCTTTGGGTGACGCCCCTATAACCCGTCGTTCAAAGCGTCTATATCAACGCGCAAAAGCGACGGAGCCACGCCAACACCCTAATTCGTCACACGGATCAAGGCCATAAATTCTTGAAGAAAAGGACTTCCAAAGCAAGATCCACTTTTCATTCAGAAAAAGAGGATTACAAAAAGACAGTAAAAAACAAAAATAGGAAGAGAGGCCCTAAGTCAGAATCCGGAGTCACTCCCGGAGGCTAGCAGCTCCTCCAGGCGCTCCGTTAGGTCAGCCACTTGCTGACGAAGGGACGCAATCTCCTCCCTCTGTCGGTCCACCAACCGGCATAGGGCCTCCGCCTCCCTGACCGACACGTCCATGTACCCTTCGGCGATCCTCGCGAGCTGCTGATTGCTCGCAAGGGCCGACGCTAGGCCCTGTCCATCAACAGTGACGGAGGTACACCTCCCCTCCGAACACGGCAGGCTGTCGAGCGAAGAACGCGACTCGCCTGATGATCGCCCTGGAGAGGCCATTTTTTTTTGGGACTTAAATCGAGGGATGGCCGAAACCGATACCCCTCGGTCATATTTATACTCACCAGGCAGATATCTCTATCGGTCGCACCGTAACCACCGGCCCATAAGAACTCGCCACGCGTCGCCATTTCAGTGCCTGCGAAATCCGAAGTATAGTGCCCCATCCTAAGCGAGATCGGTAAGCGCGAGCAGGTTGTTCGGGAATTCCCCAAGCAGAAGATCTTCCGATCTGTCGGCCCTCGCAATAAATGCATTCGACGCTTCCCCAAGCCTCTTAATGCTGGCCTCTTCTTCGAGAAACACGGAGGTCCGGCATTCGGCCAATAACCTGTCCCCTCGGGAAGAGTAGCGTCACCAATAGAAAAGTGTGACGATATACCGCTCGTTCTGCCCTGGCGCCCCTTATCAAGCGCCATGTAGGCCTGACGTTGTGGCCCACATTCACAACTGAGTCACTCCCTTGAGCCCGAATCTCCGAACCTCGGCTGGGCCGAGTGACTGAATCTCCGAACCTTGGCAGGGCCAAGTCAATTATCTCCGAACCTCGGCAGGGCCGAGCGAATGAATCTCCGAACCTTGGTAGGGCCAAGTCAATTATCTCCGAATCTTGGTAGGGCCGAGTGAATGAATCTCCAAACCTCGACGGGGCCGAGTGAATAAATCTTTGAACCTTGGTAGGGCCAAGTCAATTATCTCCGAACCTCGGCAGGGCCGAGTGAATGAATCTTCGAACCTCGGCAGGGCCGAGTGAATGAATCTCCGAATCTCGGCGGGGCCGAGTGAATAAATCTTTGAACCTCGGCAGGGCCAAGTCAAATATCTCCGAAACTCGGCTGGCCCGAGTGGCAGGTTCCCTAAACCGTGATGGGAAAACGTACGGATTCCCTGAACTTCGGCCAAAGCCGACCCACAATAAATCGAGCTTCGGTAAAAGCAAAGCATAAAAATATCAAACTTCTGATCAGAGCAAGGGGCATATTTCGCCAAACGATCCCCGGACCGTCGCTTGCGAACCTCGATTAGTTCGGACAGCATGGGATCCTCCTCTAAGGACAAGTGGGATGCCTTTGTACCCCACAAACAACAATAACAACAAGTTCGGCACAAGAAAAGATAGAGATCGAAAAACAGAACGTAACTCTCTTTATTGCCGATCAAGATTAGTTACAGACGCCTCACAGGCGTTACAAGAGCATTGAAATGCATAAAATAAAGGCAAATACAAAACTCGGGCAACTGCTCCAAGGCAGACCTGGGCAATCGTAATGCTCCAGCATCCGACCGCCGAACTAGATAGGTCGCGTCCAGACAGCTCGAGCCGATGGTAACCGGTCAACATGGACCAATAATTGCGACTGGCTCCCGTTGGTGGCGATATCTCGGTGACCCAACCGAGATATCTGGATGGCCATCCCAGACCACCCGACCGAGGGACCCCTCGACGAGCAGGAAGGAGGCCAGCGGACCCTGGCGTCGGAACGCTCTCCCAAACCGAGTGCGTACCGCCACGCCTTGCCGAGTCTCAAGGACAAGAGTCGGCGGGCGAAGCACTTTCACCCCCTTCCCAGGTGGCGAAAGATTCCCCAGGCGGCTGAGCCGGGAATCCAAACCAAGGGAGGAGGCGAAATACACACAACCCATGGGGGGTCCGCGTGCGCTTCCTACCATGCGTCTCCGAAGGTCATACTGGAAGAGTTATTATGCGCTCCCCGTATGATCTCTGCACCCCCCATGTGCGCTCTCCATGTGATCTCCGGGACTCATCCCCTAAGGGTGAGCCATTCTTCGACAGCTCCCCGGTCGCCCCAGCTATCCAGCGGCAAGGAGCCTATGAGAGGAAAAATCAGTCCTCCCACTCGTAACAGCA
The DNA here is from genome assembly GCA_900491605.1 of Calamus simplicifolius. Classification (NCBI taxonomy): domain Eukaryota; kingdom Viridiplantae; phylum Streptophyta; class Magnoliopsida; order Arecales; family Arecaceae; genus Calamus; species Calamus simplicifolius. The sequence goes on from UESW01003927.1 coordinate 771,403, forward strand.
GAAAAATGAGCATAATGGAAGCTCTAATGGAAAAGACACCTTGGGGATAACCAAACATGACCCCCTTTCTTCCCTTTTTATAGGCAGAAAAGAGCCGGGAAAAGCTACCCAAGCTGTAAGTCCCGAGATTCGAACATTTGGCCCATACCTCCACGTGGCCCCTCAGGATGAACGTGGCGCCCCACTACGTGCCAAGCCCACCTCCTGAGTTATGACGTATACGGAGATCCCTTCCTGATCCTGGATCAGATCATTAAATACAGAAGATCACCCGCCAGCACTTCGAAAACTGGCGAGCTCAGAATATCGTCCTTCAAAAGTGACGTCCTCCAATGACAAACGGCTGCGTACGCGGCACGATGAGATGACCCACATGGGAAAAGAGCACCTTCCGGAAGGCTCTGCTACAACTTTATGTTCCCCACTATGCCGTATCATCAACTCTAGTGAAATAAAAACTGAATCACCTGTGGAACAGCAGGGTATCGGCAGAGGGGCAGAAAGCGCGAAGGCCTATCTTCCTCGTCGGCCCTAGCCGACCTACCTTGTCCGTCGGCCCCAGCCGACCCAGTCTATTCGTATTTCGCTTGTCGGCCCCTGTCGACCTATTCTATTCGTCGGCCCCAGCCGACCTACTTTTCTTGTCGGCCCCAGCCGACCTATTTTATTCGTCGGCCTCAGCCGACCTACTTTTCTTGTCGGCCCCAGCCGACCTATTCTATTCGTCGGTCCCAGCCGACCTACTTTTCTTGTCGGCCCCCGCCAACCTATTCTATTCATCGGCCCCAGCCGACCTACTTTTCTTGTGACCCCAGCCGACCTATTTTGTTCGTCGGCCCCAGCCGACCTATTTCGCTTGTCGGCCCCCGTCGACCTATTCTATTCATCGGCCCCAGCCAACCTACTTTTCTTGTCGGCCCCAGCCGATCTATTTTGCCCGTCGGCCCCAGCCGACCAATTTCGCTTGTCGGCCCAAGCCAATACGTTTCCTTCAATCCCGAGATAAGGATGACCTAAGAGCGTCGGTGAGCCATAGGTCGCCCACAATCACGCAAGGAAAACACTTGAGCGAAAACGGAAAATTCGTTCATTAAGAAACGTCAAACAGACTTCTGAAAAAGGATATACAAGAATGGCCCCTAAGGGTCAGGAACCACACCGGTTTTGGCCGAACTTTCGGTTGCATCTACAGAAGCGTGACTAGACTCGCCCTTCTCTAATACTTTTGCCCCCTCGGCGGCAGTTTGCGACCGTCCCCCAGAAATTGCGGCTTTGCTGGGACCCGGGACAACGCCAGGGTCGGTGTCTGAGACGTCGATGTATTCGTCCTCTTCCTCCCCCTCGGACTCGCCCTCGTTAGGAGTTTCAGCATCCAGGAAAGAGAGATCCCATTCCGGATGCTCACCGGATATTTTCTCTTTGCATTCCTGCTGCCCAAGTTGGAAGGCACCGACACTGATAGCATCCTGCCTCCCCTTGAGTATGGCGAGCTGCATGTCGGCCTCAGTAGCCCGTTTCTCAGCCTCTGCGACTTGGGCCCATAGAATGATATTCTTCTCCTCGAACTCGCCGGCCCGCATCTCGAATTCTGAGCTCTTGTTGCGGCTGGACACAAGCTCGCCTTGAAGGGCCCGAACCTCCAACTCCAGCTTCGCCATCTGGAAAAAGCCGAAGTAAGTCGGCGTCACAAGAAACCGGTAGAAAAAGCTAGAAAGGGAGAGAGTGAGATTGTACCTCCTCCTCTCGTCTGGCCAACCTCTTGGCCGACTCCTCAGCCTCACTCTGGCTCTTGTTCTGTCGGTCCCGATCAACTCAACTCTCTCCTGCAGGTTGTTGATCCTCGACTGTTTGGCTTCAGCATCCTCCCGGGCTTGGGATAGCTCGTTGTTCACTCGAGCTATCACCCTTTGCTGCCATTTGGCGCCCTCCCTCAAACGGGCAATTTCGTTGTCGCGGCGCTTCAGTCGCTCCTCCACCTCGCCAAGCATCCTACTCAAACGATTCCTCTCGTCGGCGGCTTCTTTCCCAGCCGACCCATACTCTCGCTATGTTCTCACCGCATCGCCTTCACCTCCGCGGAATGCTTCGACTCGATTCTGGCCAGCTCCAAGCATGTGTTGTCATTCTTCGCCAGGAGTTCCTGTAACTCCTCCACCCTGCGCTTCTGCTTGGACACCTCGGCCAGAGCGACCTGGTGTGCCGCCCTTGCTCCCTTCAAGCTCTTATCAGTCATATCCATAAGCTCTTCGAACTTCTCGGACACTTTTAGTCGCGATTGGAGCTCGGCATTATCCCGCCTGGCCTGAATGCTGGCCCTTGTCGCTAAACTCAAGCGCCAGCATATCGCCCGGGAAAGCAAAACACTCTGCGAGACAAAAAATGAATAAAAACCCACAATGAGGTCAACCGGCAGACATCTACCGCGCGAAAGAAATAACTTACTCGCGAGGCATAGGCCCGAGTCATCCTCATTAGGGTCGTGTTATCGATGTCGGAAAGGAGATGAATACTCTCGGCCATGCCCTGCTGACCGAATGCAGCATTGACCAGCCCCAAGTCTGCGAACTTGTCCGCCGAGGGATCGGCACCTGGATGCAGGGCCGACCTCATTAAGGCGGAAAATGCCTCCTCGACACCAGCATCCGAACTGCTGGGCTGACCGTCCCCGCCTGAGGGACCGACCTGGGCGACCTCTGCCTGAGAGGCCCCCAATCTTCCAGCCTCCTCTATCAAGGCCCTGGCTTGGACCTCTTCGAATAATTCGGCTAGCCCAAGCGCCAGCCTCCCCAAAACCTTTTTCGAGGGAGCTCCCAATGCGGGACTCCCACCTTGCTGCGTCCCCTCCTCCGACGCATCCTTCCCGGTAACCGCCACCTGCTTCTCCTCCGCAGGCTCCCCGAAGCCTCGGTCTGACCCACTTCTTGATCCGTCGAGGGTGGTCCGACCTCGCTACCACGGACTCCCCTGCAGAGAGACCAAGAGGGGGTTCTTCCCGAACCTCCTCGGCCGTAGCCATCCCATCTCCCTCTCCTACTGGAGCCGACGGCAATTCCGCGGGGACAGCAGGATCCTCCGCAACGACCGCCTCTCCCGAATCCCCGCTGGTTCCTCTTTCAAGGAGGACGCGGTCGGACGAGCTAACGGGGCCTCGTCCGAGCTGTCTGATATCTCCAACACGAGAGGGTCGGAGGTCACAACCGTTCTCCCCGGGCCCTCCTTCGCCCCCGGCGCTTCTGCCATAGCTACTTCGGCACCTGGCGGGCTTCTTGCGGAGATGTGAGCCCTTTTCTCGGGCCTGCCACCGTCCGCGCCGCTACCTTCCCCGGGGCACTTCCCTCTCTTCCTCTTGGAGAGGCTCGTCAAAGCTGACCTCTTGGCTGAAGGAACAAAACATACACGATTAAATCCAAGCACATTCATCGGGAAAACGCACAGCGAGAAATTTAAAAGAAGATTCACCTTGCGGGTCCAGGGGCTGAGCCCTGCTACGAAGAGAGCCCCTTCTGATAGCAGATCGTTGGCCGAAAACATCTGCCCATTACGAAGGACATCCAAGTCCCTCTCCTCCTGCGCCGATAAAACCGGATGCGTCTCCGCATCCCTCGCAAAATCCCCCCATTTCCGAGGGAAGCCGGAATCGATGTTCCCCTCGCTATGACGAACCGACTCTTCCACCCCTTGATGGAAGATGGCTTATCCACAATGACGTTGAAAGATCTCCGGGGTCCGATATAGGGCCACTCAGATTTCCTCCCAGGAATCAAGTGGTAGCAGGTGCGGAAAAGGGGAAGAGTTGCGACGATCTGAATCTGGTGGCACATCGAGATGAATCCGACGATGTTCCGCCAGCTGTTTGGAGCCACCATTGACGGGCAGATATTATAGTGGGTCATGATTTCCTTCACCAAGGGGTAGAGAGGAAAACGAAGACCCGCCTTCAAACTATCTTCATAGACAAAAACCCCAGACTCTAAATCACGAGTAACTCTATCCTCGGTTTCCGGCGCCCGTAGAACGATATCCATGGGCATGCCATACCACTCATGAATCCTCCCCAAATCCTCGGCAGCGATTTCTGAGACCACATCGTCGGGGCTCATCGCCATCTCGGTTGAAACAAATACCAAGCGAAAACGATGAGCGTCGAAGAGGATGAAAGGCCAAAACTCTTCTGAAAGCAAGACGAGAGAACGCCGCGAGCATGCATATATATACACATAGTGCGGCTATCGCTTTACTTCCCTGCCAAGGAAGCCGCCTTGAGGAGATAGAGCGTCTGCCCGAGGCGTCCGGAACCGCCTCGACGCCCGATCGATCGGGATCAACGACGTGGCGTAATCCCAATCGTCACTCTCAAAGAAGCCTTAGCCCCGAAGGCAGTGCAGCCCTGTCGCATTAATTAGGGCATCATTGTATGAGCTGTCTAAACCAAGACGTACCACCCGGGACGCGCCATTTGGACTTGTACTCCCTATGCCCGAACCTACGCTTCGAACTAGGGAGTGGAGGGCATGTGTTGGGGGGTAAAATCGACATTGCGTTAATATCCGTGCGAGGCGGCTAAGTCAACCTCCTCCCTCCGCCCTTCCGAGCTTTCGTAGCTCGGCCCCTTCCAGGCTTCCATAGCTCGGCTCCCTCCGGGCTTCCGTAGCTCGGCCCCCTCCGGGCTTCTATAGCTCGGCCCCCTCCGGGCTTCCGTAGCTCGGCCCCCTCCGGGCTTCCGTAGCTCGGCTCCCCCCCGGGCTTCCGTAGCTCGGCTCCCCTCTGGGCTTCCGTAGCTCGGCTCCCCCGAGCTTCCATAGCTCGGCCCCCTCCGGGCTTCCATAGCTCAGCCCCTTCTGGGCTCCCATAGCTCGGCTCCCTCTGGGCTTCCGTAGCTCGGTCCCCTCCGGGCTTCCGTAGCTCGGCCCCTTCTGAGCTTCCATAGCTGGCTCCCTCCGAGCTTCCTTAGCTCGTCTCCCCCTGAGTCACCATGACTCGCCTGAGTTAAATAATTCACAATCCATTACCCACCTCCGCGAAACCTGATGCGGGAGAGCCTAGGTTCACCATCACAGCATCCTAGACAAGGAATCATGTCGAAACGTGGCCTAGAACCTATCATAACTACCCCAGGTCTACTCGACCAGATCTTGAGACATCAAGGAGCTCTCCCAGCCGTCAATCCCTGAACAAACGGGATATGGATTCTAACGGCCCTACAATGGCCTGATTCTGTCCGCCTCCATATCGTAACAACCTCCAGACCTTCCAGAAGACGCTCAAGACCCAGGTGACAGTCTATAAATATCAGACTCACAGATTCCCCCAAACACGCGCGCCTCTTGGGATACACGCATATCTCCTTGCGCACATGCACGCATCTCTCCATATACACACACGAGCACCCCCACTGCTCTCTTCGGCAGCTCGTCGGCGCTCCTACCCTCTGGAGCTTCCGATTGGCCGCCCCCGGAGAGGCCTTCCGGAGAGATCCACCTCTCCACTGTCTGATTGATCGCCGATTTCTTTTCCACTGACTTGAGCATCGGAGGGTCTTCCGCGGAGGACCACCCCCAGCGTCCCCCGCGTGTGAACTTCTTGTGCAGGTCCGCCCCCCTCTTTCTGGAGATTGACCGCGCCCGAGTCGGAGGACGGATCCCGGCGGCAACATATCATAATTTATAACTACGGTGTCATAAATTTACAACTCGGGTATCGTAATTATTTTTAGCTTTAAGTGTCATAATTTTATAACCATGGTGTCGTAATTTTATAACTGGGGTGTTGTAATTTTTTTGGCCGAGATATTATAAAGCTTTGCCTTAATATTTTCTGAATGGATGTCATACTTTTATAACTACGGTATCATAAATTTACATCTAGAATGTCATAATTTTTTTTGGTTTTCTGAATAGGTGTCATAATTTTATAACTATGGTGTCATAATTTTACAACTAAGATGTCGTAATTTTTTTTAACCGGATGTCATAAAGCTTTTCCTTAACATTTTTTGAATCGGTGTTATAATTTTATAATTATGGTATTGTAAATTTACAATTAGGATATCATAATTTTTTTGGCTTTCTGAATAGTGTTTTAATTGTATTACTACAACATCGTAATTTTACAATTGGGTTATCATAATTTTTTTTGGCCGAGATGTCGTAAAGCTGTCTTAACATTTTCTGAATGGGTATCATAATTTTATAACTACGGTATCGTAATTTTATAACTGGGGTATCTTAATATTTTTTTCGGAAGGCAAGCCATCCCGTTTGGTTCCATTAGAGACAACATATCACTTACGAATTTATAATCATGATCCCTACTATCCTATCCCATCGCGTTAAGCCATATAGAATGTATGTGGATCAATAAAAAAAAATGATGCAGTTCATATAGGATTTGTTGCATCGAAGGCAGTATATAAAGTCTTTTCTATTACCCCATCTATTTTATTCGAGATAAAATAAGGCCTAAAAAAGGGACCAAGAGCCGGCCTGGCCTAACATTTAATTGGACTTCACTTTTGGTCGCAGGCCCAATCAAACCTTTGAGTAGACCAAAGTGATCCAAATCTGGGCCAGTCTGGTCTCATGTCCAGCACTAGACAGAGAATAATTGTTAGTTAATAACATTGTTTTGCAGACGAACTTGCCACACGTAGAAATTGCTCTGCACTATGAAAGAAATGTTTCTGAGTTGCATCTAAGAACTACTGCAATAAGCAGGAGAAGGAATTATCATATCTTCACCGAATATGTTCAACTCTTGTTGCAATATCATTGGACTACAGAATTTGCTGAGGAAAAATAGATAGCAATGTCATGAAGATTTTTCATATGGTAACGAAAGCAAATATAACCATGATATTTTCTTGCATGCATCTCAGATTTTTTTTTCCTATGTGCGCGACTTGCTCTGTACCAAGTTTGACCTGCATCCAGCTACGTCCGAAGTCTTCCAAACAATGCTGCAACCATTCCAAACCACACCAAAATAGATGCTAAGTTGCTCCAAACCATCCCGCTCAATACCCTAAGAAACCCTGCGATGTTTTGACAATAAACAACTGTTGTTGGGTTCTGGCCCCATGATCGTTACTGATTGCTTCACTTCCGTGAGTCATCTATTTTAATTTTTGCGAGTATAATTAATTTCAGATGTAATTGACAAAATGCTAGACTTTATTTGAGTTTGTAAATGTAAAATCGAGAGGGTTTGGTTTAGAAAATTAGCCACCTCTCTTGTACCATGTTTGCGGTCTATATATGGATGTCAAAAATCGAAGAAAATAATGGAAGAGTTTTATTTTATCTGTATCATAACACTATTTTTCAATCTAATTTTTTAATCATTAAACTCTTTTAAAAAATTAGAAATATTTTTAGCCTATGTTTGGATGGAGAGAAAACTAGGAAAGAAAAAAAACTAGAAGGAAAAACGGGAGAGAAAATGAAGCTTACCTTGTTTGGATGGAGATAAAAGTAGGGAGGAAAAAAAACTAGAGGAGAAAATTGAGGAACAAAAGTGGTGGGCCCACGTAAAAGTTTTCTCTCAGAGATCAGAGATATTTTGGAGAGAAAACTTAAAGTGTTCTTTTATTTTTTTTACATTCCGATATTGACCTTTCAAGAAAAAAATTGATGCATTTTTTAATTATTTATAATAAGAATATTATTGTAATTGTAAATTATCAACTTTTCTCTTCTTTCTATTTTCCTTCCACTCATCCAAACACAAGGATAGAAAATATTTTCTTTCCAATTTTCTTTCCTCCCACTTTTCTTTCCATCCAAACAGAGTATTAATCTAATGTATGCAACTTATTTATTTTATGTATATGTTTGTTATTTATTTAGAAATACTTTTATTTTATATAAAAATTAATAGAAGTAACCTTAATTGAAAATAAAATAAGAAAAAATTGATTACAGTATTTTGGACATATACAATGAAGACCTTTAGATGCTCCAGTTAAAAAGAGTGATCTTTTAACAGTTTATGGTAATGATAGAAATAGAGATTTACTTAAACTAATATAGACATAAATAATTAAGAAAAATATAACTGTATGTAGTTTGAGTATTGACTTAATATTGAATAGAGTAGAGTGAGGAAGCAGATTCATGTAGCCAACCCATCTAATTGGAAAAAGGCTTGGATAAGTTGAGTTGAATTGAGTTGAGTACATATGAAGGCTTTACTTTTATTATTTTATTTTTAAATTTTAGCCATCTAAACTCTCTTCAGATTTCGGATGAAGTTGATGGATTACTTGTGGATTTTGAGTTGAATGCTGAATATGTGACTTTGTTTTAAAGGATATGATATGATATTTTACTTTTTTTTCTTGTGAAACATATTTGCCAGGCATGCTAGAATTATCTGATTCTTAATAGTAATAAGGAATTATTATTAAATAAAAATAATATAGAACCAATTTGATTCAAAATCATATGGTAGATCTTCATTCCCATGAGGTTAAATTACTAATGCATGACAGAGCTTACAATGCAAAGAAGGCCAAAAACATAAATCACATTGTAGCTTATGTGCTTCAAATGTTGAAAGAAAGTTTAGTAATGAACTTTTGATTATATTTCTGCTCACCCAGAGAGCAATCATTCCTTTCAGATTTATTTGGTCTTCTTGCTCCTAATTTGCCCTGTTTCTCCTGTACTCCTCCCTTTCTGCGGTTGTAAGCCCACCAAAAGGAAAAGCCAAGGGGAGATAAAGCTTCTCATTTCTCTAGTTTATTTTCGCTCCTTCACCTGTGAAGTTACCGTTCTCTTCCATCCCTTTTATATCTATGCTCATCCAATTAGACCTCCACCACAAAATTTATCTCAACACCTTTCTTTTCCCCTAACTCCATCATGACCGGTCCTAAGCCTGGATAAAGGAGAAGGGTTGAGTTAGGTAGCTGACAGCTAACTTAGATGAGTTGAGTTGAATAGTAACTTTCTTTCCCTTTTAAAAAATGTTTCCGCGAAGATCTGCTCTCCGACTCGGGTGCAGCTCGGCTCCAGATATGAACGCTGGTCTTTCGCCCGGATGGTACCTGCAAGACAGTCCTCACGCAGAGAGTGTCTGAGGTGGCCCTCTACGAAGACCCTCCGACGTTCAAGTCAGTGAAAATTCACAACAAGCAGATAAGAGGAGAAGGCTCTCGCAAAAGAGTTCCTCAAGGTGAGTGGCCTCTTGAGAACTTGGAGCTCTGCTCAAACTTCAATGGAGTTTTCTTAGTTAGAGTGTCAGTGGAAGCATACATGAAAGATTTCAGGGCTAGGGTATTTATAGGCGATCACTTGATTTCTTGGGCGCGTCATAGGGGGTCTGAAAACCGTTAAGATTCAAATTAGATTCGAATCAAGTTTGTTGCGAGGCCGGTAGGATCCGTATCTAGTTAGTTAGAGGATCGACGGCCAGGAGAGTTGGTTGATGCTTTGACATTCGACAATTCTATAGGCCCTAGGCTATTCTGTAAGCCTTAGGCCACTTCCGGCATCATTTACATAATTTTTCGCTGGAGGTCTTGTTTAATTATTACGGCTTAGAACTCACCCGTGTTTGATTTTGCAGAGGTGCTTAAACGCCTTGGTCTGGCCGGGGCGTAGAGATAATTCAACTTGCCAAGGTACGAGAATAGCTTGGTTTGCTGAGACATGAGAATAGTTTGGTCTACTGAGGCGCAAGAATAGTTTGGTCTGCCGAGACACGAGAATGGCTCGATCTATCGAAGCGCGAGAATAGCTCGGTTTGTTAAGGTATGAGAATAGCACGTTTGTTAAGGTACGAGAATAGCTCGGTCCGTTGAGGCGACTGGGCTCCGCTGAAGGCAATTCGGCCCTACTGTTCTTCGGATGTGATAGCTATCCGACGGGATGTAGAGATTGGTCTCGACCCGATATCTTGGATTGCACAAACATTAATGCAATGATAATTTTATCCCTCATCACATGCCCCCCACTCCCTAGTCCGAAGTGTAAATTCTGATGTAGGGAGTAGAGTTTAGAATAACCTCATTCAGAGGGATTTGAAGGGATGCGTAATGATGATCTCGTAAATTGCAGGCCGCCGCTCCATCATCATTTGTTATCATTGCACAAGGAGAAAACCCCTCGTTTCTTATGGGCAGCGACTGGGGAAGTCCCACGTGGTGAGACCCCTATGTTTAGCGCTTAGGACTTCTCTTCTAAAATGCTTTTTAAGGAGGGAAGGGGGGCTAGGAGGGCATCTTTTCTGCAACGCCCTCTCGTTTCTTCCTCAGAGTCCTCCATTCTCAAAACTCTTGTGAGCTCATTTGTGCTTCATCTTTCAACTCGACAACATGAAGGGTCCGAACGACGTATCCTCTAAGATAACCCTTGAAGATCTAGATAGAATATGCCATCGATACAAGGTTCCTCGGGATGTTGCTCTATGGCTCCCTAGGGCCGAGCACAGGGTTTCAATGGAGCTGAGTCGTGGAGTATTTTTCTATAAGGAAAGCCTAAGAGTGGGTCTTCGGTTTCCACTCCACCTGCTGGTGAAGGAGGTCATGAGATTTTACAACATATGTCTAACGATGGTGGCTCCAAACAGCTGGCGCAGTCTCATCGGATTTATTTCAATGTGCAGTCGTGTTGGGGTGACTACAACTCTCCCTATATTCCGAGTCTGTTACAATCTAGTTTCTGGAAAGAACTCTGAGTGGCCCTATATCGGTCCTCGGAAGTCATTCAAAATGATATCGGATAATCCATCGTTGATAAAGGAGTGGAAGTCTCGGTTCTTCATCGTCTAAGGAAACATTGGCTCTGATTTCTCTTGGGCATGGGCAAGCTATGTGAAAGGCCCGGAGGCACATCCAGAGTTGTCCGAATAGGAGAAGAGAGATTTGGTAACCCTCCGTAATGGTCGGGTGTTTCGGCTAGTGCCCTCTTGTCGGAGGATGCCCTCTTCGCCACCGGGTTGAGCTCCTTTGACCCCTAGGGTATCTTTCTACAGTCGATATATTTAGATGGTTTTACTACAATCTAAATGATTGTTTGTTGTGTCTATAGCCGAAAGGTCGGCATTCGTGGGTCAAATAAGGAAGGAGTTGGGCAAACGCCAAAGGGGGTCTAGCTCTGGTGAAAGGCATAAATCCGAGAAGAAACCCCGCTCTTCTGGGCATCACTCAAAGGGGCCAAGGCAAACTAGCATTGGTGACACTCATCCAATCCGAAGAAGGAGGAAGCGGGTGCGTCGGCCACGGTTGATAATCCCTCCTTGCCGGAGGCAGGTGTGGCAGTGGAGGAGGAACAAGTTGTCGGGGGAAGCTTGGAGGGGGCTATTGAAGTTTCTCCCCTTCAAATAATAGTCGTATCAGATGACCCCGAGGGGATGCCACCAGTTTGCCTGGTAATCTCCTCGCTCGGGGTTGATCAGCCTCACTCATCGGAGGCTGGCAGCCCTAGGGTGCTGCATATGTGCGAGGGAGAGACCCCGGCTTTAATTGAGGGGGCGAAGGAGGTAGTCGCCACCGCCGAGGCTCGAGTGGAGTTGCTCGAGGGAGAGCCGGCGGAAGTGGAGGGAGAAATTGAATTAGTAACCGTAGTTCGCGAGGGATCTTCCGTTGGAGGGCTTTCTCCTGAGGTATTGGGAGAAGCCGCGGAGGAAGCCAAGGCTCCGATGGAGCCTGTTGAGGATGGGAAAATGCTTGAAGGAGAAGAAGAAGAGCTACCGAGTGGAGGGGATGCTCGGACCAAAATTCCTTCGGTCGAAGCCAAAGTGTCCGAGGTTTCGCAAGTTAAGGTCTTAATGGAGGAGGCTAAGTGGATGAAAGCTCCACAGGCCGAAGTTACTCGGATCAAACCTTCGGCCGTGAATTTCCTTACCCACGACCCGGAGGTGGAGGATATGTTTGCCGCTTTGATGCGGTCCGTACTGCGCACGGGAGAGAGTTCATCGGCGGGTGAGTCCGCCACAGAGGATCTCGTTGAGGTGGCTTTTGGGCAGCTCGGGGTGCCGAAGGATGTTTATCTTCTTCCCGAGATCGACAGCCCCGCCCTTATGAAGATCGCCACGAACTATGCCTCCCAGGTAAGTCATTTTGCCGAGGTAACAAACTTTTGCCGGCTGGCTCGGTCATGTTTTCTCACATATATCTTTTCTGCAGAATGCCTTAATTGTGAGAGCGCTGGGTTGGCGCTTAAACCTGGCCATGGGGGCCTATGCTCAAGCCAGGAAGGAAGCCACCGGTCTTCGGGAAAGGGTGGAATTGTTTGACAAACTTTCCAAAGCTCTAGCATTTCTTTAGAGGGATCTTGAGAAGGTGAGCAAGTGTTATCAAGTCACCGCTGAGAGAGCCTCTCAGCTCGAAACTCAAGTTAAGGAGCTCCACGGTTTTCGTGAACAGTCTGATAAGGCTTGCATGGAGCTGTCACAAATTAAATTCAAACATGCTGAGGAGAAGAAGGCTATGCAGCAACGTTTCAACGAAAGATGGAGTGAACTAAAGAAGAGTTTCGCTGAGGAGAAGAATAGTTGGAATAAGAGGTTTGATGAGGAGGAGCGTAGGTATCGGCGGCAGCAAGATCAACTCGCCAGCTTGAATAGGAAGCTCATCGATAGGGAAGGCCGAATAAAATGGCAGCATGATCAAATTGCCAAGCTCACCGCCGACCTTGATCAATCTTAGTGGGAGATCGAAGAAAAACAATCATGAATTAACGATCTCAAGGATGGGCTTTAGCAAAATAAAGAGGCTAAATTGAAAGCTCTCGACAAAATCCAAGAGCTGAGTATGAAGATGGCTTGGCGGGAAGAGGAGGTATAATGTCCCCTTAACTCTTTTTGTGTCTTTTCTTTTGGTTACAGCTTTGATCGACCCTATGTTTGCAGATGGGCAGGATTGGGCTCGAGGTTCAGAACCAGTCAAAAATCCTAAGAGAGGAGTTGGCCTCAAGCCTCTAAAGGAGTTCTGAGCTAGATGGTCAATTGGCCGAAGCTAATAGATGAGCCACTTTGGTCGTGGAAGAGTACAAGAATTCTGCCCAATTTCTCGAGGAACATAAGGCGGCTTGTGCCGATGCTTTTCGGTTCAGCGAAGAGGAGACACGGGCGAAGATCTCTCGGGTGTACCCGGAGTTAGATCTATCTTTTCTAGAGGCCGAATATTATGATACTCATTCCCTCGGAACTGAAGTATATGCCGAAGCTGAATAAAAAGAAATTTCATATGTTGATTTTGAAACTATTCTGGGCACCGATGAAGCTGCAATTCTAGAGGGACATCCTCAGCCCGACGCAGAAGAACCCAAGGTCCCTCCCCCGGTTGTGTTCGAAATGGGTGAACCAAGTCAAGTTCTTTCAAATGTTGCTGAGGGAGCCCCTGAAACCGACCCAAACCCTGATTCTTGAGGGCTGCTCATGTATTTTTTCTTTTTCTACTTGTAATTCAATCAAAATTTAATGAATGAATCTTTTGTCTTCTTCTACGTTTTCTATTGTTTTGGGCATCATTTTTCAAACGATCCTTTTGTTCATCTGTTGCTTCTTTTCGATTATAGCTTATCGCGAACGAACCATACTTTAAGATGGGATGACTTCTAGCAGTTCTGAACCGAACGTCTTGCCTAATCAAGGCCGAGTTAATTAGGTTCCCCGATGTATGAGGCCGCTCGGTTTTGCTAAGGAATAATATCCTGGTTCCGTTCGAAGTAAAATAGATAGTTTGAAACGGTCGAAATGGGGAAAACGCTTTGGTTGTGGCCGAAATAAGGCGGATAGTTCGGCTTATCTAAAGCAAGAACTTGGCTTGTTCCTTGCTGAAGCAGTCGAAACTATTTGTGGCTTGCCGAGGGATATCTCGTTTTTCCTCAGGGCATTTATCTTGTTTGCCTTTTCCAACATGAGTTAGTTTTGCGTATGTGCTAAGCATCCAATTTCTATTTGATGGCATCATTTTTGAAGGGGGATTTTCCAGGTCTATCCATATCCTAAAGGCTCGTGGCGGTTTCTAGCATTTAAAGCTCTTGATTCAAGATCAGAAAGAGATCTTTTGTCTTTCATCACGGCCTGGAAGGCGTACCCAACATGCTTTGGAACATGCCCTTTTTTCCCTTGATGTTCCACATGGCTTCGGGTGCAGTGCAACTGTGACTTTTCGTATTTCGGGGTCCTCTTTTTAATGGTTGCTCCTGGTTCGTTGTCTATAAGAGGGGAAAAGCAGACGATGTCTGAGCATTTCCCGAAGCCTCTTCTTCCTGTGAGTCAGAGAGGTTCTCATGGCTCCTGTTTTACTGAGGTCAAGAGTGGAGAGGCCGAGCTCCCCTTTTGAAAGCTAGTTCGTCCCAGATAGCTGGGGTGATGGAGGAGCTGCTGAAGAGCAAGTAGTCCTCAAGGAAGGAGTCCCGGGGGTCATACGGAGAGCACACGAGAATGGTTACAGGGAGCACATGTCCCTTGTATGGCTCCTGTCATATGCCATGGGGCCCTGCAAACCACTGGAAATGCAAATATCTATGGGCCCCTGGCTTACATGAACTTCCATCCATCCTCAGTTTGGATCCCTTAGTTCATCCGCCCGGGGGTCCTTCATCCATCTCTCAATGAGGAGGGAGGTAAGTAGTGTTGGGTTGCTGTCTATGTTCTTATGATGTGACTAGCAACTCAGCGTGCCGATCGGATCGCTGTCTATGCTCTTGGGCATTGACTCGCGACTCAGTGCGCCGATCGGATCGCTGTCTATGTTCTTAAGCAGTGACTTAGTGACTTGCGGCTCGGCGCTTTAAGTGGGGGGCAGCCTCAGCATCGGCATCCACGGCCTTCCGATCCAGTTTAGATCTCTTAATTCATCCGACGGAGGTGTCCGAGGGATGGCCTCTTTGTTTTTTGGCATTAACCAGCAACTCAACGGAGCTGTTCTGTTTCTCTGATTTCTTGGATCGAAAGCGGGAGCAACGTCATCGACCGAAGCTGCTCTCCTGAGCTTTCTTGTTTTATTTTGCTTTATTTTCTGTGCTATAATACACTTGTAACACCTCTCAGGAGGTTGTAACTTTTTATCAATAAAGAAGACTTTTACCATTTCTTCTTCGAATATTGACTTTTCTACTAACATGATTATGTTGTTCCGACATAATAGTCATTTTGTTTGTCCCGCGCTATTCGAATCATAATGTCAGTTCACGATCGCTAGTAGCATTTTAGACATTTTTCTTTCTTTAGGCGCTTTAATGATGCTTAGCCCTTCGCAGAGGGAGTGTTCACCTCTGTTTAGGTCAGAGAGAGGCCTGGGCAGCTCTGCTAACTCATAGTATAGGCACAGTTTCGCAAAAGGGCAAAATAAGTCTTATCTTGGCGATAAACAATTCGTTTAATCTTGCCGATGCACAAAGAAAGAGGTTACTTGACTCCGTCGAAGCATGGTAGGGTAATTCGGCCACGCTAGAGCATTAGAAGAATCAATCAGCTTTGTTGTCACTCGATCATACCAAGGCTTGAAATATTATTTAGAAATATCACCCAGCCTTGTCAAGGCTTGAAATGTTATTTGGGGGTATCACTCAGCCCTGCCGAGGCTTGAGATATTATCTAAAGATATCACTCGGCCTTATCGAGACCTGAAATATTATTTGAAGATATCATTCGGCCCTGTCGAGGCTTGAGATATTATTTGAAGATATCACTCGGCCCTGTCGAGGCTTGAGATATTATTTGAAGATATCACTCGGCCCTATCGAGGCCTAAAATATTATTTAAAGATATCATTCGGCCCTGCCGATGCTTGAAAAGATTATTTAAAGATATCATTCGGCCCTGCCGAGGCTTGAAAAGATTATATTTTTCTTGGCGCTGCTAAGGTACGGAGATCACTCAGCCCGACTGAGGCTTGAAAGATTATATTTTACTTGGCACTGCCAAGGTACGGAGATCACTCGGTCCTGCCGAGGCTTGAAAAGATTATATTTGTTGGCCCAGATGACAACCCAAGAGGGGGGGGTGAATTGGGTTCTTTAAAAAATTTAGCCTTTTAAAATATTTGTTTGCTTAGTGTGAGTGAAAGTGAATGCAGATGCAAAAACAAAATACAATCAATAAAATAGAGATAGAGATAGAGATAAAGGAGACACGGCAAACACAAAGATTTTATAGTGGTTCGGTGTATCCAACACCTACGTCCACTCCCAAGATTCACTTGGGTCCACACTATAATCTTCCTTGATTACAGCTGAGTTGTTTTACAAGCTCACAACTCAAACTTGTTGTTTTCCCGGGATCACAACGAACCCAGCTGGTTTTTCGGGCTCACCAGCACAAAAACCCTAACACAAGCTATACCAAGCTTGTACCGAGGTAAGACTACCTCCACTAGTTCAATCCCCCAGATTGAACTAGACACAAACAAAAGAAATATTGTTTTTCAAATACACAGCTCCTCAATGAGCAAATAATCAAATTAATAAACAAGGTTTAGAAAAGCCTGATTTGTAGTTGGTTGGCTTTTGAGCTTTTCTTCTTTTCTTCTTCTTCTTCTCCTTGCTGGATTGAATCAAGCCTCAGCTCCGATTCTTCACAGTTGAAGCAGTTGAGAAGGATTGAAAAGCAAGAAATTGATCCTCTTTCTCCAATTTGGGAAATCCACCAAAACTTTGATTTGAATGCCTTGGATTCCTCTTGAGCTTTTTGGAGTGGAGTGGATTTGAGCTAGAAGGTTTTTCTCTTGAGATTCAGGCTCTCTTTTTTGGATTTTTGGATTGGGATTTCTCTATTTCTGTTTTTCTTCTTTGTTTTTCCGTTCTTTGTTCTTCCGCTCTTCTTTTTGAATGATAGTCTTCCCTTTTTATAGATTTCTTTCAAGCCATTTTTGGAAGAAAACTATCCGTTGGAGTGTACCTTGTAACAAAATATATCCGTTAGAAATAAAGTAAAATAGAAATATTACCGTTAGAGCTGATCTGGCAATTTGATTTTTCGTTCCAGGTGGGTTGGAGTCGACTCTAACTTTTCTGGAGTCGGCTCTAACTCGAAACACTTTAATCCGTTATTTCTGGAGTCGTCTCTGACTTTTCTGGGGTCGACAAGAAACTTTTCTGGAGTCGACTCTAACAGACCCGGAGTCGACTCTAAGTCGGGGCCAGAAAAATCAACGTTCTGTTTCTTCTGTGAGAGTCGGCTCTAACAGTCTCGGAGTCGACTCTAACTTCCGTGCCAGATCCTGGAGTCGGCTCTGTGATTCTCGGAGTCGACTCTAATGTCTGCAATCTTACCTAGACATTAGATTCGATCCAGAACAAGATTTAACTCCTGATTTTGATCATTCAATTGACTTATAATCTGAAAAACTTAATCAAAATCATTAGAGCCTTCAATTGTTATACTCAAATAGTTTTGTTAATCATCAAAATCATCAATTGGGTCAACAATCTCCCCCTTTTTGATGATAACAAAAACTTTGAGTATATGCATTCAAAAAATTCATTCGAACTAAAGATTATAGTCATTTTAAAGCTTAAAACATTTTTAATGAAGGATTTGATGCCAATATTCAAAGTGAACTTTTAAAATTATGCATGAGTTCTATATAAGCCATCAATTATGAACATTTAAACTAAATGTGCAGAAAATTGCAATTAAGCTTATTGTTAAGCTCCCCCTGCATTGAATAGCTCCCCCTATATATAAAAATCGAATTTTAATTGAACTGATAAAATTTCAAGTCTCTTTCTTTTTGCATAAACAATCATTTCTCCCCCTTTCTTTCTTTCTTTTTGCATATTCAACCATCTCTCATTAAAATTTCAAGTCTTCTTTTTTTTGCATATTCAACCATCTCTCCCCCTTTTTTGTTATCAGCAATAAGGAGAGTATTAGATAAAGAAAGTTATTAGAGAAAAATTGTAGGTTCAATAAGACATAGGGATTCAAGCAGTCAATCATAGACAGATTTGAAAATGTGTAATTGCATTACATAAGTAAGAAACATTACATAAGTTGATTCATGTACATTCCAAAATGAAATACATTAGATACTCAAAAATTCCTAAATACAAACTATCAAAGTCAGATATGTTTGAATACAATTTTCTTCAAGTGACCTATGATTTCCATTACATCATCTTTTTGAGATTTCTTAAAATTTTCAAGACAAGCTTCAATCTGTGAGACTGCAAGGTCAATGTCCTTCTTCAGTTGACCAGTTGCATGAACATAAGATCCCGAGCCATCAGCAATGCCTTCCATCCTTTCAAAGATTTTGTGAAGTTCAGCACCAAAGGATTCAACAGAATTGCTTATGGAAAAGGAAATCATGTCAAGTCTCGAGTTAAGTTCTTCTTTTAGCTGATTGAAGTCTTCTTTTAATTGATTAATCTCATGAGATCTCTGACTGTCATATTCAGCAAGCAAGGCTCTCAACTGACCAATCTGCTCATCAGAGAATCTCCCAGAAGCAGTAACAGACTGATGTGGAGGAGAGGGAACTGTGCTCGGTCCGGCCTCTGAAGGTCCAGCTGTAGATGGTCCCGCAATAAATGGATCAGGGACTGATGGTCCCGCAGTGGATGGTCCAGGGATATCTTCTACTCTGGCCTCTTCAGCTCTATCTCTCTCAGCTCTTTCTTCTCGTCCTCCTTTCATCCATACCATTTAATTTCTTGAAGCCCATCCGATGAATAGTAGAAATACTATAATAGTCAGTGTGCCTTAATTTCCTTAGGGGTTCATTATCCATAATAAGCACACCTTGGCTTCTAAAGATTAATGTTAGAACCATACCATATGGCAGTGTAGATCTTTTCTTTGTAGCAGCCTCTGCCATATAACCAATCATCATGCCAGCTAGGTTGACTGGCTTCCAGTTATTATACAATCCATCAAAAGAATGTCTCGCTCCGAGACGTACTCAAATCTACCAATTTTGGGAAATAAAATTCTTCCACATATGTTGTGTAGTAACCTGAGCTCCAGATTTAATTGATTTGCAAGGATTTCCTCAAACTCGGTTACATTCCTCCCTAACATTCTTGACAATGCGCCACTTCTATCATCATGCTGATATTCCATAATACCAATTGTGGGCATTTCCAACAAATTTCCAAGGATTTCAGCGGTTATTAGTAACTCTAGTTCCTCTATAATACTTACTAAACCGCCTTCTCCTCTACTC
Organism: Calamus simplicifolius; assembly: GCA_900491605.1. Classification (NCBI taxonomy): domain Eukaryota; kingdom Viridiplantae; phylum Streptophyta; class Magnoliopsida; order Arecales; family Arecaceae; genus Calamus; species Calamus simplicifolius. Next base: position 790,523 of record UESW01003927.1, read on the forward strand.
AAATCATTGTAAAACTCTCTCACTAGGGCTGGATAAGTGGGGATATCTAATGAACAAATCTTTTCCATCCCATTTCTTTCAAACATCTTCCTATTGAAAAGCCCTCCGACTCAAAGAAATCAAAATTGACCTTCCTTCCAGTTGTAATAGTCTTACCGGCTAGTTGATCTACTTTGGTTGAAGAGGGTGAAGGAGGGAATCTTCTTGAGTGGCCGAAGAGGAGGATGGCGAGGGTTGCCTCCGAATCGTGCGTCGCCTCGTGGGAACGGACGCTCCTCCGACGAAACCGCGCCTCTTAGGTGCCATTGAGAAGATTGGAATGTTTAATCAAAGGTTTTGAGAAGATTGGGGAGGTTGGAAAGGCTTTGGAACTCTTTGGAGAGGTTTTGGGAGACGGATAAAATGATTTGGGGTCGACTCCGCCTTTTTATTTTTGACCTAGTTCGACCTAGAGTCGACTCCCGAAAACTGGGTGTCGGCTCCGAACCAGAAAGTCTGTCAGCGCTCGAATTAGAGTCGGCTCTACAGAAGCCGGAGTCGGCTCTAATTGCTTAGACAGAACATCAAAAACTAAGGTGTCGACTCCACAAACTGTTAGAGTCGACTCTAACAGTTTCAGAGATAAAAAATCAAGTTTCAAGGATCTGAAACTATTCAAATTAATCATCAAATTCTAGATAAATGTTCCTTAGCAATTGGGAAACAATGAATCAAGATCTAGATAGATTTCCTTATTGAATATCGAGATTTTTCAAGAAATTGATGAAATCTAGATAGTTGTCCTTAAGAGTTTCAGAAAATTATTCCAAAGGATCACAAACTCCTAATTCTCCTCTAAGATAACAAAATCTCTCTTCACTTAAGGGTTTTGTAAATATATCTGCCAGTTGTTCTTCAGTATTCACATAATCAAGACAAATTTCATTATTGGCAACATGTTCTCTTATAAAGTGATATCTAATTTCAATATGCTTTGTTCTTGAGTGTTGAATTGGATTTTTAGTTAGATTGATTGCACTTGTATTATCACATCTTATAGGTGTCTTATCAAGTGTGATACCATAGTCTTCAAGTTGTCTCTTAATCCATAGGATTTGAGCACAGCAACTTCCAGCTGCAACATATTCTGCTTCAGCAGTAGATAATGCAACCGAATTTTGCTTTTTGCTAAACCATGAGATTAAGTTACTTCCTAAAAATTGGCATGCACCACTTGTGCTTTTTCTATCTAACTTACATCCAGCATAATCAGAATCAGAATAAGCAATCAGATTTAATGTTGAGTCTCTAGAATACCATAAACCTACATTTTTTGTTCCACTAAGGTATCTAAGAATTCTTTTAACAGCAATTAAATGTGATTCTTTAGGTTCAGACTGAAATCTAGCACATAAGCAAACAGCAAACATTATGTCTGGTCTACTTGCAGTTAAGTAAAGTAGGGATCCGATTATACCTCGATAATATTTTTGATCAACCTTCTTACCTTCTTCATCTTTGTCCAGCTTGCATGAAGGACTCATTGGTGTTCCGAGGGGTTTGATTGATTCCATACCAAACTTCTTTAGAATTTCTCTTGTGTACTTTGTTTGGTTGATAAAGATTCCCTCTTTGCTTTGTTTGATTTGGAGTCCAAGGAAGAAATTGAGTTCTCCCATCATGCTCATTTCAAATTCTCCCTGCATTAACTTAGCAAACTCTTGACATAGAAGATTGTTAGTAGCACCAAATACAATGTCATCAACATAAATTTGAACTACAAGTAAATCTTTATCTTTTCTTTTCAAAAACAATGTTTTATCAACATTTCCTCTTGTAAAATCATTTTCAATCAAAAATTTACTTAGTCTATCATACCAAGCTCTAGGTGCTTGTTTCAAACCATATAAAGCTTTGTGCAATTTAAAAACGTGATTTGGAAATTCATGATCTTCAAATCCCGGTGGTTGTTCAACAAATACTTCTTCATTTATTAATCCATTTAAAAATGCACTTTTGACATCCATTTGAAATAAATTAAAGTTCATGTGACATGCAAATGCAAGTAATAGCCTAATGGCTTCTAATCTAGCTACAGGTGCAAAGGTTTCATCAAAATCAATACCTTCTTCTTGATTATATCCTTTTGCAACTAATCTAGCTTTGTTTCTAATTACTATGCCATTTTCATCTAGTTTATTTCTAAAAACCCATTTTGATCCTATAACAGAATGATCTTTAGGTCTTTCCACTAATGTCCATACATTATTTCTAGTGAATTGGTTTAATTCTTCTTGCATAGCTAACATCCAATTATTATCTTTTTCAGCTTCTTCAATGGTTTTAGGTTCAATTTGGGAAACAAATGCAAGGTGATTACTAATATTTCTCATAGATGATCTAGTTCTTATTCCTTGAGATGGATCACCTATAATCAATTCCTTGGGATGACTATAAGCGTATCTCCAATCTCTTGGTAGATCTACATCATTATGATTAGTATTAATAACATCAGCATTAGGCGAATCATTATCTTTAGCTTCTTGTTCATGATCTGAAGATACATCAATATTAAGTTTTTCAAGATTGTTTCGAGAATGTTTGTATCTTCCTCATCATCAATCCTTTTGGAACTTGATGCTAAAGATTCATCAAAACTACATGAATAGATTCTTCAACAATTAAACTTCCTTTATTGAACACTCTATATGCTTTACTAGTTGTTGAATAACCTAAGAATATTCCTTCATCAGATTTTGCATCAAATTTACCTAAGTTATTTTTACCATTATTATGAATAAAACATTTACAACCAAATGCATGAAAATATTTAATGTTGGGTTTTCTATCATGCCATAATTCATAAGGTGTTTTCTTTAAAATAGGTCTTATTAATGCTCTATTTAGGATGTAACATGCTGTGTTAATAGCTTCCGCCCAAAAGTATTTCGGGAGTTTACTTTCACATAGCATGGTACGGGCCATGTCTTCTAAAGTCCTATTTTTCCTTTCAACTACTCCATTTTGTTGAGGGGTTCTTGGTGCAGAAAAATTATGATTAATACCATTTTCATTACAAAAACTTTCAAATAAGTGATTTTCAAATTCAGTTCCATGATCACTTCTTAGAGACACTATGGTAGTGTTTTTCTCATTTGTGACTTTCTTGAAGAATTTCAGGAATATCGAGAAAGTCTCATCTTTGTGAGCTAAAAACATTACCCAAGTGTATCTAGAGTAATCATCTACAATCACAAGACCATATTTCTTTCCTCCTAGACTTGTGGTTCTAGTTGGTCCAAAAAGGTCCATGTGAAGTAGCTCTAATGGCCTAGAAGTTGAAACAATATTTTTAGATTTAAAAGAACTTCTCGTTTGTTTTCCAAACTGACATGCATCACATATTTTGTTATTTTCAAAATCTATTTTAGGTATCCCTTTAACTAAATCCATTTTAATTAGTTTTGAAATTAGGTGTGTGCTTGCATGACCTAATCTTCGATGCCACAACCAACCAATCTCATTCATATTAGCATTATTAGCAACTAAGCAATGATTATTAGTAGACAAATTGTCTAAGTCAATCAGTATACATTGCCATTTCTATTTCCAATAAAAATAATGCTATTATCAATAGGATTAGCAACTGTGCATATAGAAGATTCAAATGATACTTTAAAACCTTTATCACATAATTGACTAATGCTAATTAAATTATGTTTTAAACCATCAACATATAAGACATTTTCAATATGTGTGGAGGAGTTATTTGAATGTTACCAAACCCCAAGATTTGGCCTTTGCCATTGTCCCCAAATGTAACTACTCCTCCTCTTTTGCTTTCGAGGGTGATGAATTGATCTTTGTCACCCGTCATGTGCCTTGAGCAGCCACTATCAAGATACCACTTTCGCTTTGATCTTTTGGCCGCAAGACACTCCTGCAAAGATGATCAAGTCTTATGTTTAGGTACCCAAGCTTTCTTGGGTCCTTCATGGTTAGTAGCAATAAAAACTGTTCCTTTTGGAACCCATATTTTCTTTCCTTTAATATTTAAGTTTTTATTAGGTTTTAAAATTTTACATTCATAAGATTTATGTCCTTTTTTATTACATTTAAAGCATGTAAATTACTTTGGCCAGCACGCACAAAAATATTTTTCAGTGATTTTTATTTTCTTAAAGTGTTATACCCTAATCCGGCTTTGTCAAAAACTGCTTTTTGACTATTTAATAACATGTCCAATTTAGCTGAGCTTAAGGTAAACTTATCAACTATGTTCTTATGTTTTTCAATCTCTTTCCTTAGTTTATCATTTTCATTGGAAATTAATTCTTTTTCTTTTACCAAATTTCATTTTCAGATTTAAGTTTCTTAACTTCATTATTGAGATCTTCCTTTTCTTTAATGAAAGTTAAATTTTATTTTTCAAAAGCTTATATTTCTTTTTCAAAACCTTGAAATCGCCGACAAGTTCATTAAAAGCATCAAATAATTCATCAAATGCAAATTCATCGCAAGGGTTATCGGAACTTACCTCATCGTTGTCGTCCGCCATAAAACATACATTTGCGACTTCCTTTTGTTCTTCTTCTTCGGAAGAAGTTTCTTCGCTATCACTCCAAGTCGCCACATAAGCCTTCTTTTTCTTTTTGTAGGCTTTCTTTAATTTAGGACATTCATTCCTAAAGTGCCCCGGTTTATTACACTCATAGCAAGTCAAGGGGTCTTTCTCTTTTTCTTTGTCCTTGTCCTTGTTCTTATCCTTTTCTCCTTCCACTTTGCTCCAAATTTCTTCTTGTGGAAGGGTTTCTTTCTCCTCATGAATCTTTTAAACTTTTTAGCCAAGAGAGCAGTCTCTTCATCATCATCATCATCATCATCGCTGCTGCTCTCTTCTTCTTTTGCAGCTTTGAGGGCAATCACTTTCTTCTTCTTTGTGTCCTCCTCTACATGCTGCTTCATTGTTAGCTCATGGGTCATAAGTGATCCTAGAAGCTCCTCTAAGGGTAGAGTGTTGAGGTCCTTTGCTTCTTGGATTGCTGTCATTTTTGCTTCCCATGATCTTGGTAGTGACCTAAGAATTTTTTGAACAAGTTCTGAGTTAGTATATGTCTTACCAAGACTTTTTAAACCATTTACAATATCTGTAAATCTAGTATACATGCATGCAATGGTTTCAGATTGTTCCATGCTAAACAACTCATATTTATGAACAAGAATATTAATTTTAGATTCTTTTACTTGGTTGGTACCCTCATGGTAACCTCTAATCTATCCCAAATCTCCTTTGTGGAATTACAAGTGGAGATTCTATTAAATTCATTAGCGTCTAAGGAGCAATATAAGACATTCATGGCCTTAGCATTGAGCTGTGCCATTTTCTATCATTATCATTCCAGTCCCTTTCGGGCTTAGGAACACTAGTGCCATCAATAACATGTGTGGGTGTACTAGGTCCATTAATTATAACACCCATAGTTCATAGTCAGAAGCTTGAATGAATATCCTCATTCTAGCTTTCCAATATGAATAATTTGAACCATTAAATAGTGAAGGTCTATTCGTAGAATGACCTTCAGCAAATGATCCAACTTGAGCTGTCATTTGGATCTTTAGCTCTTGATCGTGTGATCAAAATCTAATGAGCACTTGCTCTGATACCAATTGTTGGCCCAGATGACAACCCAAGAGGGGGGGGTGAATTGGGTTCTTTAAAAAATTTAGCCTTTTAAAATATTTGTTTGCTTAGTGTGAGTGAAAGTGAATGCAGATGCAAAAAAAAATACAATCAATAAGATAGAGATAGAGATAGAGATAAAGGAGACATGGCAAACACAAAGATTTTATAGTGGTTCGGTGTATCCAACACCTACGTCCACTCCCAAGATTCACTTGGGTCCACACTATAATCTTCCTTGATTACAGCTGAGTTGTTTTACAAGCTCACAACTCAAACTTGTTGTTTTCCCGGGATCACAACGAACCCAGCCGGTTTTCCGGGCTCACCAGCACAAAAACCCTAACACAAGCTATACCAAGCTTGTACCGAGGTAAGACTACCTCCACTAGTTCAATCCCCCAGATTGAACTAGACACAAACAAAAGAAATATTGTTTTTCAAATACACAGCTCCTCAATGAGCAAATAATCAAATTAATAAACAAGGTTTAGAAAAGCCTGATTTGTAGTTGGTTGGCTTTTGAGCTTTTCTTCTTTTCTTCTTCTCCTTGCTGGATTGAATCAAGCCTCAGCTCCGATTCTTCACAGTTGAAGCAGTTGAGAAGGATTGAAAAGCAAGAAATTGATCCTCTTTCTCCAATTTGGGAAATCCACCAAAACTTTGATTTGAATGCCTTGGATTCCTCTTGAGCTTTTTGGAGTGGAGTGGATTTGAGCTAGAAGGTTTTTCTCTTGAGATTCAGGCTCTCTCTTTTTCGGATTTTTGGATTGGAATTTCTCTATTTCCGTTTTTCTTCTTTGTTTTTCCGTTCTTTGTTCTTCCACTCTTCTTTTTGAATGATAGTCTTCCCTTTTTATAGATTTCTTTCAAGCCATTTTTGAAAGAAAACTATCCATTGGAGTGTACCTTGTAACAAAATATATCCGTTAGAAATAAAGTAAAATAGAAATATTACCGTTAGAGCTGATCTGGCAGTTTGATTTTTCGTTCCAGGTGGATTGGAGTCGACTCTAACTTTTCTAGAGTCGGCTCTAACTCGAAACACTTTAATCCGTTATTTCTGGAGTCGTCTCTGACTTTTCTGGGGTCGACAAGAAACTTTTCTGGAGTCGACTCTAACAGACCCGGAGTCGACTCTAAGTCGGGGCCAGAAAAATCATTGTTCTGTTTCTTCTGTGAGAGTCGGCTCTAACAGTCTCGGAGTTGACTCTAACTTCCATGCCAGATCCTGGAGTCGGCTCTGTGATTCTCGGAGTCGACTCTAATGTCTGCAATCTTACCTAGACATTAGATTCGATCCAAAACAAGATTTAACTCCTGATTTTGATCATTTAATTGACTTATAATCTGAAAAACTTAATCAAAATCATTAGAGCCTTCAATTATTATACTCAAATAGTTTTGTTAATCATCAAAATCATCAATTGGGTCAACAATATTTTACTTAGCGCTGCCAAGGTATGGAGATCACTCGGCCCTGCCGAAGCTTGAAAGATTATATTTTACTTGGCGCTGCCAAGGTATAGAGATCACTCGGCCCTGCCAAGGTACGAAGATCACTCGATCCGGCCGAGGCTTGAAAGATTATATTTTACTTGGCGCTGCCAAGGTACGGAGATCACTCGGCCCAGCCGAGGCTTGAAAGATTATATTTTACTTGGCGCTGCCAAGGTACGGAGATCACTCGGCCCGGCCAAGGCTTGAAAGATTATATTTTACTTAACGCTGCCAAGGTACAGAGATCACTCAGTCCTACCGAGGCTTGAAAGATTATATTTTACTTGGCGCTGCCAAGGTACGAAGATCACTCGGCCTGGTTGAGGCTTGAAAGATTATATTTTACTTGGAGCTACTAAGGTACGGAGATCACTCGGCCCAACCGAGGCTTGAAAGATTATATTTTACTTGGAGTTGCTAAGGTACAGAGATCACTCGGCCCGGTCGAGGCTTGAAAGATTATATTTTACTTGGCACTGCCAAGGTACAGAGATCACTCGGCCCTGCCGAGGTTTGAAAGATTATATTTTACTTAGCGCTGCCAAGGTACGGAGATCACTCGGCCCTGCCGAGGCTTGAAAGATTATTGAGCAAAACCTACTTCTTATTGCAGTTTTCAAAAGAAAGGCAATTGGAACAAAAACTTTTTAGACTTTTGAAAATAAAAATTTGAGGCAGTAAATAAAGTGAGTTTAGCAAAGGCATACTTTCACTAATGATATATGCGGAGATTATCCGAGCTTCATGTCCAAGGGATAGATTTTCTGTCTATATCCTGGAGTTTATAAGTGTCGGGCCTGATTACCTCCATAACTTGATAGGGACCCTCCTAGTTTGGGGACAGTTTCCCTTGCTCCAGTGGCTTTGACACGGATGCCTTTCGGAGTACCAAATCGCCTGAAAGGAAGGATTTTCCTTTAACTCTAGTGGAGTAATAACGGACTATCCTTTGCTGATAGGCAGCCATCCGGATCCGGGTTTTCTCCCTGACTTCTTCTATCAGGTCCAGATTGGTTCAGAGTTGCTCATCGTTAGATTCTTCTGAATAACCTTCCACGTGTGGGGAAGGAAGCCCAATTTCTACGGGGATAACAGCCTCCGTACCAAAAGTCATTCTGAATGGAGTTTGTTCTGTGGGTATCATTTCAGTAGTCCGATAAACCCACAGCACGTGGTGAAGTGCTTCTGCCCATCTGTCTCGTGCTCAGTTAAGCCAAGCTTTAATTTCCTGCAAAAGAGTTCGGTTAGTTACCTCGGCCTCCCCATTGGCTTGAGGATGTCCGACCGATGTTAGGCGGGGAAGAATGTCGTGATCCTCATAGAATTCTCGAAACTTTGGGTTGTCGAATTGTTTTCCATTGTCGATGATCACTGCAAAAAAATTTCATTTTAGCGATGCCAAAATGCATCGCTAAATCGATTTAGCGATGCATTTTGGTCGTCGCTGTAACTTTCGTCGCAAACTGCTATCCATCGCAGTTTCATCGCTAAATAGCGACTCCTAGCGATGCAACTAAATGCGTCACTATTTTGTGACCAAAATTTCATCGTCGCAATTTAGCGACGCATTTGCAACTACTTTTTGCATCACAATTTAGCGACGCAATGCATCGCAATTCTGCGACCCACATTGCGTCGCAATATTGCGACGCATCCCAGAGAGTCGCAATATTGCGACGCATATTGATGCGTCACAATTTAGCGATGCAATTTGCACCACAAATGCGTTACAAAATTTTAATTTTATTTTTTAAAAAGAATTGCAACGAGAAATTATTTTTTGGTTGCAATTTTTTTAAAAAAAATAAAAATAAAATTTTGCGATGCATTTGCGACGCAAATTTATAAATTTCTTTTTTTAAAAAATTGCAACGAGAAAAAAATTTCTTGTTACAATTTTTTTAAAAAAATAAAATTAAAATTTTGTGACGCATTCGTGACGCAAATTGCATCGTTAAATTGTGACACATTAATATGCATCGTAATATTTTCTTGTTGCAATTTTTTTAAAAAATAAAATTAAAATTTTGCGACGCATTTACGATGAAAATTTATAAATTTCTTTTTCTTAAAAAATTGCAACAAGAAAAAAATATCTAGTTGCAATTTTTTTAAAAAAATAAAATTAAAATTTTGTGACGCATTTGCGATGCAAATTGCATCGCTAAATTTTAATTTTATTTTTAAAAAAATTACAACCAAAAAATAATTTTAAAAAAATAAATTATTATTCAATTTAGTGACGCAATATGCGTCGCAAATTTATGAATTCATTTATTTAAAAAATTATAACAAAATTTTTTTTGTTAAAAAAATAAATATTATTTAAAACTATTTATGCAATTTAATTGTATTCGATTGAAACATTATCGCTAACATTCATTACAAAATTTTTGATAATTAATAAAATTTTATTTTATTAATAATGACAAGTTTGGATACACAAAATAGAAAAAAATACATCAAGAATTTGCACTGTCACGATCACGGAAAGGCTGCGGAGGCTGGAATGAACCCTGCGACATTTGGCGAACCAAATCTTGCATCTGACGCATCTGCTCTCTTATGTCTGCAAGCTCCTGCCGAACCTCTTGCCGAATCTCCTGCCGAACCTCCTGCCAAACCTCCTCCGTAATCTTCGCATATCATCTAAACGATCAGGAGGAATATCGCCGGAATAGTACGAAGTGGAGTCGAAAAAATATCTAGAAGCTTTAGCACCCAGACCGTAGACCCTACGGTCTCGCGGCTGGGCACCAACAGCTTCCAAAAACACACGTCGACTCTCCTCTGGTGAGAGTTCGACGGACGGCCCCCGTTAGTGGAGTCGACCTGCAATGCCTGGGATGAAGCTCCTCGACTCGTGCCTTTGAATTATAAATGAATCAATATACAAACCTGAATAAAGGTTAAGAAATTAAACAGTTACAATATAAGTCAAATTTCTTACCGCAACCTCCTGTGATCGTGCATCGACTCAAGTACCGTCCTTCCTGGTGTGTGTCGCCCTGAATAGGTTGAACTCACCAGGATCTCTGCCCTCCCGCTCAGACTACAAAAGCAGAAGAAATGATATAAATGTAAGTATATGCAAATGACTAAATTAGTAATTTAATTATTGATGTTTTCTTACCATACGGTGTATGTGCTCCTGAATGGAAATGGACCCCGCAGTGTGGCAGGAGAGACCCGTGCCATGACCGGCTTTCTCGGAACAGCGGTTCATGGTGGCTGATGCGGACCTCCTTTGCCAGGCCTCAGACTGCCACACCTGCTGCCAGTCGTGCTAAATACCCTCCGGCACATGCATAGAGCGATTGCCCGATCTCCTCCAACGATGAAGCATGTCGGAGTATCGGCGTGCCGCAAGAGCATTCCATGCTGCCCTAACGGCATGATCGATGGTTGGATCCCACGTAAACTTTTTCTACATTTAAATAAACAGTTAGTTTAAGAATATATCAAGATTAAGTTATTTTAAATTAGTAATAAATTATATTTAATAAATTTACCTGAAACTCTGAAAAATAAAACTCCCTCATGGTCGCAGATACATGATGCCAATCATAGCCAGTAGGATCAGCACGGATCTGGAATATGGAGCTGATCCGGCTCAATACAGAATGCTGCTCAATAAAGCTGCAAAAAAATCCATATTTATAAGGAAATGCCTGGTAACACATAAACATATATTTACATTATCATATACTTACTGCCCATCAACATCCAGTCGAAGTACGATGCGGTTGACCTGGGATGAACTCTCAGTCTGTGCCGATCGGCTATGAGACTCGAAGGCTGCAGATATGAATTCTCCATCTCCAATGCTCATGAAGTGATCTGATGCGGCAGGGCCACGTCCCTGCTCGCTCGGTCCATCGGCGGAAGATCTATCTCGGCCCGACATACTGAAAATACTAAAGAACCATGCATGCAATATAATTACGAATAATGATTGAATATAAAAAATTTAGCACTTATAAAAATAAATTGAAATTGAATAAACCTCTATGTTTAATCAGTGTTATTTGTTTCGTTAAATGTTGGTTCAACATCCGATGCCATATCGGATTGTGATTCTGTGTCATTATCATCGGAAGGAAATCGAACATTTGCATCCTCAATTTCTTGGACATCACCATTTGGATCTCTTACTGATGTTTCAGGAGCCCTTGTATCGTCCTCAATTGCATGCATTTCTATCTTATCCTCTTGAAATGCAGGGCACTCAAGTGATTGACTTGATGAACTCTCGTCTAATATGATTGCTGAACGTGGAAGGATTTTAGAAACAGCCCACCAATCTCGTTTGTCATTGCACAAACTTGGATATCCGCAGTAAAACACTTGTTGAGCTTGGGATGCAAGGATAAATGGTTCATATTTATGCAATCTTCGGCGATGGTTGACTTCAACTAGATTGTAGTCGTTATGAACCCTTTTATCCATAGGAATTGTTGGATTGAACCAATCGTAACCAAATAATACGGTTAGTTTGATAGGCCAACCGGGATATTCAAGTTCAACCACCTCTACTAACTTTTCGTAATAATCCATCATATTTGCTCCAACACTTTCTCCTTTGACACACACCCTAGTTCTGTGTGCCTCTTGAAGACGCTAGTAGTTCAATTTGAAATTTATACCCATTAACAAAGTAGCCAGTAGAGATTGTTATGGTCTTTAATGGCCATTGCACTAGACATTTAATGAAAATATTATCGATTGTGAACCATGGACCGTTTACCTACAAATTAATAAGCTATTCACAACCAATTCGAAAAATAAAAGCCATTATTGCAATTGATTGAGTGATACTACTCACATATTCATAAAACCAATAAGCGAACTCTGTTTCTAACTTCTGTCCGATGGCAATTTGACTGATGTTGGGAGTCATCTATCGTTGTTTATCACAAAACATCCTAAAGGGATGATAATAATTAAAACTTCTGTTAGCAATTAAATAGTGAGGTATATTATAATTTAAAGGAGTGAAGTGTATACTTACTTAATGTATGGATCGACTTCTCTACAGTTCCTTAGGATATAATAATGCGCTGCATTATACTCCGCATCGCTCAAATCTCCTGACTTCTGCCTCCCAAATGAATGATCGATACCTTTAAAAATTGATATTCTACCATCATTAGGTTGTCCTTCGTCCACACATACGTCGTCGTTACGACCAAGATTTCGACTCCTCGTGTGGACGTGACTCTCAAAGTAATAAGAGGCAAAAGCTGAAACTTCTTCAACTATGTGTGCATTGCATATAGAACCTTCAACCCTTGCCTTATTATGCACGTTGTTTTTTAATGAAATAAAATTTTATCGATAAAGGTAAGAAATAGAATAAACCAACTTTCTCGCAATGAAATAAAATTTTAAATGTGAACATGTACAACCGATTATTAAGATATTTACCTCTCGGGATACATCTAGCGATACTACACGGGACCAGCTATACTCGCTTTGTATGGCAAGTGAACCAGTAAATGCTCCATTGAGTCAAAAAAACTTGGAGGAAATATTCGCTCCAGCTTGCATAAAATAATTTGAATTTTGTCCTCAAGCCTTGCCATGGATGCAGAAGTAATGACTGCGGCAGATAAATCCTTGAAGAACAAGCTGAGCTTCGTCAATGCCTTCCATACATGGTGCGGAAGCAACTCACGAAAAGCTATAGGCAATAACCACTGCATGAAAACATGGCAGTCATGGCTCTTCATGCCAAACAACTTAAGCTTATGCATGTCCACACACCTACTGATATTTGAAGCATAACCATCTGGAAATTTTAACCCTCTAACCCAGTTATATAAAACTTCTCGTGAATTTCTGTCAAGAGTGTAACAGGTTTTAGGATAGGTCCCGTCAGCATTCCTTCTCAAATCAACTCTTCTGCAGTACTGATTAAGTTCTTCTCTCGACTTTGCAGTATCTTTGGTTTTTTCGGGATGTTTAGCACCGTATTAAATATGTTATCAAAGAAATTTTTCTCAATATGCATAACATCCAAGTTGTGCCGGATGAGATTTGTGCTCCAATACGGCAGATCCCAAAAAATACTCTGTTTCTTCCAGTTGTGTTCTTTACATATACGGCCATTGACTCTATCAGCATTGGCTTCCCAAGCATACCTCAACCCCAAATGCTCTATAGTATCAAATATATCTGTGTCAGACCTAACCGGTTCGGCAAATTTTGTGACTACTTTGTTCTTCCGGAAGGCGATTAAGTTCCGCCTATAAGGATAATTTGAAGACAAGAACTTTCTATGATTATCAAACCATGACTGCTTACCACTCTTCTGCAATGTGAATGCATCAGAATCATTCATGCAGTAAGGGCATGCCATACGCCCAGCAGTGCTCCAACCTGACAACATTGCATATGCCGGGAAGTCACTGATTGTCCACATCAAAGTAGCTCTCATGATAAAATTTTGTTTCATTGAAATGTCGTAGGCCATGACTCCAGTTTCCCACAACAATTTCAATTCGGCCACCAAAGGTTGCAGGAATACATCAATCTTTTCCTTTGGATTTGATGGTCCTGGAACCAAAACTGTCAAAAACATTGTAGTATCTTTCATGCACTTCCATGGAGGAAGGTTATATACAGTCAGTATCACGGGCCAACAAGAATACTGTCGGCCCGCTTGACCAAATGGTTGGAAGCCATCGGTATAAAGACCTAATCTCACATTCCTTATATCGTCGATGAAATCAGGATGAATGTCATTGAAATGCTTCCAAGCTTTTGAATCTGATGGATGCCGCATTTCATCTTCTTTAGATTCATGTTCGGTATGCCATCTCATATCAGCAGCTGTAATCTCATATCTGTAAAATCTTTGCAGGCGTGAAGTAAGAGGAAAGTAATGCATCCTCTTGTAAGGCACACTCTTCCTTCTACTTGTACTAGCTCCCCCTTCATTATTGGTGTACCTCGATTGCCGACAAATCATACAACATCTCAGGTCTGAGTCTTCACCCCAATATAACATACAATTATTCAAGCAACAATCGATCTTATTAACTGAGAGCCCAAGGTCACGCAACAACTTCTTCGTTGAGTAAAAACTATCTGCTAAAACATTATCATTTGGCAAAACTTCCTTCATTAATCCAGCTACAGCATTGAAAGCCTTTCCGATAATCTATGTTTTGCCTTAATATTCAACAACCGAGTAGCCAAGACAATTAGGAATGACTCTCACAACCAGGATATAATTCTTGATTTGCAGCACGAAGCATATCATAAAATTGTTGTGCATCTGGATTTGGTTCTTCCATAAATGTATTCTGATTGAATTCATTACCCGATGCATTCATCACTATTTCTTCGTATCTGTTTAAATTCGCATATGGTTCATCAATGGGAATAGAAACTTGTTGGCTTGTAACAGCTGCACCCATTTCCTTTGTTTCACCATGACAGTACCAAATATCATAACCAGGAATAAACCCCTTTTTACACAAATGCACCAGTTTCAACCTCCCTGTATGCTTTATTCTGACACCTGTATAAGTTGCAGGGACACCTAATCCTAGGCCCATCCATCCATTCGGGTTAGCTATATGCAAATCCAATAAATTCTTCCAGTCCATTCAAAAAATCTGGATTAAGCAGGCCATCTTTTAATCTTGCATACATCCACGAGCGAGGTCCGCTCATTTTTGAACAACTTATACAACCATAATATAAAACAATATTAGTATTAATAACTTTATGACTAAATTAGTTATGTTACACATTCAAGGTAAATAATAACCATTTAAAAAAATTATAACAATAGATCAATTTTATTTTTAATGATTGCAACCAATTGATTAGGCCAAGCCCAGCTAAAGTACCTGCTTTGCAAGGCCTCACCACATGGAGTTCATGAGACTTTACGAGTATGCAAGTATCCTAAATTAATTCCACCTTCACTTCATATCTAAAATGTAAGGCCCTATCTCATTCAAAATTATATTCTGTGATATGGTATTCTGCTATTCATTATCATCGTTTACGTTAAAATTTCAGCAGCATTTCCATATATGTTCTCCTAAATGTGTGGCATATATGCCACACTAGGAGAACGTATGAGAAAATACAAACCACAATATCAACAGACGATAATTAAAAGCAGACTAACATATCGCAAAAAATAATCTCAAACTGTCCATATTTTGCAAATTCTCAAACGGGTCTAAAGGTTTCAGTGCTGCAAGATATAATATTCTTAAGAAAAACAATTTGAGAATTTGTAAGACTATGTCTTGCAAGTTCTCTTGATTATTATACATATTTTGATCGTGGTCTATAGTCACTAACTTATAAAACTGATATTACGTCAAAGATAACAACCTTAATCCAATAGTTATGCATAGTAATATCTAATAATAATATGGTTTCAATATTGAACAGGCTGGACCGAAATTTTCCATAACATATCAACCGTGGCATATCTATTAAAGCCATATATAATCTAATTCCCAACATAACATATCCCAATATGAAGGAATTGTAACTTAAATTAAAGCCTAATTCACAACAATTTCATAATGACAATAAAATGGAATAACATATGTCAGTAAACTGCTATGCATAGTTTAATAGACTGAGAAATTGAACCATGACTATATAAAAATCACTAATCAATTATGAATGAATTAATTTAAAATATAAGCACTAAATAATCGTAAAGTAATTTCTTTAATTAATTTACTATCGATCAGAATCACTAATTAGCAAATACTACAATGATGTTATATTGCAACCATTATTTATTAGAATACCATAATTTATTGTTATTATTTCATATTATAATATTATGAACTAATATAAGTTAATATATTATAATATGATACTATTAATATTATGACATAATATAATTATCATAAACATACTTTTTTATGATCATAATAAATATTATAAGTTAAAGGGATAATAAATTTTATTTTTCATATTTTATAACAAAAAATCCAAATATAGAATTATAACACAATTTCATATTAATTTATAATGAGTTTATTATAAATTTTTTTATTGGTGAAAATGAATATGATATTAAATTTAATATTGTAACATTAACTTATAATAACATTATGACAATAAGACATGTATGAAGAAAACAATTTCAAATTAATTTTAAAATTTCATCAAACACAAAATAGTTCAATATAATGAAGTTATAGAATCATTATATTCTAATATTATAATATCACATAATATAATTTTTATAAAATATTAATATAATACTATAGGGTATTCTAATGTTATTGTAATATATTATTATATATAATGATATTACTATAGGGGTTTTCTAAATTTAATTGATATAATAATATGATTGAATAAATTATTAAGATTAAAATATCAAAACAACTTACTAATAATATTTTTTATAATAATAATTAAATAATGTAATTAGTAAATTTAGTTATATAATATATTTTTTAATATTAAAAAATAATATTTTATAATAAATATTTTTTTATAATAAATAATATTAAAAAATGGGAGGGGGTGGGGAACCCCCTTTTTTTTTTTTTTGGTGGCCTTGCCACCATGGCCAGGCCACAGCCGGCCATGACCGTTCCCCATCCCCCTATTTTTTTTTTTTTTTTTTTGTCGTGGTCGGAGAAGACGGGAGGGGGGCCGTGGCCGGAGAAGATGGAAGGGGGTGGGGAAAACCCCCTGTTAATTTTTTTTTTTTGGTGGCCTGGCCACCGTGGCCATGGCCGGCAACGACGGGAGGGGGTGGAAGGGGGAGATGGGAGGGAGGGAGGGGAGGTTTACCCGGAAATATGGGTCGCCGGCGAGGTGCTCGGGTGCCGGAGAGCCGCCGAAGTGCCGCCGGAGGTGGGGAAGAGGGAGGAGGAGAAAGAGGGAAGGAGACCGATTGGGGGGTGAGGGGAGAAGCCGTGAGGAAGAAGAAGAAAAGGGGGGGGGGTAATTTATATATTAAGATTAGCGACGCATAAATGCGTTGCTAAGCAGCAATGCACTGTATGCATCGCTGATTGGGTAGCTAAATCGCTAATTTGGCGGGAGGAGTAACTGGCAGGAATTTTTTTTAATCTGGGAATATGCTCGTCGCTAATGCGTCGCTAAATAGCGACTCAATTAATTGCATCACTGAATTAATGACTTTTTTTATTTTTTGGATGATTTGCATCGCTATGGCATCACTAAATAGCGACTCAATTAAGTGGAGCCTCCATTCAGGCCTGAATTAATCGCCGATTTTTTTTTAATTTTCTCCCGGAGATGAGTATCCCGGCGGCATCACTAATTAGTAGCTAAATAGCGACGCAACTACCTGCGTCGCAGAAATAACAAATTTTTTTTAATTTTTGATTTTTTAATTTTTGATTTATTAATTAACGATATTTTTAAGTAACAAATTTTTAATTTTGATCCGACGGTTGCGATCGATCCAAGCCATGATCCCGATCGGCGATCATTGATCCGACCGTAGCGATCTACCCGATCGAAGATGATCCGACGGTTGCGATCGATCCAAGCCATGATCTCGATCGGCGATCATCGATCCAACCGTTGTGATCCATCCCATCGGAGACGATCCAACGGTTGAGATCGATCTGAACCATGATCCCGATCGGCGATCATCGATCCGACCATTGCGATCCATCCGATCGGAGATGATCCGACGGTTGCGATTGATTCGAGCCATGATCCCGATCGGGGATCATCGATCCGACCATTGCGATCCACCCGATCGGAGACAATCCGACGGTTGCGATCGATCCAAGCCATGATCCCGATCGACGATCATTGATTCAACCATTGCGATCCATCCGATCGAAGATGATCTAACGGTTGCGATCGATCCAAGCCATGATCCCGATTGGCGATCATCAATCCAACCATTGTGATCCACCCGATCGAAGACGATCCGACAGTTGCGATCGATCCAAGCCATGATCCCGATCGATGATCATCGATCCGACCATTGCGATCCACCCGATCAATTTGTCTACTTCTACATCATGGGTATTAGATACCGGATGTGGATCTCACATTTGTGTAAATGTGCAGGGTCTTAGACAAAGTAGAAAATTGGCTCAAGGTGAAGCGGACCTGCGAGTTGCAAATGGAGCAAGAGTTGCTGCATTATCTCTAGGATGTTATGAATTACCTTTACCTAGTGGAATTGTTTTGACTTTAAGCAATTGTTACTATGTGCCTGCTATGAGCAGTAACATTATTTCAATTTCAAATTTAAACAAAGATGGTTTTAAATTTATTATTGAGAATAATTCTATATCCATCTATCACAGAGACATTTATTATGGTTTTGCTCAATTATTAAATGGGCTCTATGTTCTAAACTTTGATGAAGCAAATTACAAGTCTGTTTATAACATTAATACTAAAAGGTTTAAATCAAATGATTTAAATCCTACCTATCTTTGGCATTGTCGCTTAGGCCATATAAATGAGAAGCGCATATTAAAACTTCATCAAAATGGGCTTTTACATTCATTTGATTTTGAATCATATGAATTATGCGAATCTTGTTTGATGGGTAAGATGACTAAGGCTCCTTTCACAGGACAAGGTGAAAGAGCCACAGATTTATTGGCCCTTATACATACCGATGTATGTGGACCATTAAGTTCACCGGTCAGAGAAGGTTATTTGTACTTCATCACTTTTACTGATGATTTCAGCAGGTATGGATATGTATACCTAATGAAACATAAATCCGAATCTTTTGAAATGTTCAAAATATTAAAAAATGAAGTACAAAATCAGCTTGGTAAAAATATTAAGATACTTCGATCAGATCGTAGTGGTGAATATTAAAGTCAAGACTTTTCTGACCATCATAAAGATTGTGGGATAATTTCACAATTGACTCCTCCAGAAACACCACAATGGAATGGTGTTTCTGAAAGGAGAAATCGAACTTTATTGGATATGGTTCGATCAATGATGAGTCAAATAGATCTTCCAATATCCTTCTGGGGATATGCCCTAGAAACTGCTGCGTTCATATTGAATAGAGTTCCATCAAAATCGATTCAAAAGACACCATATGAGTTGTGGAATGAGAAACCTCCTACTTTGTCTTTTCTAAAGATATGGGGCTCTGACACTTATGTCAAACGTCAATTGTCTGACAAATTAGCATCCAAATTAGATAAGTGCATATTTGTGGGATATCCTAAAGAAACAAAAGGATGCTACTTTTACTACCATTGGAGAACAAAGTGTTTGTTGCTCGTAATGATCACTTTTTGGAAAGAGAATTTATTTCCAACAGAACTAGTGGGAGTAAAATTCAACTCGAAGAAGTTCGAGAACCACAAATTTACATGGAACCGATGATGGATGTTCAATCCAACTCACAAGTAGTTGCTGAACCTGAACCACTAACACAAGGGCCACGTAGAACTGGTAAAATTCATCACGAGCCTGAGAGATATGGTTTTCTCATTACTGACAATCATGATGTGATGCTCATAGATCAAAATGAGCCTACATGCTACCAAGAAGCTATGAAAGGCCCTGACTCTGAGAAATGGCTTATAGCCATGAAGTCTGAAATGCAATCCATATATGATAATCAAGTATGGACTTTGATTGATCCACCTAATGGTATTAAATCTATTGGGTGTAAATGAGTTTTTAAGAAGAAAGCCAATATGAATGGCAATGTGCATACCTATAAAGCATGACTGGTTGCAAAAGGTTTTAAGCAAACACATGGTATAGACTATGATGAAACTTTCTCACCTGTAGTCATGCTTAAATCTATTAGAATTCTTCTTGCTATAGCTACGTATTATGACTACGAAATATGACAAATGGATGTCAAGACCGCATTTCTAAATGGAAATCTATTCGAGGATGTGTATATGACACAACCCGAAGGTTTTGTTAATCCAAAAGATTCGCATAAGGTATGTAAACTCCAAAAATCCATTTATGGATTAAAGCAAGCATCTCGGAGTTGGAATCTTCATTTTGATGAAGCAATCAAAGAGTTTGGTTTTATTAAGAATGAAGATGAACCTTGTATATACAAGAAGGTTAGTGGAAGCGCAATATTTTTCTTACTACTCTATGTAGAAGACATATTACTCATTGGAAACGATATTCCTACTTTGCGGAATGTCAAGACATGGTTAAGAAAATGTTTCTCAATGAAGGACTTAGGTGAAGCTGCTTATATCTTAGGGATTAATATCTATAGAGATAGATCTAGAAGAACCATTAGCCTAAGTCAGAGTACATACATTGACAAGGTGCTAAAAAGGTATAGCATGGAGAATTCCAAGAGATGATTCTTACCAATGTCACATGGAATTAAATTGAGTAAGACTCAATGTCCTGTTTCAAAGGAAGAACAGGAACGCATGAGCAAAATTCCATATGCTTTAGCGATTGGATCTATCATGTATGCCATGTTATCTACTCGACCAGATGTCGCTTATGCTTTAAGCATTACTAGTAGGTACCAGTCAGATCCAGGTGAAAGTCATTGGATCGCCGTCAAGAACATTCTCAAATACTTGAGAAGAACTAAAGATGTGTTTTTGACATATGGAGGACTGGAAGGTGCGCTTGTGGTAAATGGTTACACATATGCTAGCTTCCAAACTAATTCAGATGATTTCCGATCATAGTCTGGTTATGTGTTTTGTTTGAATGGAGATACTGTCAGCTGGAAGAGTTCCAAACAAGACAATGTTGCTGATTCTACTACAGAGGCTGAATATATTGCAGCATCGGATGCAGCTAAGGAAGCGGTTTGGATTAAGAAGTTCATTGGTGGTTTAGGAGTCGTTCCTAGCATTGCGGATCCAGTGGACCTTTATTGTGACAATAATGGGGCGATTGCATATGCTAAGGAACCTAGATCACACCAACGATCCAAACACATACTCAGGCGTTACCATCTCATTTAAGAGATCATCGATAGAGGAGATGTTAAGATATGCAGAGTACCTACAAATGACAACCTCGCAGATCCATTAACTAAGCCTCTTTCTCAGTCTAAACATGATCATCATAATAGTGCATTAGGCATTAGATTTTTATCTTGTTAGGCCTAGTGCAAGTGGGAGATTGCTGGTGATGTGCCCTACGCCATAAGGATATTTGTTGTCATTTATGGTTTTATCTTTATTTAATAAACCATTTTATTTATCATATTATTATTTATGCTCTTCTAATATGATAAAAAGATTTCCTTGAATAGTTTATTCTTCCTTATATCATTAAAGTATGTGACTTTAATAGTGAAACTATAAGGTGATAAGAATACTATTCTAAATTGTCCCTAATCATTCATTATATGGAACAATAATAAAGTAAGATTAGTATGTTGGTTGATTGATGATCACGTTTTATTGGTCATGGATATGAGATATCAAGTCAACACATAGATACATGTAAGAGTACATTGTATTAGATCGATCCACCATGAGAATATCATATGGATTCTGTTATGAATACTTCTCTTCATGATGTTATTATTTTAGTCCTTTGACCTAATGACACCATGGATTCCTACATGGTAAATTTCATGTTTTGACACGGCTCTTCATCATCTTTAACCAGATGATCATAAGACTGTGATTGGATATGGAATAAACTACGTTGAGGGATATGAGTGTTCGTGAAGGAATTTGTCCCTCTCATTAATTTGAGAGAGATATTTTGGGCCTCTTGAAGAGTGAGACTGAGAAAAGTACATGGCCATACCTAAATGAATTGATAAGAAGTTATCAGTAACATTTGGTTTATTTAGTCAAACTCTTGAATCAAGAAAAACTTGTGATTAAACAATCTATGAGAGCTGTGTTCTATGCCTCATACTTGATAACTAAATATCGTATGACAAAGGGACTAGATAATTGACATCTACTAGGTAAAGTCGGATCGACGATCTTCACTCAATTTGGGTAGACATAATGTCTTGCTAGAGACCAATTATGTTTTGTAGGCCCGAAAGGGTTTTAGTCCTATTGTCAATATTGAGTGAACCTACAAGGTTGCACACAAGGAATGACGCTTATGGGTTATGGGTTTAATTTGTATAAACTTAGTGGAAATAAATAATAATCTTCACTATTGTGTCCTTTTGGATTCCGAAACTCTTAATATTAGATGTGCAGAGAATGAGAAGATGTGTCTTTTTGGATTCCGAAATTAAGAGTCCGAGAATATTCTATTTTGAATAGGATGTTATCATTATAAATAGACGTTGTTGCTCTGATATAAGATATACGACGCTTGCCGTCAACATGAGATGCGCATAGAAACACTGTGCACCATAAAAACGAGAGTTTTAATGAGATTATTTCTGAACTGATCTAGAAGAGTTCTAAAGAGTGCTAGCACACTGAGTCCCATTGCGAAGTGGTCATTCGTATGGATACCATAGAGGGAGTTGTGGTTTCGCAGCACCTAAAGATCTATCTCATCAAAAATAATTTTATTCACATAAGGTAAGATTCTCGTTCCCTAATCAATTTATTGAACCACATGGATCCTTCTAGGGATTTAGGTTATTTTTTTGCTGCATATTTTGGCATTAGACCCCTAATTCCCATTAGTGGTATCAGAGCCAGACTTGTGGATTCAATTAAATTGATTTCATCTGATTATATGGATGTGTGATGCGTACTGTTAAATGAGATTATTGTACATGTGATGTGAATGACTATACGTCTATAGAATTAATATGGCAATTTATTTAATTGTTAAACAGTTCTAATATGATTAGAATCAAATAGATTTATTGTGTTTAATTTGTTTGAACACTAAAATAATCATCCGTCAAGGTGGGGTTGTCAATTAGATTGATAGTTGGGTTTTAACAAAGAAACCCTAATTTGCGTGCATGACACAATCTCAAACCCTAATTTTGATAGTATTAGAACTGTACAAGAAAAATGTTTTCTTGGATAGTTTTATGTATTATGCATAATGCATAGCATGGCCCTTTAGACTCATGTGATTGATAGGTTTATTATGGTTTTATTGATTACATTGGCCTGCATGTCGACAATTTTATTGTAATTGGTTTATCGGCCTTATCTTGATGTAATCTATTTATTTCACTAGCATAGAATGTAGATTTTCTTTTAATGTAAAATATGGAGGCCATTCATATCAATCAAAAGACATCATAGTGATATGCTCTAAGCAAAAAGGTCCATGTCATCAATGGTAGACCGAGCATATGGTTATGCTATGACATCGTAATAATGATTTACTTAGTTTATGGGCCATGCTATGACACATTTATGTTTTTATATACATGCATGAGATGTTATATAGATGATGTATGTAACTTTGGTCCCATAGAATAGTCATCATATACTTAAAACAATAAAGTCCCTATATTAATATTAAATCGTAAAATGCCTCCCATAGTTCGACACCTATCAAGGCTTTGATCGTCTAAATATAGGTTCTGCCAAAGCAGGGTGCATTAGACCATCTTAGTTAGGCAGGGTGGATAAAAGTGCTATCCTCACGTTAAAATGGTTAGACTTAAATAGGCTATCAAAATGGTTTTGGGCCTATGATATTAATGGGATTAGTATGCCGGGACATGTGATGTCAATCCCATAGCAAGAGTTACATATGATATAATTGGAAAGACGTTTCCTACCTAAATAACTAGACTTTAAATGTCATGCCAAAGCTGACTTAAAGTTTAGTAAATATGGATCTTAACTCACTAAGAAATATCGAAAGATTGAAAAAGTTTCCGAATTAACATTAGAGGGTTGTTAATTTGATAAAATAGTGAGAATAATTGAAATGGTTTAAATAAAGATATTAACTCTGTAACTCTTTGTATGTAGATCATGACATCAAACAACACATCTAATCTTACTTTGCGATCGGTTCTCGAAAAAGAAAAATTGAATGGCACAAATTTCCTTGACTGGCATCATAACTTAAGAATTGTTCTTAAGCAAGAAAGGAAGTTGTATGTTATAGACACTCCAATCCCAGCTGTACCTGCTGCTGATGCTCCAAGAGATGAAAGAAATGCTTACAATAAGCATAAAGACGACTCTTTGGATGTGACTTGCCTTATGCTTGCTAACATGGACTCCGAGCTTCAGAAGCAAATGGAGGACATGGAAGCGTACAATATGATTATACACCTCCAGGAAATGTTCCAAGAGCAAGCAAGACAATAGAGGTTTGCAGTCACTAAGGCATTGAATGGATGCAAAATGATTCCAGGTAGCTCTGTGAGTACTCATGTGCTCAAGATGAAGAGTTACATTGATAGACTTGAAAAACTTGGTGCTCCACTTAGCAGGGAGTTTGGCTACAGATATGATCCTTGCCTCCTTGCCTCCCAACTATGACTAATTTGTGATGAATTACAATATGCACCAAATGGATAAGTCTATAATGGAGTTGCATGGGATGCTCAAGAATGCTGAACAAAACATTAAGGCGACCAATAATGTTTTGATGGTTCAAACGGGAAAGGGCAAAAGGAGGAGTGGCAAGGACAAAGGCAAAGGCAAAGCAAAAGGTGAGACCAAAGCTAAAAGGCATAAGCCCCAGCCCAAGCCAAAACAGCCTAAGGAAGGAGTTTGCTTCTTCTGCAATAAACCAGGTCATTGGAAAAGGAATTGCAAACTGTATTTGGAGGATCTGAAAAAGAGGAAGGATAAGTATTTATGTTATACAAGTTAATTTGTCTATTTCTACATCATGGGTATTAGATACCGGATGTGGATCTTACATTTGTGTAAATGTGCAGGGTCTTAGACAAAGTAGAAAATTGGCTCAAGGTGAAGTGGACCTACGAGTTGCAAATGGAGCAAGAGTTGCTGCATTATATCTAGGATGTTATGAATTACCTTTACCTAGTGGACTTGTTTTGACTTTAAGCAATTGTTACTATGTGCCTGCTATGAGCAGTAACATTATTTCAATTTCAAATTTAAACAAAGATGGTTTTAAATTTATTATTGAGAATAATTCTATATCCATCTATCACAGAGACATTTATTATGGTTTTGCTCAATTATTAAATGGGCTCTATGTTCTAAACTTTGATGAAACAAATTACAAGTCTGTTTATAACATTAATACTAAAAGGTTTAAATCAAACGATTTAAATCCTACCTATCTTTGGCATTGTCGCTTAGGCCATATAAATGAGAAGCGCATCTCAAAATTTCATCAAAATGGGCTTTTACATTCATTTGATTTTGAATCATATGAATCATGCGAATCTTGTTTGATGGGTAAGATGACTAAGGCTCCTTTCACAGGACAAGGTGAAAGAGCCACAGATTTATTGGCCCTTATACATACCGATGTATGTGGACCATTAAGTTCACCGGCCAGAGGAGGTTATTTGTATTTCATCACTTTTACTGATGATTTCAGTAGGTATGGATATATATACCTAATGAAACATAAATCCGAATCTTTTGAAATGTTCAAAATATTAAAAAATGAAGTACAAAATTAGCTTGGTAAAAATATTAAGATACTTCGATCAGATCGTGGTGGTGAATATTTAAGTCAAGACTTTTCTGACCATCTTATAGATTGTGGGATAATTTCACAATTGACTCCTCCAGAAACACCACAATGGAATGGTGTTTCTGAAAGGAGAAATCGAACTTTATTGGATATGGTTTGATTAATGATGAGTCAAATAGATCTTCCAATATCCTTCTGGGGATATGCCCTGGAAACTGCTGCGTTCATATTGAATAGAGTTCCATCAAAATCGATTCAAAAGACACCATATGAGTTGTGGACTGGGAAACCTCCTACTTTATCTTTTCTAAAGATATGGGGCTGTGATACTTATGTCAAACATCAATTATCTGACAAATTAGCACCCAAATCAGATAAGTGCATATTTGTGGGATATCCTAAAGAAACAAAAGGATACTACTTTTACTATCCATCAGAGAACAAAGTGTTTGTTGCTCGTAATGGTCACTTTTTGGAAAGAGAATTTATTTCCAACAGAACTAGTGGGAGTAAAATTCAACTCGAAGAAGTTCGAGAACCATAAATTTACATGGAACCGATGATGGATGTTCAATCCAACTCACAAGTAGTTGCTGAACCTGAACCACTAACACAAGGGCCACGTAGAATTGGTAGAATTCGTCACGAGTCTGAGATATATAGTTTTCTCATTACTGACAATCATGATGTGATGCTCATAGATCAAAATGAGCCTACATGCTACCAAGAAGCTATGAAAGGCCCTGACTCTGAGAAATGGCTTATAGCCATGAAGTCTGAAATGCAATCCATGTATGATAATCAAGTATGAACTTTGATTGATCCACCTAATGGTATTAAATCTATTGGGTGTAAATGGGTTTTTAAGAAGAAAACCGACATGAATGGCAATGTGCATACCTATAAAGCACGACTGGTTGCAAAAGGTTTCAAGCAAACACATGGTATATACTATGATGAAACTTTCTCACCTATAGTCATGCTTAAATCTATTAGAATTCTTCTTGCCATAGCTGCGTATTATGACTACGAAATATGGCAAATGAATGTCAAGACCGCATTTCTAAATGAAAATCTATTCGAGGATGTGTGTATATGACACAACCCGAAGGTTTTGTTAATCCAAAAGATTCGCATAAGGTATGTAAACTCCAAAAATCCATTTATGGATTAAAGCAAGCATCTCGGAGTTGGAATCTTCGTTTTGATGAAGCAATCAAAGAGTTTGGTTTCATTAAGAATGAAGATAAACCTTGTGTATACAAGAAGGTTAGTGGAAGCGCAATAGTTTTCTTACTACTCTATGTAGACGACATATTACTCATTGGAAACGATTTCCTACTTTGCGGAATGTCAAGACATGGTTAGGAAAATGTTTCTCAATGAAGGACTTAGGTGAAGCTGCCTATATCTTAGGGATTAATATCTATATAGATAGATCTAGAAGAACCATTAGCCTAAGTCAGAGTACATACATTGACAAGGTGCTAAAAAGGAATAGCATGGAGAATTCCAAGAGAGGATTCTTACCAATATCACATGGAATTAAATTGAGTAAGACTCAATGTCCTGTTTCAAAGGAAGAATAGGAACGCATGAGCAAAATTCCATATGCTTTAGCGATTGGATCTATCATGTATGCCATGTTATCTACTCGACCAGATGTCGCTTATGCTTTAAGCATTACTAGTAGGTACCAGTCAGATCCAGGTGAAAGTCATTGGATCGTCGTCAAGAACATTCTCAAATACTTAAGAAGAACTAAAGATGTGTTTTTGACATATGGAGGATGGAAGGTGTGCTTGTGGTAAATGGTTACACATATGCTAGCTTCCAAACTGATTCAGATGATTTCCGATCACAGTCTGGTTATGTGTTTTGTTTGAATGGAGGTGCTGTCAGCTGGAAGAGTTCCAAACAAGACATCGTTGCTGATTCTACTACAGAGGCTAAATATATTGCAGCATCGGATGCAGCTAAGGAAGCGGTTTGGATTAAGAAGTCCATTGGTGGTTTAGGAGTCGTTCCTAGCATTGCGGATCCAGTGGACCTTTATTGTGATAATAATGGGGTGATTGCACATGCTAAGGAACCTAGATCACACCAACGATCCAAACACATACTCAGGCGTTACCATCTCATTCGAGAGATCATCGATAGAGGAGATGTTAAGATATGCAGAGTACCTACAAATGACAACCTCGCAGATCCATTAACTAAGCCTCTTCCTCAGTCTAAACATGATCATCATAATAGTGCATTAGGCATTAGATTTTTATCTTGTTAGGCCTAGTGCAAGTGGGAGATTGCTGGTGATGTGCCCTACGCCATAAGGATATTTGCTGTCATTTATGGTTTTATCTTTATTTAATAAACCATTTTATTTATCATATTATTATTTATGCTCTTCTAATGTGATAAAAAGGTTTCCTTGAATAGTTTATTCTTCCTTATATCATTAAAGTATGTGACTTTAATAGTAAAACTATAAGGTGATAAGAATACTATTCTAAATTGTCCCTAATCATTCATTATATGGAACAATAATAAAGTAAGATTACTATGTTGGTTGATTGATGATCATGTTTTATTGGTCATGGATATGAGATATCAAGTCAACACATAGATACATGTAAGAGTACATTGTATTGGATCGACCCATCATGAGAATATCATATGGATTCTGTTATGAATACTTCTCTTCATGATGTTATTATTTTAGTCCTTTGACCTGATGACACCATGGATTCCTACATGGTGAATTTCATGTTTTGAACGGCTCTTCATCATCTTTAACCAGATGATCATAAGACTGTGATTGGATATGAAATAAACTACGTTGAGGGATATGAGTGTTCGTGAAGGAATTTGTCCCTCTCATTAATTTGAGAGAGATATTTTGGGCCCTCTTGAAGAGTGAGACTGAGAAAAGTACATGGCCATGCCCAAATGAATTGATAAGAAGTTATCAGTAACATTTGGTTTATTTAGTCAAACTCTTGAATCAAGAAAAACTTGTGATTAAACAATCTATGAGAGCTGTGTTCTATGCCTCATACTTGATAACTAATATCGTGTGACAAAGGGACTAGATAATTGATATCTACTAGGTAAAGTCGGATCGACGATCTTCACTCAATTTGGGTAGACATAATGTCTTGCTAGAGACCAATTATGTTTTGTAGGCCCGAAAGGGTTTTAGTCCTACTGCTAATATTGAGTGAACCTACAGGGTCGCACACAAGGAATGATGCGTATGGGTTATGGGTTTAATTTGTATAAACCCAGCGGAAATAAATAATAATCTTCACTATTGTGTCCTTTTGGATTCCGAAACTCTTAACATTAGATGTGCAGAGAATGAGAAGACGATCCCGATCATCGATCCAAGCCATAATCCCGATCGGCGATCATCGATCTACTCATTGCGATCCACCCGATCGGAGACGATCCGACGGTTGTGATCGATCCCAGGCACGATCCCGATCGGCGATCATCGATCCGACCGTAATGATCCACCCGATCGAAGATGATCCAACGGTTGCGATCGATCCAAGCCATGATCCTGATTGGCAATCATCGATCCGACCGTTGCGATCCATCCCATCGGAGACGATCCGACGGTTGCGATCGATCTGAGCCATGATCCCGAATGGCAATCATCGATCCGACCATTGCGATCCATCTGATCGAAGATGATCTGATGGTTGCGATCGATCTAAGCCATGATCCCGATTGAGGATCATCGATCCGACTGTTGCAATCCACCCGATCAGAGATGATCCGACGGTTGCGATCGATCCAAGCCATGATCCCGATTGATGATCATCGATTCGACCGTTGCAATCCATCCGATCAGAGATGATCCGATGGTTGCGATCGATCCAAGCCATGATCCCGATCAGCGATCATCGATCCGACCATTGCGATCCACCCATTCGTAGACGATCCTATGGTTGCGATCGATCCGAGCCATGATCCCAATCGGCGATCATCGATCCGACCATTGTGATCCATCCGATCAGAGACGATCCGATGGTTGCGATCCATCCTAGCCGTGATCTCGATCGGCAATCCTCAATCCGACCATTGTGATCCATCCGATCGAAGGCAATCCAACTGTTGCGATCGATCCAAGCCATGATCCCAATCGGCGATCATCGATCGGACCATTGCGATCCATCTGATCGGAGAGGATCCGATGGTTGCGATCGATCCAAGCCATGATCCCGATCGGCGATCATCTATTCGACCGTTGTGATCCACCCGATCGGAGACGATCCGATAGTTGCGATCGATCCAAGCCATGATCCCAATCGATGATCATCGATCCGACCGTTGGGATCCATCCGATCGGAGACGATCCGATGGTTGCGATCGATCCGAGCCATGATCCTGATCGGCGATCATCGATCCGACCGTTGCGATCCACCTGATCGGAGATGAGCCGATGGTTGTGATGGATCCGAGCCATGATCTCGATCGGCGATCATCGATCCGACCGTTGCGATCCACCCAATCGGAGATGATCTGGTGGTAGCGATCGATCCAAGCCATGATCCCAATCGGTGATCATCAATCTGACCATTGCGACCCATTCGATCGGAGACGATCCGATAGTTATGATAGATCCAAGCCACGATCCCGATCGACGATCATCAATCCGACAGTTGTGATCCAACCAATCATAGACGATCCGACGGTTGCGATGGATCCAAGCCATAATCCTGATTGGCGATCATCGATCCGACCGTTGCGATCCACCCGATCGGAGACGATCCGACGGTTGCAATCGATCCAAGTCATGATCCCGATCGGCGATCATCGATCCGACCAATGCGATCCATCCGATCAGAGACGATCCGATGGTTGCGATCGATCCGAGCCATGTTCCCGATCGAGGATCATCGATCCGACCGCAGTAATCCATCTGATTGGAGATGATCAGACGGTTGCGATCGATCCAAGCCATGATCCTTATCGGCGATCATCGATCCGACCATTGCGATCCATCCGATCAGAGATAATCCGACGATTGCGATCAATCCAAGCCACGATCCCGATTAGCGATCATCGATCCGACAGTTGCAATCCATCCAATCGGAGACGATCCAACGGTTGCGATGGATCCAAGCCATGATCCCGATCGGCGATCATCGATCCGACCGTTGCCATCCATCCGATCGAAGACGATCCGACGGTTGCGATCAATCTAAGCCATGATCTCGATCGGCGATCATCGATCTGACTAATGCGATCCATCCGATTGGAGACGATCCGATGGTTGCAATCGATCTGAGCCATGTTCCCGATCGGGGATCATCTATCCGACCGTAGCAATCCACCAGATCGGAGACGATCCGATGGTTGCGATTGATCCAAGCCATGATCCTGGTCGATGATCATCGATTCGACCATTGCAATCCATTCGATCGGAGATGATCCGATGGTTGCAATCAATCCAATCCATAATCCCGATCGGCGATCATCGATCCAACCATTGCGATCCATCCAATCGGAGATGATCCAACGGTTGTAATCAATCCAAGCCATAATCCCGATCGGCGATCATCGATCCGACCGTTGCGATCCATCCAATCAGAGATGATCCGACGGTTGCGATCGATCCAAGCCATGATCCCAATCAGCGATCATCGATCCGACCCTTGCGATCCATCCAATCGTAGATGATACGACGGTTGCGATCGATCCGAGCCATGATCCCGATCGGGGATCATCGATCCGATCATTGCGATCCACCCGATCAGAGACGATCCGATGGTTACGATTGATCAAAGCCATGATCCCGATCGATGATCATTGATTCAACCATTGCGATCCATCCGATCGGGGACGATCCGACGGTTGCGATCGATCCAAGCTATGATCCCAATCGGCGATCATCGATCTGACCGTTGCGATCCACCTAATCGAAGACGATCGGACGGTTGCGATCAATCCAAGCCATGATCCTGATCGGCGATCATCGATCTGACCGTTGCGATCCACCCGATCAGAGACGATTCGACGGTTGCTATCGATTCCAGCCATGATCCCGATCGGCGATCATCTATCCGACCGTTGCGATCCATCCGATCGGAGACGATCCGATGGTTACGATCGATCCAAGCCATGATCCCGATCGGCGATCATCGATCCGACCATTGCGATCCACCCGATCGGAGACCATCCGATGGTTGTGATCGATCCAAGCCATGATTCCAATCAGCGATCATCAATCGGACCGTTGCGATCCACCCAATCGGAGACGATCCGACGGTTGCGATCGATCCAAGTCATGATACCGATCGGCGATCATCGATCCAACCATTGCGATTCATCCGATCGGAGAAGATCCAACGGTTGCGATCGATCATGATCCCGATCGGCGATCATCGATTTGACCATCTCGATCCACCCGATCGGAGACAATCCGACGGATACGATCTCAGGCACGATTTCGATCGGAGATCATCGATCCGACTAGTGATCCACCCAATCGAAGACGATCTAACGGTTGCGATTGATCCAAGCCATGATCTTAATCGGCGATCATCGATCCAACCGTTGAGATCCATCCCATCGGAGATGATCCAACGGTAGCGATCGATCTGAGCCATTATCCCAATCGGCGATCATTGATCCAACCATTGTGATCCATCCGATCGGAGACGATCCGATGGTTGCGATCGATCCGAGCAATGATCCCGATCGGGGATCATCGATCCGACCGTTGCAATCCACCCGATCGGAGACAATACGACGGTTGCGATCCATCCGATCGAAGACGATCCGACGGTTGTGATCGATCCGAGCCATGATCCCGATCGGCGATCATCGATCCAAACATTGCGATCCATCCGATCGGAGATGATCCGACGGTTGCGATCGATCCAAGCAATGATCTCGATTGGCGATCATCGATCCGACCATTGGGATTCATCCGATCGGAGACGATCCGATGGTTGCGATAGATCCAAGCCATGATCATGATCGACGATCATCGATCCGACCGTTGCGATCCACCCGATCGGAGATGATCCGACGGTTACGATCAATCCAAGCCATGATCCCGATCGGCGATCATCGATCTGACCATTGCGATCCACCCAATCGGAGATGATCTGATGGTTGCGATCGATCCAAGCCATGATCCTGATCGGCGATCATGAATCCGACCATTGCGATCCATCCGATCGAGACGATCCGATGGTTGCGATCGATCCGAACCATGATCCCGATCGGGGATCATCGATCCGACCATTGCAACCCACCCGATCGGAGATGATCCGATGTTGCGATCGATCCAAGCCATGATCCGATCGACGATCATCGATCTGACCATTGCGATCCATTCGATCGGAGACGATCCGATGGTTGCGATTAATCAAAGCCATGATCCCGATCGGCGATCATCGATCCGACCATTGTGATCCATCCGATTGGAGACGATCCGATGGTTGCGATCGATCTGAGCCATGATCCCGATCGAGGATCATCGATCCGACCATTGCGATCCACCCGATCGGAGACGATTCGATGGTTACGATCGATCCAAGCCATGATCCCGATCGGTGATCATCGATCCGACCATTGCGATCCACCCGATCGGAGACGAACCGATGGTTGCGATCGATCCTAACCGTGATCTCGTTCAGCGATCATCGATCTGACCTATGCGATCCATCCGATCGGATACGATCTGACGGTTGCGATCGATCCGAGCCATGTTCCCAATCGAAGATCATCAATCCGACGGTTGCGATTGATCCGAGATCCCGATCAGGGATCATCGATCCGACCGTAGCAATCCACCCGAACGGAGATGATCTGACGGTTGCGATCGATCCAAGCCATGATCCCGATCGACGATAATCGATTCAACCGTTGCGATCCATCCGATCGGAGATGATCTGACGGCTGCGATCGATCCAATCAATGATCCAGATCAGGGATCATCGATCCGACCATTGCGATCCACTCGATCAGAGACGATCCGACGGTTGTGATCGATCCAAGCCATGATCCCGATCGGCGATCATCGATCATCGACCGATTGCGATCCACCCGATCGGAGACGATCCGATGGTTGCGATCGATTCGAGCATGATCCCGATCGGCGATCATCGATCCGACCGTTGCGATCCATCCGATCTGAGACAATCCGACGGTTGCAATCAATCCAAGCCATGATCCCGATCGACGATCATCGATCCGACATTGCGATCCATCCTATCGGAGACGATCCGACGGTTGCGATCAATCCAAGCCATGATCCCGATCGGCGATCATCGATCCGACCATTGCGATCCACCCGATCGGAGACAATTCGACGGTTGCGATCGATCCAAGCCATGATCCCGATCGACGATCATCGATCGACCGTTGTGATCCACCCGATCGGAGACAATTCAACGGTTGCGATCGATCCAAGCTATGATCCCGACCGGCGATCATCAATCCGACCGTTGCGATCCATCCGATCGGAGAGGATCCGACGGTTGCAATCGATCTAAGCTATGATCTCGATCGGCGATCATCGATCCGACCGTTGCGATCCACCCGATCAGAGATGATCCAACAGTTGCGATCGATCCAAGCCATGAACCCGATCGGCGATCATCGATCCGACCATTGTGATCCATCCGATCGGAGACAATTCGACGGTTGCGATCGATCCGAACCATGATCCCGATCGGCGATCATCGATCTGACCATTGCAATCCACCCGATCGGAGATGATCCGATGGTTGCGATCAATCTGAGCCATGATCCTGATCTGCGATCATCGATCCGACCGTTGCGATCCATCCGATCTGAGACAATCCGACGGTTGCGATCGATCCAAGCCATGATCCTGATCGACGATCATCGATCCAACATTTGCGATCCATCATATCGGAGACGATCCGACGGTTGCGATTGATCCAAGCCATGATCCCGATCGGCGATCATCGATCCGACCGTTGTGATCTACCCGATCGGAGATAATCCGACGGTTGCGATCGATCCAAGCCATGATCCCGATCGACGATCATCGATCCGACCGTTGCGATCCATCTGATCGGAGACAATTCAACGGTTGCGATCGATCCAAGCTATGATCCCGACCGGCGATCATCGATCCGACCGTTGCGATCCATCCGATCGGAGAGGATCTGACGGTTGCGATCGATTTAAGCTATGATCTCGATCGGCGATCATCGATCCGACCGTTGCGATCCACCCGATCGAAGACGATCCAATAGTTGCGATCGATCCAAGCCATGAACTCGATCGGCGATCATCGATCCGACCGTTGTGATCCATCCGATCGGAGATGATTCGATGGTTGCGATCGATCCGAACCATGATCCCGATCGGCGATCATCGATCCGATCATTGCGATCCACCTGATCAAAGATGATCCGACAGTTGCGATGGATCCGAGCCATGATCCCGATTGGCGATCATCGATCCGACCATTGCGATCCACCTGATCGAGATGATTGGACGGTTGTGATCAATCCAAGCCATGATACCGATCGGTTATCATCGATCCGGCCATTGCGATCCATCCAATCGGAAATGATCCGATGATTGCGATCGATCAAAGCCATGATTCTGATCGGCGATCATCTATCCAACCATCGTGATCCATCCGATCGGAGACGATCCGATGGTTGCGATCGATCCAAGCCATGATCCCGAATGGTGATCATCGATCCGACCTTTGCGATCCATCCAATCGAAGACGATCCAACAGTTGTGATCAATTTTAGCCATGATCCCGATCGGCGATCATCGATTCGACCATTGTGATCCATCCAATCGAAGACGATCCGACGGTTGCGATCGATCCAAGTCATCATCCTGATCGGCAATCATCGATCCGACCATTGCGATCCATCCAATCGGAGATGATCCGACGGTTGCGATCGATCCAAGCCATGATACGGATCGGCGATCATCGATCCAACCATTGCGATCCACCAAATCGAAGACAATCCGACGGTTGCGATTGATCCAACCCATGATACCGATCGGCGTTCATCGATTCGACCATTGCGATCCATCCGATCGGACACGATCCGACCGCTGCGATCCACCTGATCAGAGATGATCCGACTGTTGGGATCGATTCAAGCCGTGATCCCGATCGATGATTCTTGATCCGATCATTGCGATTCAACCGATCGGAGATGATCTGACGGTTACGATCAATTCAAGCCATGATCCCGATCGGCGATCCTCGATCTGACCATTGCGATCCATTCGATCGGAGACTATCCGATAGTTGCGATTGATCCAAGCAATGATCTCGATCGGCGATCATCGGTCCGACCGTTGCGATCCATCCGATCGGAGATGAATTTACGGTTGCGATCGGTCTAAGCCATGATCCCGATCAGCGATCATCGATCCGACCATTGCGATCGATCCGATCAGAGATGATCTGACGGTTGCAATCAATCCAAGCCATAATCCTGATCGATGATCATCGATCCAACCGTTGCGATCCATCCAATCGAAGACGATCCGACGGTTGCGATCGATCCAAGCCATGATCCCGATCGGCGATCATCGATCCGACCATTGCGATCCATCTGATCAGAGATGATACGACGGTTGCGATCGATCCAAGCCATGATTCCGATCGGGGATCATCGATCCGATCATTGCGATCCACCCGATCAGAGATGATCCGACGATTGCGATCGATCCAAGCCATGATCCCTATCGACGATCATTGATTCGACCATTGCGATCCATCCGATCGAAAACGAGTCGACGGTTGCGATCGATCCAAACTATAATCCCGATCGGCGATCATCGATCCGACCGTTGCGATCCACCCAATCGGAGACGATCGGATGGTTGCGATCGATCAAAGCCATGACCCCGATCAGCGATCATCGATCCGACCATTGCGATCCACCAAATCGAAGACGATCCGACGGTTACGATCGATCCAAGCCATGATCCCGATCGGCATTCATCGATCCGACCTTTGCGATCCATCCGATCGGACACGATCTCACAGTTGCAATCAATCCGAGCCATGATCCCGATCGGGGATCATTGATCCGACTGTTGCGATCCACCCGATCGGAGACGATCTGACGGTTGGGATCGATCCAATCCATGATCTCGATCGACGATCATCGATCCGACTGTTGCGATTCAACCGATCGGAGACGATCTGACGGTTACGATCGATCCAAGCAATGATCCCGATCAGCAATCCTCGATCCGTCCATTGCGATCCATTCGATCGGAGACAATCCGATAGTTGCGATTGATTCGAGCAATGATCTCGAATGGCGATCATCGATCCGACCGTTGTGACCCATCCGATCGGAGACGATCGTACGGTTGCGATCGATCCAAGCCATGATCCTGATCGGCGATCATTGATCCGACCATTGCGATCCATCCGATCGGAGACGATCCGACGGTAGCAATCAATCGGAGCCATAATCCCGATCGGCGATCATCGATCTGACCGTTGTGATCCATCCAATCGAAGACGATCCAATGGTTGCAATCAATCCAAGCCATGATCCCGATCGGTGATCATCGATCCGACCATTGCGATCCATCCGATCGAAGACAATATGACAGTTGCGATCGATCCGAGCCATGATCCCTATCGAGGATCATCGATCCGATCATTGCGATCCACCCGATCAGAGACGATTCGATGGTTGCGATCGATCCAAGCCATGTTCTCAATCGACGATCCTTGGTTCGACCGTTGCGATCCATCCGATCAGAGACGATCCGACGGTTGCGATCGGTCCGAGCCATGATCCCGATCGGCGATCATCGATCCGATGGTTGCAATCCACCCGATCGGAGACCATCCGATGGTAGCGATCGATCCAAGCCATGATTCCAATCGGCGATCATTGATCGAACCGTTGTGATCCACCCGATCGAAGACAATCCGACGGTTGCGATCAATCCAAGCCGTGATACCGATCGGCGATCGTCGATCTGACCATAGTGATCCACTCAATCGGAGACGATCGGACGGTTGCGGTCGATCCAAGCCATGATCCTAATCGGTGGTCATCGATTCGACCGTTGTGATCCATCCAATCGGAGACGATTCAACGGTAGCGATTGACCGGAGCCATGATCCCAATCGGCGATCATCGATCTGACCATTGCGATCCATCCGATCGGAGATGATCCGACGGTTGCGATCGATCCGAGCCATGATCCCGATCGGCGATCATCTGTTCGACCATTGCAATCCATCTGATCGGAGACGATCCGATGGTTGTGATCGATCCAAGCCATGATCCCGATCGGCGATCATCGATCCGATCATTGCGATCCATCCAATTAGAGATGATACGACGGTTGCGATCGATCCAAGCCATGATCCCGATCGGGGATCATCGATCCGATCATTGCGATCCACCCGATCAGAGATGATCCGATGGTTGCGATCGATCCAAGCCATGATCCCTATCGACGATCATTGATTCAACCGTTGTGATCCATCAGATCGAAGATGATTCGATGGTTGTGATCGATCCAAACTATAATCCCGATCGGCGATCATTGATCCGACCGTTGTGATCCACCCGATCGAAGACGATCGGATGGTTGCGATCGATCAAGCCATGACCCCGATCGGCGATCATCGATCCGACCATTGCAATCCACCAAATCGAAGACGATCCGACGGTTGCGATCGATCCAAGCTATGATCCCGATCGGCGTTCATTGATCCGACCTTTGCGATTCATCCGATCGGACACGATCCGACAGTTGCAATCAATCCGAGCCATGATCCCGATCGGGGATCATCGATCCGACCATTGCGATCCATCCGATCGGAGACGATCTGACGGTTGGGATCGATCCAAGCCATGATCCCGATCGACGATCATCGATTCGACTGTTGCGATTCAATCGATCGGAGACGATCTGATGGTTACGATCGATCCAAGCAATGATCCCGATCGGCAATCCTTGATCCGTCCATTGCAATCCATTCGATCGGAGACAATCCGATAG
Organism: Calamus simplicifolius; assembly: GCA_900491605.1. NCBI lineage: Eukaryota > Viridiplantae > Streptophyta > Magnoliopsida > Arecales > Arecaceae > Calamus > Calamus simplicifolius. The sequence goes on from UESW01003927.1 coordinate 829,203, forward strand.
TTGCGATTGATCCGAGCAATGATCTCGATCGGCAATCATCGATCCGACCATTGTGATCCATCCGATCGGAGATGATCGTACGATTGCGATCGATCAAGCCATGATCCCAATCAATGATCATCGATCCAACCATTGCGATCCATCCGATCGGAGACGATCTGACGGTTGCAATCAATCGGAGCCATAATCCCGATCGGCGATCATCGATCCGACCATTGTGATCCATCCAATCGAAGATGATCCAATGGTTGCAATCGATCCAAGCCATGATCCCGATTGGCGATCATCGATCCGACCATTGCGATCCATCCGATCAGAGATAATATGACGGTTGCGATCGATCCGAGTCATGATCCCTATCGAGGATCATCGATCCGATCATTGCGATCCACCCGATCAGAGACGATTCGATGGTTGCGATCGATCCAAGCCATGATCTCGATCAACGATCCTTGGTTCGACCATTGCGATCCATCCGATCAGAGACGATCCGACGGTTGCGATCGATCCGAGCCATGATCCCGATTGGCGATCATCGATCCGATGGTTGCGATCCACCCGATCGGAGACCATCCGATAGTAGCGATCGATCCAAGACATGATTCCAATCGGCGATCATTGATCGGACCGTTGCGATCCACCCGATCAAAGATGATCCGATGGTTGCGATCGATCCAAGCCGTGATACCGATCGGCGATCGTCGATCTGACCGTAGTGATCCATCCAATCGAAGATGATCGGACGGTTACGGTCGATCCAAGCCATGATCCTAATCGGCGGTCATCGATTTGACTGTTGTGATCCATCCAATCAGAGACGATTCAACGGTAGCGATCGATCGGAGCCATGATCCCAATCGGCGATCATCGATCCGACCATTGCGATCCATCCGATCAGAGATGATCCGATGGTTGCAATCGATCCAAGCCATGATCCCGATCGGGGATCATCGATCCGACCATTGCGATCCACCCGATCGGAGACAATACAACGGTTGCGACCCATCGGATCAGAGACGATCCAACGATTATGATTGATCCGAGCCATGATCCCGATCGGCGATCATCTGTTCGACCATTGCGATCCATCCAATCGGAGACGATCCGACGGTTGTGATCTATCCAAGCCATGATCCCGATCGGCGATCATCGATCCGACCATTGCGATTCACATCCGATCGGAGATGATCCGACGGTTGCAATCAATTCAAGCCATAATCACGATCAGCGATCATCGATCCGCCGTTGCGATCCATCCAATCGGAGACAATCTGACGGTTGCGATCGATCCAAGCCATGATCTCGATCGGCGATCATCGATCCAACCATTGCGATCTATCCGATCGGAGACGATACGACAGTTGCGATCGATCCGAGCCATGATCTCGATCGTGGACCATCGATATGATCATTGCGATCCACCCGATCAAAGATGATCCAATGGTTGCGATCGATCCAAGCCATGATCCCGATCGGCGATCATCGATCCGACCATTGTGATCCACCAAATCGAAGACGATCTGATGGTTGCGATCGATCCAAGCCATGATCCTGATTGGCGTTCATCGATCCGACCATTGCGATCCATCCGATCGGACACGATCCGACGGTTGCGATCGATCCGAGCCATGATCCCGATCGAGGATCATCGATCCGACCGTTGCGATCCATCCGATCGAAGATGATACGATGGTTGGGATCGATCCAAGCCGTGATCGCGATCGACGATCATCGATTCGACCGTTGCGATTCAATCGATCGGAGATGATCTGATGGTTGCGATCGATCCAAGCAATGATCCCGATCGGCAATCCTCGATCCGTCCATTGCGATCCATTCGATTGGAGACGATCCGATAGTTGCAATTGATCCAAGCAATGATCTCGATCGGCGATCAATGATCCGACCGTTGCGATCCATCCGATCGGAGACGATCGTACGGTTGTGATCGATCCAAGCCATGATCTCGATTGGCAATCATCGATCCGACCATTGCGATCCATTCGATCGGAGATGATCCGACGGTTACAATCAATCCGAGCCATAATCCCGATCGGCGATCATCGATCCGACCGTTGCGATCCATCCAATCGGAGACGATCCGACGGTTGCGATCAATCCAAGCCATGATCCCGATCGGCGATCATCGATCAGACCATTGCGATCCATCCTATCGGAGACGATACAACGGTTGCAATCGATCCGAGCCATGATCCCTATCGGGGATCATCGATCCGATCATTGTGATCCACCCGACTAGAGACGATCCGACTGTTGCAATCGATCCAAGCCATGATCCCGATCAGCGATCATCGATCCGACCATTGCGATCCACCCGATCGGAGACGATCCGATGGTTGCTATCGATCCTAGCCATGATCCCGATCGGCGATCTTCTAACCGACCATTGCGATCCATCTGATCGGAGAAGATCCGATGGTTGCGATCGATCCAAGCCATGATCCCGATCGGCGATCATCGATCCGATCATTGCGATCCACCCGATCGGAGACCATTCGATGGTTGCGATCGATCCAAGCCATGATTCCAATCGGCGATCATCGATCGGACCGTTGCGATCCATCTGGTCGAAGACAATCCGACGGTTGCGATCAATCCAAGCCATGATACCGATCAGTGATCATTGATCTGACCATAGCGATCCACCCAATCGGACACGATCGGACGGTTGCGGTCGATCCTAGCCATGATCCTAATCGGCAATCATCGATTCGATCGTTGCGATCCATCCCATCGAAAACTATTCAATGGTAGCGATCGACCGGAGCCAAGATCCCAATCGGTGATCATCGATCCGACCATTGTGATCCATCCGATCGGAGATGATCCGACGGCTGCGATCGATCCGAGCCATGATCCCGATCGGTGATCATCGATCTGACTATTGCGATCCACCCGATCGAAGACAATACGACGGTTGCAACCCATCCGATTAGAGACGATCCGACGGTTGCAATCTATCCAAGCCATAATCCCGATCGGCGATCATCGATCCGACCGTTGCAATCGATCCAATCTGAGATGATCCGATGGTTGCGATCGATCCAAGCCATGATCCCAATCAGCGATCATCGATCCGACCCTTGTGATCCATCCAATCAGAGACGATACGACGGTTGCGATCGATCCGAGCTATGATCCCGATCGGGGATCATCGATCCGATCATTGTGATCCACCCAATCAGAGACGATCCGATGGTTACGATCGATCAAAGCCATGATCCCAATCGATGATCATTGATTCAACCATTGCGATCCATCCGATCGGGGACGATCCGACGGTTGCAATCGATCCAAGCTATGATCCCGATCGGCGATCATCAATTCGACCATTGCAATCCACCCGATCGGAGACGATCGGACGGTTGCGATCAATCCAAGTCATGATCCCGATCGGCGATCATCGATCTGACCGTTGCGATCCATCCTATCGGAGACGATACAACGGTTGCGATCGATCCGAGCCATGACCCGATACACTGATTCAACATCGTGATCTGATGATCATGTGGTTTGATAAGTTGTATGACTTTGATATGTCGTTTCATGATCAAGATGATCGTCTTATCACCAATGGTCGATGATTGATTTGATATGTCGTTTTATGATTGGCCATCTTATCACCAACGGTCCATGGACGATCAATCATCTCCTCATCTTGATCTAATCAGTCTCCGCCGTTGGATCCTCATGATCCTGAAAAATTTTAAGGTTTCTCATGACGATGCGCACATGCAAAGTGCGCCTACAAAGCGCCCTTCGCGCGCGCGTGTGTAGGTGATGCTACGCATCACCCTTTAGCTCTTTACCTATGGTGAGCCTAGTGAACTATGTATGACGGAAGGGGTTTCCATATAAGTGAACAACCTTTACTCAAAATTTTCGATGTGGGACTAAACATTATTAATTTCTCATTCAAACATTAATGGGTATTCTAGGCCTATTTGTTAATGATAGGCCCATAGGCCCAATTCACAATAATAGGCCCATTACCCAACATTATCAAGTTATCAAATTAAGCAAGAACCATTTAATAAGTCATGATTTAAATTATTCATGAACATCAAAAAGACATTATTGCTGCTATCTTTTGTTGATTTTAATGAAGTATTATTCATATTTATTATTCAAGCCTTTTATGTTACTATTTTTTAAAAGAATAAATATGTCTTTAGCGGCAAAAGGATTTGATACACAGTGTATTAACAACATATCATTTGCTTTTGCTGCTAGATTTCAAATTTTAAACAAAATTCTTCGAGTGGTTTTCAAACAAATATCAAATTCTCTATTTTTTAGTAAACTCTGAATTTTTGATCCTGAGCGCCTAACTGTGAGTATGCTCAAGCCGAAAACAAGCTTGCGTTAATCCAGACCATTGCCTCAAAACCAAATACATCTTATTTTTTCTGTTGGAGCTTGTTGTTTGGTAGCTGCTAATGGACTTTGCTATGTGGGCTGGCCTGGTTGTTATTATTTGGAATCTAGGCCGAATCGTTTCTCGTTCCATACTTTCCCATACCATTTTAGAAAAACTCCTTTTTCACCGTTCATATAATCGGCCGTGCATGTGATGCAAAAAAAATAAAAATATTCTCAATATACATGCGGCTTTATATATGCGCGATCAATCACCGCATGATGCGTGCATCTTGCACTGTGCACCAAAGAACTTTCCTACGAGTTATGATGTACTTCAACCATGGGCCTACTTAATTAACTATAAGTTCTGGCCCAACAAAACTAGATTTCCTTCAAGCAACAGGAGCCTGGTCGGATTTAAAGTGTAAAACATCCAGTCTAAGTACTGCTTATGGATGGATCACACGGAATCTTGCCAATGTCCATATATGTTGCTTGCTAGTTACCGTTGCCGTTACCATTACCTTTGGGGATCCTCGAATTCTATTGTGAAAAAAAGCCAAATACGTGGAGCCATTTAGATATCTAAACTACTAGCTTTCATGAATTATGATGCCCCTAAATAAAACCGTCTCCATATTCAGTATTAAAATACAACTGTATTCATTAAAGAAAAGGGTTGGAATCAATTTCACAGCCCCCAAGTCTCACTCTATGTTAGACTAATTGGTGACTAGACCAGTTGTAACGCTAGTTGTGGGCTCGACCCTATAATAGGGCTTGACCTTACGATCGAACTCCTTAACATTTGGAAGCCTCACATGGGGATGTTCATTATTTTGCTAATCAATATGTTGCAAGCTTAGATTTGTTGCCGGAGGCCTATTTCTTGAGGATCTCCATTATTCTTCACCTTATTGCTAGTCCATTAAGGGCATGGTTTTATGACCTAGATTTTCAATCATTGGGGGCCTTACCCACACAAATCCAGTTAACTCATGCCATAAGTTGACTATAATGTATATGATATGTTATTGACGATGAAATGCCTTTGAGAGTGAATTTTGGTATGTTTTGATCCCATCATATGCCCTTGGTAGTGAATTTGATAAGCTGTTGATGCATGAATATTATGTTAACTATACAAGAAATTTATTTGTTCATTAGTATGGATCTAGATTTCATATTTACGTCACGTATTATAATTTTAAAATTGCAAGCATTGCTTCAATTGATTATTTTGATAATATGATGCTAAAATATGATATTGATATAAAATTTATGTTTTTTTTTTGTTACAGCCGGGCGATCACACCACTCTGGCGCGAGTCAAACCCGAAGCATCAGAGAACAAAATTTGCTGAAGTAATACAGGACAAGGTATCCCAGGATGCCAAATCCATCGACCAGGACTGCGAGCAACCGCAGAAGCAACATAATCGGCCGCAGCATTGGCTTCCCGATAGCTGTGCTGAATCTGAAAAGCAGTAGTAGACTGAAGAGTGACTGAAATGTCTCTAAGCAGAGGATTATAGCAAGAATAGGAGTCCCCCTCTCGCTTCATCCATCTGATAATCGTCATAGAGTCACCCTCAATAATCAACCGCCGAAAGCCCAATTGCTGAACAGCATAAGTGATACCAGCCCATGCTGCCTGAAGCTCAGCCATAGGAACCGAAATGTCAATCGAGCTGTGGCCCCCAGCTGCAATCAACTGCCCATACGACCCTCGTAGACAAAACCTGATCCAGCAGCACGATCAGAGACAGAGCCGTCAAAGTTCACTTTGACATAACCCGGAGGAGGGGACACCCAAGATATAAAAACCGTGGAACGGTTCGCTGCCAAAGCAGCAGGGGGTCCCAGAGGCCGGGTCCGTCAGTGTGAACAGTAAGGTAGCACGAGTGTACTCCCTAGCGTGAGAGAGAGCACGACGGATGATCGCCTGAGGAGAGACCGTCTCCTCTGCAAAGACAATCTTATTCCTAGTCAACCATATATGATAAGCAACATAGGCCGATATAAAATTTATGTTTCAAAATATGAAAAATGAAAATGCATGAAATGGGACTATTATTAATATTATGAATATATGGTGTATTAAATAAGTAATAAATAAATAAAATCAAGAAATGATACTAATGTGAGATATTAGACTAGCTATATACCTTCCTTAAACTTTTTATCACATGCTTAAATTGTGACCCTATTAGGGTTTATCATCATAGTTTGAAGCATGGAATGCTTATCATGGATTAAAAACCTCATGCTATGAAGGGTTAAAGTATGGAATGCCTGCTGTGAGCTAAAATTGTAACTCATGTTACTTTGGATTGCCAATTATGGGCTAAAATATGATTATGACAGGTCCATTATCAAATAGATGAGCTAATATTATTGGTACTTGAAAATGATGGACTTGTCCTTGACAAATTATTCCTAGTTTCTCAAAATTATTGAAAAGTATGAAAATGTTAAAGATATAGTAAAGAATTATAAAGATAGCTTTAATATTGACTATAATGTAAACATATAATATATATTAATGTCCTTGTAAACTTAGGATAATGATGGACATGTTATTGGAAAAGTTAATTTTAGATAAATTGCCTTTAAGTTCGGTCGCCTGTTGGGTTGCCGTGTGATCACTGTTTCCATCAGAGTTGCAAAAGGGATTGATTGGTTCATGGGAGACCTTTCGCGCTCGGCGTGCCGACGCCACGTCCTGACGGACTCCGACAGCTCCGAGGATGACTCTGGTTGATTTGGTCTGTGTGCTCTCCGTAAGGGGGTCGTTCTTGTTTGGAGCTAAGCTAGGCTCGATGTTTCTATTTGTCTGTGATAATAACGTAGAGCTTAGCACCCGACTCAGGTTTCTTGGTTGCTGTGTTTGTTTTGAAGCAGTGAGCAGGTCTCATAAATAATTTATGTTATGGTCTTAGAGCACAACTCAAGCAATCTCATCCAGTTTTAATTTGTTTGTTAAGAACTGTTGATCCATCTAAAAACTAGCAAATATCGCAACAGACTAGAGATTTCTTCCGATCTCCAGAATTTGGCTAGCTATGGTTTAAAGCTCCAGCCCCTTAACGACACTGCAACCGCCGATGGAATCATCACCGATTGTTTCTTGGCTTCTGCGAAGTTGGTCAGCTGCCATGTGTGGCTTATATATGTGACATTTATTTAATTATCAAACATAACCCGATCTAAGATTCTTATGATCCAACCGAGCTGAAGTACCCAGTTGAGTGCAAAATTTGAACCCGGTTAATTGCTCTGGTGGTTTTGAGAGGGCCATAAACTAATTATATAATTTGGTAATTTTAGCTAGAATCTTTATACGTACGTATTATATGAATTGTGAAAAGGATTGGATTGCATTCTTGTTTCTGCTAATTCGATAAGAAACATCAGTGCACATGATTTGATTTTCAGAAATGATTTTTGAGATATCTTCCCTACTTTCTTTGACTATACCAACACACTTGCAATTGCACGCGTGCATTGCATGATTGAGAGGAACAAAGAAATGTAAAAGTTAAAATTATATTTATGTACTTGCAATATCACCCTTAAATATTGTGATCAAAATTAATTATTCGTTCCTTTCTTTGTTTTAGAAGCTAGGATTCGGTCTGATTATGTAACCTTTTTAATACTAGTCCAAGTTATTTAAATAGGATTTAGTTATAATGTATTGTAAGAGAGGTATTAAGACAGTTTTGAAAGAATAAAAGATGTAGAATAGAATATTTCTTAAATTCAAAGTAGTGTTTTTCCTATATGGCATAGATTAAGTTTTACATCATTGCAGCTTGTCCTTAGTATTTAGCCCCCTTTATCTAGCAACCAAAGGCTTTAGGTTCAATTCTTGAATAGTGCATTGTCTGATATTTGAACCTAGATGGTTATATAGTATCAATGGGGGTCTCCCTCCTTTTATCTCAAAAAACAAAAAACAAAAAACAAAATAAGCTCAATAGGATTTTTAGTTATACCATAACTATAAGAGAAGATAGAATGCATTTCAAGAAATGAGATAATGTTGCTCCTTTTCTGTTAGTCTATTATCCGTTCTAAAAACAAAATGTCCCAAAACTAAAAATATATATTCTTCCTTGCAATACATAAGCTCGAATATAATATTAAAAAAAAGATATTCTCATTTTTCCTTAGCGTTTGAAGTGGGCTCCATCTTGCATGCAGCCTGTCAAATTGACCTGGTTTTAGGTCAGATCAAAGGGTAGTCTAAGTTAATTTGGATCATATTTGGGTCTAAAATTAGAGCTCAAACAAAGTTCAAATCAGGCTTGAGTCCTTACTTAGATTGATCTAGACTTGGCTTAATTCTTCAGCTTAAGGAAGGTTGAAAGTATTGGTCTTTGATCAGGCTTGAATTTAACTCAGATGTAGGTCCAACCCTCAAAAGTGATGGACCTTTTAAATTTTATACTAGATTTTTTATCTATTATGTAAGAATAACTTTCTATGTCATGATAAATTATCTTTTACCAAGAAACCCACTAATTTGAGATCTTCATCTTATTTCTAAGTAACTAAATATTATTTATTTTCATGTAGGCACTTAAAGATTGAAATTAACATTGTTAACTTAATTTTTAGTCCAAACATATTGCTATGGGTTGGCTTAATTAGACTTTGAGCTAAATCTGGGCACAGCCTTGGATCAGGCTTAGCCTTGGATTCTGAAAGAAATTTTAGACTTGAGCCCAACTAAAACTCTAGAAAAAAAAGAGAAAAAAAGGGTCAAGCTAAGATAAAGGCTTGACTCAATCTAACCAGGCCTACTTCTAATCCTACCCTATCTCAAGCCAAACCAATTTCCCTTGCATATTGGTGAATTGCAAATGATAGGCTAACCTAAACAATATACAAGTTTAATAACAGAGGATTCAACTCATAAAAGCACTAGGCATAGGTTAAATAAATAAATTACTCTGTATTGCACTACACATATTTGCATTTTTATTGCTTCTTTTAATTAGCTTCTATTTTCGTTTAATAACTCTATCAATAAATGTTTAACATTATATAGAAATATTTATACCATCGGTTCATGTTTCTCATGTTTAAACTTCTATCGGTGGTCCATATATAGCCAGTTTGTTTGTTTCACTTTTTTATTCTATCAACACTTCACTGCACTTGGCAATGTTTAGCTGGCTTTTATGTATTTAATTAATTTTTTTGGTTTTAGTTTATTATATTTAATAGATATACGAAATCTTCAAGATTGTATTAGATATTCTTCGGATGTCATGGGTATCTGATCCTTTAAATAAGGTCCTAGTCCTTTGTTCTGTGTACACAATTTTCCTGCAGGGCTTAGAAGGTATGCATGCCCCCCTCCCTCTCCCTTCTCTCTTCTCTCTTCTCTGTATGTGTGTCTATTCTCCTAGGGTTATCGATGATTTTTTGTAAAAAATCATGTTAATCATTTTTACATGTGTGGATTATTATGGATTAGAATCTTATTTACTTTGTAAAAGAAGATAAGCGATGGCCAGTTCTTGCGGTTCATCCAACTACTGTGTAGATTGCTCGTGATTTGAGCAAGCTTCATGTCCTATATAGGATTCGATGATTGCAATTCATTGAATTTATTGAAGTATAGGCTAGTAATCTTGGCGGTAGTTAGATAGCATGAGTTTGAGAACTGGCCCTCTTTGATCTTCATATTAATTAGAGGGAAGCTTGATTCCAATTTTTATTATATTTTTCTTCTTCATGGTATGTTGGCTCTATTAATGTCCAAAGCAAAAATTTGAGCCACCATCCTCTATAAAAATGTTGCTTTTTTAATAATAATGTTTCAAAGATTTGAAAATTCTTATTGCATATTGCATTTATACATTAAGGCAGAGTTTGGATGGGGGAATAAGGCCTGGAATAGGCCCTTATTCCCCCTTATTCCCCCAAACATAAGGAAAAAGGTGTATGGGCCCCACTAGATTAGCTATTCCAGTCAACCCTTCTTATTCCAATTTCTTATTCCATGGTACTGGATGGAATAGCTCCTATTCCCACTATAGCTATTCCAGGGGCACCGATGGCATTAAATTAAATATAAAATAAATTTATTTAAATCATTTAAATAAATAAATAAATTTATAATAATTTAAAGAAAAAAAGGAGAAAAAAAAAAAAAAAAAAATATAATTAAAAAAAAAATTTATAAAATATAATTTAAAAAAAAAAAAATATAATTTAAAATGAAATAAATTAAGTAATATTTATAATAATAATTATACCTTATTAATAAATAATTTATTCAATTAAATTAATTAATAAATTTATAATAATAAAAAAAAAATTTATTAATAGAAATAATAAATTAAGTATATTTCTTTATTAATATAAAATAATTTATTAAGTGTTCTTATATTATGCTATTAATAATTGATTTATTACCTTATTTTAATAAATAATAATTCATTCAATTAAATAAATTAAATAAATTTATTCATATATAATTTAAAATTAAATAAATTTATTAATAGAAAATAATAAATTAAGTATGTTATTTTTTTCTTTATTAATATAAATAATTTATTAAGTATGTTCTTATATTATTCTATTAATAATTAATTAATTACCTTATTTATTAATAATAATAATTTATTCAATTAAATAAATGAAATAAATTTATTCATAATATAATTTAAAATTAAATAAATTTATTAATAGAAAATAATAAATTAAGTATGTTATTTTTTTTCTTTATTAATATAAAATAATTTATTAAGTATGTTCTTATATTTTTATTAAAATAATTAATTTATTACTTTATTTATTAATAAATAATAATTTATTCATGTTATTTTAAAAAATAAAATTGATAAACCATTTTTATTGGAAGGGGTATCTTTGGAATTTTAAAAAAATTCTTCATAATACATGCTTATTCCCATGTCATCCAAACATCATTTGGAATAACATTGCATTAATTGCACTGGAATAACATGGAATACTATATTTTCATCCAAAAAGAAATCTAGAATAACAAAGGGAATAAGCTATTCCTACGGAATTCGTATCCCTATTGTCGGAATAACTTTTTGACATCCAAACGCAGCCTAAGGATACAAGGATACAAAAAGGAGAGGTTTTTTTTTTTGCTACCATGGTTGCTTGTAAGCCAAAACCATCCTTAAGATCCTAAGCCCTTGAAAAGATCAATACTTAAAAAAAAAAAAATCAAGAAAAACTAAATGTATAGGTGTGCATCCACAGAAAATCTTTTGAAAAAATTATGAATATTGAATCACCCTTTCCCTTTTATAGGGAAGGAGGGGAGGTAATTTTTTTTATTTAATCTTCACAGGTTCATAAAATCTCAAATTAATAAATCTCTCGTTGATGCAAATAATTCTTCTAAAATAAAGTACTAGAAGATATGGACCATGAGTAATGTTGATAAATACCTTTTCTAGTTAAGTTAGATTTTCAAATTTTTTTGATTGTTGTTTCTCTTGGGCTTCTCAAAAGAGAGATAGATAAATTAATAAAATTTGATATTTAAAAATATTAAAAAAAATCTCTTACTTATGGTAAGAAATAATACCGTCTGAGAAAGCATTTGATGGTCTGAGAAAGCATTTGATGGTCATTTATATTGAATTTTTGGTCTTCTTAGGGATTAAATCATGATTGCCATCCCAAAACTTTGCACTGATGGTACATATGTTTTCTCTCTATAATGTTGAACTACGTCTATCCTGTGGATAGACTTGTCTGGATGACACTTTTATCTTGATTTTTTTTTTTCTGGCATGCTTTGTCACTTGTGTCTAAACTAAATATGATGTTTGAATTTTCCTTCCCTCTATGTCTCCATGTATTAGTCCATTTTTTTTATATTTAAATTCCTCATAAAAGTGAACTAGAGACAATAAATATCAAAATTATTATGAAATCAAAAGATGTGTATATCCATCCATGTGAGCGTGTTAGCTCGTTTCATATAACCCTGTTGTGATGATCCCAACGTAGATGTAACATAGCCATATTTTGATCCAGCGAAGTGTCAGCTACAACCAAAAACCCAAAAAGAATTTCAGGTCATGAACAACAACGCATGGGAAGCATGGTTTTTTTTTTGTGGTTTCTAGCACTCTGTTCCCACATTAATTAATATACATTTGTTCAAGATTTTTCCTTGAGATTCTCTCTCATTCTTATCTGTTTCTTTCATTTGCTCTAAATCACATCTTCTGTACAGCAGGATGGACTTTTTTTTTTATGTTTTTTTTTCTTTCCTGGTGAGTTCAAAACTTATCGTAGCTAGAGGATCCTGCCATTCCTTTCGATCTACGGTTTATGGGTTAAACAAACATGCTCCACGTTTCTCACCATCTTTTTTGTGCTATTGACGTCAACTTTATATCACTCTTAACCAAATATTAGGTTCGTTTAACAAAAAATAACATAAACACACCTTAGCAATAACATAAACACACCTTAACAAAAAATAACATAGGAGTGCTACTCATGATCATTTGAAGATGTTGCAAGATTTACCTTTATCACATATACAAGAAACACATCCTGGCTTCCATATTTTCTTGGTATCAATTTTGGATGTGTGCATGTAACTACAGAGAAATAAAACATTCTTTGGGAGAGATGCATTCATTGGATACCTCATTGACATACCACATGAACTCAGGCGGCAAGAAATTAATATTCTTGCCATGGACACTGCTACCTTCGGCTAGCCCAAACTACCGGCGTCATCTTGCGCTTGGGCATCGGCTGCATGAGATTTCATATGGGTCCCCACGACATGGCCGCCATGGCCATTGAAGGAGAGTGTGGTAGCCTCGCCAAGAAATCATTTCAAAGCACGAGTTGGAAGCAGAACAAACCATGGCACCCTCTTTCCTTTCTTCCACCATCCTCCTAGCCACCGTACGTAGTGCTCAATTTCACTCTCTGCGGCTCTAAGCCATCATTAGAAACCGTAGCCTTGGATTCTTTTTATCTTTTTCTAATATTTTATTTAATCTATTCCTTCTCATTTGAGTGATTATTCTGTAGAATATGGTGCCAATTTGTTGTTTTTCCTCAACTTTCCTTCGTTTTCAATCCCATTTTCTTATGTTATTGTGGATTTTAGGGCAAAGCCCTCTTCTTATTGTTTTTGTGTTTATGAACTTATAATTGTTTTGCGTCTCATGATTTTGGTCTTCCATGTACAAGTTCTTATGCCTGAGATGCTGAGAAGTATTTGTTAAATTACAAGAAATCATCAATAATTGCTTGGTCTAATCTTTTCTTGAAGCAAAATAAAATACACATTAATTTAACCTATGGAGAAAATTTCAAGCCTTATATGATAATTCCCTACAATATTGGTGCAGTTGTGATTGGGAGTACCTTCTACTTTTCTTTGACTTCACCATTCATGCAACCACAGAGCGGGCAGGATTCATGGTTTAGCCTTTTCAATTATTCAGCTCCTAAGCTTTCTTAGTAGGCTAGAAAAGGGATTTATTCTTATTATAATTTAATACCAGACTGGTGATATTCTGTTTCCATTTTTGTATGAGTGGAAATTGCATAGGGGCAATAGCCTTTTGGGATGCATGCGCATAAATGCATGTGCGTATATATACATACATATACATGTTTTCTTTTTTTCATGGATAGAAAAAAGAGAAAGGCATCATGTTATTTTTGAGAAAGGTGTGGCTTGAGATATATGTTTTTCAAATAAATAAAAAATAGAAAAAAACCTTTCCATAATATATCTTAGCGTTACAAAAATTTTATTTAATATGACTATTTTGGTATGAGGACATCTATTTAAGTCAATTTGCAATAAAATTATGAAAGAAAATCAATAGGGCAAAGAAGTGATTAAATAGAGCAAACAGATGCTCCTAGAAAAAAAGTTTTCATTGTGTGATAACTAGTGCTGGTATATATTTAGTACCACATGATTATATACTGGATAGATCGTGGATACTATAGAATTAAAAAGTTTAAATAATAATTTGAATATATATAATTCAAGATCTAATAAGGTTTTTGTTCAGAGAATTCTTGCTATTGATGGGAGCTAAGGAAATGGATATAACTGAGGCACAGTTTATGTGCAGCATAAATTTTTTTTTTCCTACATTTCTTTCTGCACTTGCATCTAGTTTTATGTGCAGGTTTCTTTAGATTTTGGTCATGGAACCATGATGTATGCGCTTGTGAGGGTATTCTTTGTTAGATTGTGGTCTTTTAATTCATCATTGACTTGTTCTTCGCAAGTCTTCCTCCTCATTGTACAAAGTGATGATTTAGACAAGCTTATAAAGGCATGTATTGATTCATGAACCGACCTGAACCGACGGAGCTTCTCTCTCTACGATGGAGCTTCTCTCTCTACGATTTTGCTGGCCGTTTCCTTCTCTGTTGATTTTAATCTCGTTTGATGGCTGATCGTTTGGTTCTCGGTTCTCCTTCTTCCCGAAGCTCTGTTCCTGGAAGCTTTGCGGGAGGTTCTGGTCGATCTGCGACTCATCCGGTCTTTACAACCTCGGAATCTTCTTCTCGTATGGCTGCCCTGAGCTCTGTTCCTGAGAGCTTTGAGGGAGGGACTGGTCTGGATGAGCCTTGTGGGATGCAGCGCATAACCGACGGGGTTTCTTGGCACCGCTGTCCGACTGTTTCTAGTCATGCGCTAGCGATGGAGGCTGGGAATAGATGGTGCGAGGTTGATCCTGATGTCCCTGTTGTACCTGGGCATCTTAAGGATGGAATAGCTTCGGCTGAGGGAGCTGCGGCATCTTCGTCTGCTCCTACCCTTTCCTCCGGACTTCAGATTGGCCTGGGGCATGATTCATCGTCGAAGATCAGCCCTCGTCTTCCACTGAGCTCTCAGAAGCTGGAGTTTTCTCCCGTTTACCCGGTCCGTTGCGCTACCTCTGGATTACCCGTTGGTTCCTTTGCTACGGATGGCGCTTCCTTGGTACCCGACTCAGGACTTCTGCCGGCTTCCTCTGGATTTCAAATCTCTACATCAAATTTCCCGCCTCTCTTGGCTCCTTCTAATTTATCTGCATGTCCTGCTGACGTGGCTCGAATGAAGGCCATCTCTACCCCTCCAAGCGCAGCTGCTGAACTTACGAGCAAGCCTCCGTCCGGCATTTCATCCCCGCCGCTGCTTCCTTCAAATTCCTCTGTTCTTCCTCCTTGCGCGGATATCCCAAAGGCAAAGGCTGCTGAGAGCCAGCATCATCCTTCATGGGCGTCTCTAGTCAAAGAGGATCCCGGGCTTATGCAGCTTAAGTTCATTAAAGCTTCTTCTACTCCGTCTGAAGGCAAAGCCACAGTGAAGATTCCTTCCTCTGTTTTCAAAAGGGTGCCTCTCTATGGAAATACACCTTGGTGGGTTTTTTCCTTGATAAGCTTCCTTATTCTCTGGTTCATAATTGTGCTCATCGCCATTGGGGAAAAATGGGTCTATTAGAAGTCCTCTGCAACGGGAATGGGTTTTTCTTCTTTAAATTCTCTGATTCTGTTAGTTTAAACACTGCATTGGAAGGTGGCCCGTGGCATTTTGGAGGTAGGCCAATCTTCTTAAGGAGGTGGAGTCCTTGTATGAACCTTTCAAAAGAGGGCTTTAAACAGGTACCAATCTGGGCTCATTTCTTCAATGTTCCGCTAGAGTACTGGACGGCCGATGGGCTCAGCTATCTAGCCAGCATGGTAGGGAAGCCTCTCCATGCGGATAAGATGACCTCTTCTCTAAAGCGACTCAGCTATGCTAGAATCTGCATTGAGATCAACATTGAAGATACTCTCCCCAATGCTTTTGATCTTGAATTGGAAGATGGCAGTGTCCTGGAAATCCGCATTGAGTACAACTGGATCCCTAAGAAATGCTCTGTTTGCAAGGAGTTCGGCCATCTTCCCAGCAAATGCAAAAAGGTTAGCCACCAGGTTTGGGTTCCGAAAGCAGCCCAGAATTCCTCTTATCCTCAAGCTGATGGGGATTGGAGGCTGGTCTCTTCGCGCCGGAAGGAGATGCCTGATGAGCAGTCCACCCCATCTAGGAGTCAGCATGCCCTCAATCCTATTGTTCAGGCTGTTCCTCATTCAATGGCCATTCCGAATGACTCTCTCACATCAACAGGTCTGTGCAGATCAAAAAATCATTTTGATATTCTACATTTGGATGCCGATGACTCTGGAGTTCCTGAGGGGTCTGATTATGCTTCAAATGCTATTTCAATGAGTCATGCGGCCCTGCCATCTCTTAAGAGACCAAGCTCTTATTCTGACTGTGCTCCTAATGTTGTTTCATCGGGTCCTGATGATGGCTCATTGGTATCAAATGATCAGAGGGGAATTTCTGCTGCACCTAATGCGGTAGGCTCCACATGCTCTTTGGAGGACTCCTCCTCTCAAGGCTGTGAGGATCCTTCTCCTCTTTCGTCCCCTTCATGCACTCCACTTCTTGCAAGGAAACTCATCATGGTTGACGAAGTGGAAAGAAAACAGGGCAGGAAGAAGAAGGAAAAGATGAAGTCCGGGAGCTCTAGTCACTCCAGGGGGAACTCCTCCTTGTACTCCAAATGTTTAAAATAGCTTCTTGGTTCAGTCGGGGTCTTAATGATCCTGCTATAGATACGGAAGTTTGCTTCTTGTTTCCTTATCAGTATCTCACTTGTATAGCTCTCCTTGATTCAAAAATTAAAGCATGCAACAGAGATAAGGTCTTTATGAGCTTGTTTCATGGATATTTCTGTGCTATCTGTTTTGATGTTGTGATCTGGTTTCAACTTGCTTCAAATCCTCCTTGTCATGGTAACGAAGGCTTGGTTAGGCTCTTCCCTCCATCAAATGTTCAGCATTCTCATCTTTCTTTGGCCTCTTCTCTTGCTGTCGATCCGAATGCTGCTGAGGCTCCGGTTGCTACAGTTCACCCGTTAGCAGCTGACGATCCGATAGCTGCATTGGACGATCCGTTTACTACTGGCGACCCGTCTGCTGATTTTGACGATCCGAAAGCTGCTTTTGACGATCCGATTGCATCATCTGACGATCCGTTTGGAGCATTTGACGATCCGAATGTTACATTGACGATCCGCTTGCTCCTTCTGATGATCCGATTGTTGCTCCAGATGCCTTGGATTTCCCGATGGCTTGCTCCAGAGGGAACTCTCCATGAACTCTAAATGATTCAGCTTTCCTCCTGGAATGTTCGGGGTTTAAATGATCCCTCAAAGCACTCGGAGATCCATCATCTTGTTCATTCCCAGAATCTCTCCTGTCTCGCCCTTCTTGAGACAAAGATCAAGGAATGTAATAAAGAGAAATTTCAATCCTGCTTGATCAAAGGCTGGAATTGTGTTAATTGCTATGACGGTGATAGCTCCGGTAGGATTTGGATCTGGTGGAACCCAAAAATCCTTCATGCTGAGGTTGTTTCCATGCATGATCAGATCATTCACCTCTCTATTACTATTCGGGATAGTGGTGTTAAGTTCGCTGCTTCTTTTGTTTATGGAGCTTCTGATGCTACGGCCAGGAAGCAGCTTTGGGCCATTTTGCAAAGCCAATCAAAGTCTTTCTCTCATCTGCCATGGATTATTCTGGGTGATTTTAATGCAATCCGTTATAGACATGAAAGGAAAGGAGGGAGTAGTGAATGGCCCAGCTTTATGAATGATCTAAATGATGTTATCTTTGAAGCCGGTTTGGATGATCTGAGATTTGGAGGGCCTCTCTTCACTTGGCACAACTCTAGAGTGAACGGGCACATCTTGCGGAAGCTGGACAGAGCTCTCGTCAACCCTTTGTGGACTCATTCTTTTACTCAATCGTTTGCTGAGTTCCTTCCCTTTGGACTGTCTGATCACTCGCCGATTGTGGTTAAGCTTGGGATTTCTCTTCCCCGGTTCAAATCTCCGTTTAAATTCTTCAACTTCTGGACTGAATTTGAAGAATTTTTCCCATTGGTTGAGAAGATCTGGGACTCCCAGGTTAGAGGTCATGCCATGTTTAAACTTTATAGTAAGCTTAAACTTGTCAAATCTGCCTTGAGAGATCTTAGTAGGCGCAAGAACGCTCTTATCAACGGTGACCTTGCCCATCTTCGATCCGAGCTTGCTGGTTTGCAATCCTCTATCGCGGCGGGCAACAGCGCAAATGACATCCTGGAGAAGGAAATTGCTTGTGTTAATCGGCTCCATCTTGCTTGCAAAGGAAAGGAGAGTTATGCTAGGCAGCGAAGTCGGATCCAATGGTTGAAAGAGGGGGACCAATGCTCTGCCTTCTTCTTCAATTCTGTTAAGGGCCGAGTCAATGTAAACAAGATCAACTGCATCCAAAAGGACAATGGTGATTGGATCCGGGAGAAGGACCAGATTGCCCAAGAGGTTGTCAATTTCTTCAGCCAGCTCCTTGGTTCGAACAGTAGCACTGGATGTTGCGGAAGAGAGGAGCTCTCAGGGTATGTTGACTGTGTTTTATCTCCTGAGCAATCAAGGTATTTATGTTGCGAATTTACGGAGGATGATATCAAAGATGCTCTGTTTAGCCTTCACCCAAACAAAGCTCCAGGACCGGATGGATTTAATGCCTTCTTTTTCCAGAAATCCTGGCACATTGTTGGATCTGACTTCACTACAGCTATCAAGGAATTCTTCTCTAATGGTCTTCTTCTCAAGGAGGTCAATTGCACGATTATTGCTCTCATCCCAAAGATCCCAAATGCTTCAAGATTGAAGGACTTCAGGCCGATATCCTGTTGCAATACTGTGTATAAATGCATCTCAAAGCTTCTGGCTAATCGGCTGAAGCACGTCCTGCCATCATTTATTAAAGATGCTCAGTCTGCTTTTGTCAAAGGAAGACACATAGGCGATAACATTTTGTTAGCTCAGGAGCTGGTACGAGGTTACCATCTTCCCTCCTCCTCTTCAAACTGTGCCCTAAAGATTGATCTAATGAAGGCCTTCGATTCTGTTAGATGGGACTTCCTGTGGATTTCCCTCCAGCTTCTTGGATTTCCTCCAGTCTTCATAAATTGGATTAGCTCCTGCGTCTCTTCTGCAAAGTTCTCTGTGGCTATTAATGGTGAACTTAACGGCTTCTTTGATGGGAAGAAAGGCCTTCGCCAAGGGGACCCTATATCTCCTTATTTATTTGTTATATGCATGGATATTTTTTCTCGGATCCTTGACCGGAAAATCCAAGCTTCCTCCTCTTTCAAGTTTCACTGGAGGTGTCGGAAATCCAAATTATCTCATTTATGCTTTGCGGATGATTTGATGGTTTTCTGCCGGGGTGAGCTGAATTCTATTAAGGTGATCAAAGATGCTCTTGATACCTTCTCTTCTCTATCTGGCCTTACTCCAAACTTGTCCAAATGCTCTGTGTTCATCTCCGGTGCTTCGGTTCATGTGCAGCAGGCCATTGCATCCTATCTGGGTGTATCTATTGGCTCTCTCCCAATCAAATACCTGGGTGTTCCTCTCATCTCCACCCGGCTCAAAGCTTCTGACTGTCAAGCCTTAGTTGATCGCATTTTGGGGAGGATTAAGGTGTGGACTAATCGCTTTCTATCCTATGCTGGCAGATTACAGCTTATTCAATCTATCCTATTTAGCATCCAGTCTTACTGGAGTGCCCATTTTATTCTTCCTGCAAAGGTCACCAAAGAGATTGAAAGCATCCTCTCGGCTTTTCTTTGGAATGGTGTTTCCTTAAACCGTCATGGAGCCAAAGTCTCTTGGGCTGATTTATCTACTCCGAAGGATGAAGGTGGGCTGGGGATTAAGAAGGTCCGGGACTGGAATGCCGCCTCCTTGTCTCGTCTCATTTGGTTATTATGTCAACCAAGTTCTACCTCCTTATGGGCTGCATGGGTGAAGTTAAATCTGCTGCACAAGGAACACTTCTGGGTGGCAAAGGTTCCATGGAGCTGCTCTTGGACTTGGAGGAAAATCCTCAAGATGCGGGGAAGAGTGAAGAGTTTCATCTCTGTTGACGTGGGGAATGGCGATAATTCCTCCCTATGGTTTGACTCTTGGAGACCCCAGGGTCCTATATGTTCCTCTTCCCACGCTAGAGTTATTACTGACTCGGGTCTTTCCAAAGATGCAAAGGTTAGTGCTATTATCTCTTCTGGAACCTGGAGGTGGCCTCCTGCGAATTCTATTGATTTGGTCAATCTGAAAGGCGAATCATGCTCTCTTCCTCCTCCTGATTGCAGTCGTCAGGATAAGATTTTATGGGATGGGTCTCCTGGATTCTCTATAAAAAGAGTTTGGAATTCTCTCCGGTCTCCTTCCCAGCGGGTCTACTGGTCTCATTTGGTTTGGTTTAAGTTTCATGTTCCCAGGCACTCCTTCACTTTATGGTTAGCTATTAAAGGAAGACTCTCTACTCAGGATCATCTGCTATCTTTTGGCTTTCTCGGTCACATGACTTGTTCACTATGTCAAGGTCATTCTGAGGACCATGGTCATCTGTTCTTTAGCTGCCCCTTTTCCGCTCGGGTTTGGCAGTCCATTGCGTCTATTTGTGGATTAGCGCACTACCCTTCTTCTTGGGAGAGACTGAGGCCGTGGATTAGTAGGAAACTCAAAGGGTCTTCTCTTCTATCCTGTGTCAGCAGACTT
Organism: Calamus simplicifolius; assembly: GCA_900491605.1. Taxonomy (NCBI): domain Eukaryota; kingdom Viridiplantae; phylum Streptophyta; class Magnoliopsida; order Arecales; family Arecaceae; genus Calamus; species Calamus simplicifolius. The sequence continues at coordinate 850,235 of UESW01003927.1, forward strand.
GCTTTTGGAGCTACTGTGTATTTCATTTGGAATGAAAGGAACTATCGCATGCATGGGCGACCTCCTCTCACAGAAAAAGGTATTGTTATAAAGATTATGGATTCGGTCAGGCTAAAGCTTGATGGTGCAAAGTTCCCCAGAAATACTGCAAATCTCCAATTGATGGATAGGTGGCAGTTACCCCCTTCTCTCCTGTGCTGATCTCCCTCGGTGCTCATCTTTTGAGTTCTTTTGTTAGGTTCTGGATGTATTCCGGGCTGATTTACTTTTGAGGTCTCTACCTCTTGCTGGATGTATTCCTATGGTTTTCTTTTGAGGTCTGACTTTTCTTTGAGGTCTCTACCTCTCTTCGGGTTTTGTCCCGATCTCATGTATCTATTATAGCTAATCAATACAATTCACCCCCCATTTAACTTTCAAAAAAAAAAAAAAAAAAAAAATAAAGGCATGTATTGATTCATTATTTTCTAGAGATCTAATAATAAATTTTCTCTGTTTTTCTTGCCAGTGGATGACCAGTGGCCCCTTTCACATTTCTTTTTTGCGTTTGTAGCAGTTCTAACCACTGCTAATTCTAGTATTTCTAGACTGGTGTTTAGAATGAGCAACTACATGCAGCAAATTGTCCTCCAAAAGCTTCTCGTGTTAGGATACATCGAGCAGCTCTGGTCACTGCCGCCAGAGTTGGTGGTGGCAGCCCCTGCGTGATCTCTGGTGATGATTCCAAGGCGCACTCAATGGCTGTCACTTTTGTGGTGTCACCGCTTCTTCCGCTGTGACTTCGTTGTTGAGGTGGTTGCTTATAAACTTACGTCCCTCTGAGGATTGATTTCACTTGTGAGCCGCCCGGGTATATATATATATATATATATATATATATAGGGACAGAAACCCGGCTTAGATCTCATTCAAGTATTGCTGGGAGGGACATGAAGCAATACTCTTATTATAAAAAGTGACCATCTTTCTCTAATGGATGTGTTATGAGACAACCGACAAGATCCTTGATGCATGGATGCATATTTTAATGACTATAGAAGATTGATAATAAACCTTTGTCTTTCTTTCTTTTTTATTTTTTTTAGCGCGGTCACACAACTTTGATGCGAGGGCAGCTCAAGAGATTAAGAAAAAGATGCCACTGAAGGAAATGTGGAATCCTATCGCCCTAAGTCCAAATCCAATTAGTGAAGTGCTGAGCTACATAGAAGGCAACCCAGTCGGTCGCATTGTTTGCCTCTCGATAAACATGATGGGCTATGGTCACCGTCGAGCCCTATAAAAGCTGTTAAATGTCACGAAAGAGCGGATGGGCATCATTGCGATCCACCATATCCTGAATCCATTCAATGACTATAGAAGAGTCTTTCTTAATGAGAAGCCTCTGAGCCCACAGCTGTTGGATTGCTCTGATGATGCCAACCCATGTTGCTCTGAGCTCAGCTTCCGGAATAGAAGAGTCCTGAAAGAAAGCTCCTCTGATCGCCACGAGTCTCCCTTTATTGGTCCGAATGACATACCCTGCATTACCATTAGTACCCCTCTGTTTAGTCAAACACCAACACATCTATGGGGAAGAAAGTTTGTAGTAGACCAGACTAATTCTGGTGGGAGGTTTCGAAAAGAGTTTACATGGAATGATGATTTCCTTGATGAAATTAGGCAACAAATTTTGATGTTTCTAATATGGATTAAGAATAGCTAAATTGACATGGTCATCATTTTATGGGGGAAACCAAAAAAAAAAAAGCAACAGTGAAAGGTAAATGACATGGACCATATAGGAACCATTCATGGATGTAAAGATTGTAATGAAATGATAAAATGGTTCGATACATATTTAGTAAAACATGAATGGATTTGATTGAAATTATTTTCTAATTATATAATTTAATATTATCCCTTCTCTCTTTTTTCTATTGATATGCTCTTCTAATTTGATCAAAGTGAGCAAGAATTGGATCAAGATGAGTGTCTTTGCATCTACAATATTAGCTATTTCCCTAGAAAAGCGTCGGAAAATTATTTTAAAAGCATTGCTATCCACAAAAATTACTGTAGTGGTTGTGGTGTAGGCAGTTAAATTTTTCTCTCTATAATAATGTTATTACCAGTTAAGATGGATAATGAGGATAATAATAAAGGACTGACTTGGTTGTCTTCCTTTCAGAAGATTGAAAATAGAGGGCGGGATTTCCCATCAAAAAGAAAAAATTAAGATGGTGACCAGCAAATTGGTGGCCTATCATTTTGGATCCCCAAATAGTCATGAAATTGCGCTTCAGTTTAGGAATTTCATTCAAGACCTACTTGATAGGAGTTCATTTCCAATGTCCTCCAAAAGCCATATCTAATATTACAAAGGCCTTATGGTGCGCATTTTATCTGTTTTAAGTGAACCATCCATTTAAGAGAATTTCCCCTAAGAAAGTCTGCACTAGAACTTTTAAGCTTGTGATAAGATCATGCCTAAACTTTGAAAAACAGAATAATAGCAAAAGTTAAATCTTGACAAGAAGCATTTAAATTTTCTATTCAACATATTTATTTCATGGGTTTTTGTTTTTGTCCCTAATCCTTTACCTTAGAATTTTGAGTTTCCTGCCTTTGGAAAAATAAATGAAAAGCCATATGGAAGAGGATTAACCTTATGCAGGACATGTCACAAGCTCAAACCAATTTAAGCCCTGACCAGGATGAACTCTGACCTTGATATGGAAATACGAACAGGACTAAACCCAACAAAAATAACAGTTAAGCATAGGAACCGCTATAAAAAGTAAAAATAATATATCAATAACCCATTCTCAAGAAAAAGAGAGAGAAAAAAAAAGGAAGCCAACCTGCGGGTATGTATCAGTTATAAGACCATAAATGATTATTTGCTCAAGAAAAACAACAAAAAGCTGAAACAAAACGTTAACATTAGCTGTAAAAATCAGTTGCCATATGTTTCCTAGTAAATTCACATGGTTGCAGCTAATGAATCTGTACAAAAACTTTTAGCACCATTTAGATGGATTTGTGGGCATTCATGTGAATTTTCCATTCAAGACTAAAGTTGCTTGGGTCACAACCCTGGCGGCCCTCCACACTTCATGTTGGACAAAACTCCATGACTCTGAAGTCTTCAGGCTCTTTGCCGTCTCAATGGAATCGTCAATGCCTGGATATGATTTAGATCCACAATCATTGTGCAGCGAAGGTCCATAAATCTGTTTAGTATTAGAGCAGGACAGGAAAATCAGTGCCGTAAAATTTTGAGAGTTTGGACTTCCCGATATTTACGCAGCACATATATTTCTAAATGTAAAAACCTATCAGATGCTTGTACCATTGTCTTTTAAAGAGTCCCTCACCATCAGTAAATGCCCTCTCGGCCATCATCAACCTGTCATTGAGCTCTCTGACTTTCAAGGGATCCTTCCTCCAATTCAAAGACAAAAATTTGTTTTCTAGTGCCTAAATATGCAACACAACGGTTAGTTAAGAACAGCAATGATTTTAATTCAATTTTCTTTTACTTTAAGAATACCTTTCTTTGGTTGTCTATCCTGGTGGCTGCCTTCTTAAGCTCTTTTATAGACTTGTATAAGGGAGCAAAAGTTACAGGCATACCCAATGTATAAGCTCTTTTGTGCTTCCCTTTGCATCTTCCGTCCAAAGTTAGGGGATAGAAATACCGGTTTTTATATGCCCATGTGGAGGGGGTGATGGCCGAGTGGAGAGAGCCCGACGTCAGCCCCAACAAGAATTCAGCCATGGGCGAGAAGGACGGAGAGCTTTTCCACCGCCTAACCTCCTGTGAGATCCCCTCCTATAAGGAGTTACTGGTCGAGGAGAACCTGTAAGAGGCCGAACTGGTCCCGGTGGTTGGTGAGCACGAAAACTTGCCCTTCTCATCCCCGGCTCGGCATTGCATTACATATTATTACTAATGCTCGATTTTGTGCAGCAATGAAGATTCCCGCCGAGAAGCTGGAAGCTGCCATACACCAGAAGAGGCAGGCGGCCGGCAAGAAAGTGAGGCCAGCCAAGAGGGCACAAAAGAAGGCCCAGGTCGAGCCGGCTCGAGTTCCAGAGGCTTCCGCGCCTCAAGCGGAAACGGCTCCAGCGGAGGAGCCGGCTAGAGGGACACTGAATGGGGCGCCAGTGGAGGTAGTGGTCCCTTGCCCGGCCGGGGCCGAGACAGCGGAGGGGGGCCAGCCGGCCCCACCTAGCAAAGTCGAAGGGGGAAACTCAGCTGCCACTGAACCAGTCATGGTGGAGCTGGACCCCGAGGTGGAGATCCCTGCTGCTGCGAATCCAATTGAGGCAGGGCAGGTAGAGGTTGCAGATGGCTCTCCGGCTCTCGCTGAGCTGGACATAGAAAGGGCTCCCCCATCTATCGGAGAGGGAGAGGTAGCAACAGAGGTGGCCGGTGCCGGGGCAGAGATGGCCAGAAAAAATAGGGCCGAGCCGGGGAGCTCATCCCCGCTATCGATACGCGCCTCGGCCCGGAGAGCGATCAGGAAGACGCTGAGGCGGCCTCAGCGACCGGTGCCCAGGTTTTCTGCCATAGAGGACACCGGGGAGGTGGTGCACCTACTATTGAGGGCGCAATCATCGTGAATTAATGCGCAGATGGAACAACAATCCATCGCTGGGATCCTTGACATGACTTTCGTATTGGTGCTCCAGGTAATTTTTCGTCCTGGTTCTTTCTTACATGCACTTAAATTGACATGTAGCTAACAAACTGGTTGGTGCATATGGCCAACGGGGTCTTTGCTTTCCGTGACGCGGTGGCTCGGTCGGGCGACCTGCTCGCACACTCCCAGGGAAGGATCGACAAATTCAAGGGGCAGTGCAAGGAGCTAACCGAGACACTTGCTCGGCAGCAAGAGGAAGCCAAGGCTCGGGAGGACGATCTGGGCGGCAAGCTCAAGGAGGCGGAGAGCCGAGCGGAGATTGAGCAAGGTTGAGCCTTCGCGGCCAAAACTAAGTTGGCCTTGGTCTTAGCCAGGCTGCAATCGGCCGATGCAAGAATGGAAGAGCTAGTCTGCCAGCTCAAACACATGGAAGACCAGGCCGACGCAACGACGAATGAGACCCGTGCTGCCGTGGAGAGGGCCGCCGTAGCAGAGATGGCGGCAGTCGAAGCAGAGTATGGGTGGGCCGAAGCAGTGGCCCAAGCCCAGGTTGCTAGGGCCCGCACCGAGGAGGCCAAGAGCCGGGTCTGGAAAGCCAAGGCGCAAGCCAGGAGGCTGAGGTCCGAGCCGACAATGCCGTCGCTGACTTTAAAGCATTGTCAGAGTTTGAGCAAGAACTAATTGAGGCCAGCATTGACGCCTATGCGAAGGGTTCCGATCGGTGCAAGGCGAAGATGTCTGAGGCCTTTAACATTAGCAGCTCTGACCTTGAGGCAATCCAGCCCGGGGATCTAGACGGTGAAGTGTCGGAGTCAGAGGAGGTTGGGAGAGAATCAGGGCCTAGTGATGCGTGTCGTAGCGCAATGATTAAAACACCTTAATTTCACTAATAGAATAGTAAGAATAAGGATCGAATCCATAGGGACTTTAGTGGTTAACTTGAAATAAATTTATAAATTTAAATAAATAGATAATTAATAGTGTAAAATAATTAAGATATGATCTATCTTTATAAGAGCACGGCCAGTACCCGTAGATCACAGCCCGTCCCTTTGAAGAATAGACCAGTCAAGCTTTATTTTCACTTAAATAGAATTCAATAACAATTAAACATGAATAAAAATTTTATTTCATAACATTCAAATGTGCATATTAAAACTAAAGAGTTTTAATTTCTGGCATTAAGAAGGCAAAAAGAAAGCAACAAATTCTTTTTGAACCGAACTAAAGCTGGGCTGAACCAAACCGGGCCAAACCGGTCTGAACCAAGCTAGGCTCTATTCTTCCACTGTAGACGCCTCCAAAGCTTCTTCGAACAGAGCCTTCACGCCACGAGCTTCTTCAAACAGAGCCTCCATGAATGCCTGCAGAACCTCCGAATGGATGCCTCGAACCCATGAACGGCTCCTGGGAACTCCTCCTGGGAATAGAACAACCTCCACAGACGTAGAACTCCTGTGAATAGAGCAGCCTCCATGGACACAGAACTCCTGTGAACATAGCAGCCTCCACGGACGTAGAACCTCCGAACGGACGCCTCACGAACCCATGGACGGCCGCCTATAGAACTCCCAATTGCTCCCCTAAACTCTCCTCCTTTGCTGCTATTTGTAGAGGCCCAGACACGGAGAAGACGTGCTCCATGTTTCCATATCAGACGCCCGAATGTAGAGACGACGCGGACATGGAGAAATCTCGGAGAGATTTGAAGTTCATACTTCCAATTTAAGAATTTTCAATCCAATTTATTTCTTGATTGGTGGAGGGAACGATTGAATTGAAAGAGAAGAAGAATCGGGAGAAAAAAAAGGAAAATTCGTGTGAAAAGACGAAGAACACGGAAATTGGTTTGCCGACATTGCTTTGAGATGCGTGCAAATAAATCATTGTAAATTCAATTCGAGTTATTTTAAGTCTGATTTGAGTGTCGTTTGCTTCGTTGGACTCTAAAATTGAGCTCTTTAAGTTGATAGGATTTATCTAAAAATATTATAAAAGATAATTTAATATTAAATAATAAAGGTAATTTGACCTATTAATTAATATGTTTATGGTGATTATTTGTGCGTTTATTGTCTAGCGAACCTGAGCTTGAGGCTTTTTTGCATCTTTTACTTTTGTATTTTTCCTTTTGTTTTGTAACCGACCTCGGGTCGTCAAAAGACATTAATGAAAAGAACTTTTTTCTTCAATGCCTTCCTCATTCTTTATAACTATCTTGTACATATGTGATGCCACCATAGTCCTATAGACTTAGGCTTGATAGTGAACGAACAGATCCGCAAAGGCTCGTATCGCTAGTCGAGCTTGTTGCCCACCAGGGTCCCAGTCGAGTAGGAACAATAGTTCATTGCCGGCCGGGGAGAATCCGGATACGCCTGGACGGCTTTTAGAATTATCATAGGGGCTTACATGTGAACTCAGGGGACAGCTCGAATGGGTACAAGGCTGCTTGATCCATGAACCACCTCGGGGGTTTGTGTGCCAGCCCGAGAGGCAACTCGATCAGGTACAAAGCTATTAGGGACTTGAACCGATTCGGAAGCATCTCCTTGCCGGGCCGAGTGGTGTCCCATTAGCCGCGATGCCAGAAAGCTCCTTTTGAATCGCCTTGGAGGTTTGTGTGCAGGCCAGAGGGATGACTCGACCGAGTATGGAGCTATTAGGGACTTGAATCGACTCAGAGGCATCTTCTTGCTGGGCCAAGTGGTGTCCCATTAGCCGCAATGCCGGTGAGCTCCTTTTAAACCGTCTAGGGGGTTTGTGTGCCGGTCCGAGGAGCAACTCGATCGAGTACGGAGCTCTTAGGGACTTAAACCAACTCGGAGGCATCTCCTTGTCGGGTTGAGTGGTGTCCCGTTAGCTGTGATGTCGGCGAGCTCATTTTGAACCGCCTCGGGGTTTATGTGCCGGCCCGAGGGGTGACTTGACTGGGTACAAAGCTATTAAGGACTTGAACCAACTCGAGGGCATCTCCTTGCCGTGCTGAGTGGTGTTTCGTTAGCCGCGATGCCGACGAGCTCCTTTTGAACCATCTCAGGGGTTTGTGTACCGGTCCGAGGGGCAACTCGACCGAGTACGGAGCTGTTAGGGACTTGAACCAACTCGGGGACATCTTCTTGCCCGGCCAAGTGGTGTTCCATTAGCTGCGATGCCGACGAGCTCCTTTTGAACTGTCTCGAGGGTTTATGTACCAGCTCGAGGGGCAACTTGATCGGGTACGGAGCTATTAGGGACTTGAACCGACTTGGGGGCATCTCTTTATCGGGCCGAGTGGTGTCTCGTTAGCCGCAATGCTGGCGAGCTCCTTTTGAACCATCTCGAGGGTTTGTTTGCCGGCCCGAGGGGCGACTCGACCAGGTATGAAGCTGTTAGGGACTTAAACCAACTTGGGGGCATCTCCTTGCTGGGCCGAGTGGTGTCTTGTTAGCCACGATGCCGGTGAGCTCCTTTTTAACCACCTCGGATGTTTGTGTGCCAGCCCGAGGGGCGACTCGACTGGGTACAAAGCTGTTAGTGACTTGAACCAACTTGGGGGCATCTCCTTGCCGGGCCAAGTGGTGTCTCGTTAGCCGCGATGCTGGTGAGCTCCTTTTGCACTACCTCGAGGCTTTGTGTGCCGGCCCGAGGGGCGACTCGATCGGGTACGGAGCTATTAGGGACTTGAACCGACTTGAGAGCATCTTCTTTCTAGGTCGAGTGGTGTCCCATTAGCCGCGATGCTGGAGAGCTCCTTTTGAACCATCTTGAGGGTATGTGTGCCAGCCCGAGGGGTGACTCGATTGGGTATAGAGCTGTTAGGGACTTGAACCGACTCGGGGGCATCTCCTTGCCAAGCCAAGTGGTGTCTCGTTAGCTGCAATGCCGGTGAGCTCCTTTTGAACCATCTCAGGGGTTTGTGTGCCGGTCCGAGGGACGACTCGATCGAGTATGAAGTTATTAGGGACTTGAACCTACTCGGGGGCATCTCCTTGCCAAGCTGAGTGGTGTCTCGTTAGCTGCAATGCTGGTGAGCTCCTTTTGAACCACCTTGGGGGTTTGTGTGCCAGCCCGAGGGGCAACTCGATCGGGTACAGAGTTGTTAGAGACTTGAACCGACTCGGGGGCATCTCCTTGTCGGGCTTAGTGGTGTCCTGTTAGCTATGATGCCGGTGAGCTCCTTTTGAAAATAGGTCCTCAATCATGGGGAAGAACCGAATATGGTGTTGAAAGAAAATCCTTTATTGTCAACCATGTGGGGAGATACACTATTGATATATCGATGAAGGTTGTCCGTTGAGTTCTTCAATTCGGTATGCCCTCTGGTGAAGCAACGCGGTAAGGACCTTCCCAATTAAGGGATAGTTTGCCCCCCTCCGTTGACTTGGACACCTCGGCCTTCCTGAGGACCAGATCGTCGGGATGGAACACTCTGGGATGCACCCGGGCATTGTAATACTTGGCTGCCTGCTAGCGGAAGGTTGCCATATGTAGCCGCACTCGATCATGCACCTCATCAATAAAATCAAGGTTGGCTCTTATCAGGGTGGAGTTCTCTTCTACGCCGTAGGACTCCATACGCGGGCTTGGCAGGCCGACTTCAATGGGGATGACCACCTAGGACCCAAAGACCCTCCTGAAGGGGGTCTCACCCGTCGGAGCTCTCGGGGTCATGTGGTATGCCCATAGAACGCTGGGGAGCTCTTCCACCCACCGGCCTTTGGATCCATCTAGTCGAGTTCTGAGTCCCTTGAGGATGGTGCGATTCATGACCTCGGCCTCCCCATTGGTTAGCAGGTGGCCGACAGATGTGAATCGATGGCGGATGCCTAGTTTGGCGCAGAAAGTCTTGAATGTGGCATTATCGAACTGTCGGCCATTGTCAGTGACGAGAGTGTGACGCAGGCCAAAGCGGCATATGATAGACTTTCAGAAGCAGGCCTTGACCTTGCTCTCGGTGATCTTAGCTAGCGCTTCGACTTCGACCCATTTGGTGAAGTAGTCGATGGCAACGAGTAGAAATCTCCGTTGGCCTAAAGTCGAGGGGGAATGGTCCAAGGATGTCCATCCCCCATTGGGCGAAGGGCCATAGGGCCGAGAGCGGGCTCAAAGGAGCAGATGGTTAACGTTGGATATATATGGCGTTGGTAGCCATCGCACTTTTGAACCAGCTTAGCGGCATCCTCCCTCATAGTGAGCCAGAAGTACCCTTGACGGAGGGCTTTTTGAGCCAGCGACCTGCCCCCCAAGTTATTTCCGCAGATGCCTTCATGGATTTCCCTGAGAATGTAGTCGGCATCTGCAAGTCCCACACATTTGAGTAGGGGTTAGAAGAATGACCTCCTGTATAGGCGCCCATCTAGGAGGGTGAACTTGGAGGCTCTCCATTTGAGCAACCTGGCTTCCTCGCGATCAATGGGGAGAGTGTCATCCGTGAGGTAACGGACATAGGCATCATCCAAGTCGGCTCTTGGGTGAGCGAGAGGACTTCCTCTTTGTCTTCGATGTTGGGTCTTTCTAGGTACTCGATGTAGGCATCCCTTATGATGCTGTCAGTTGAGGTGGCCAAGCGGGAAAGGGTGTCAGCTTTGGCGTTCTCGCTTCGAGGGATGTAGCTGATGCTGAAGTAAGTTAGTGGAGAAACTAAGAGCCAGACCTTGCCCAAGTACTGGGCCATGGTGGGGTCCCGCGCCTCGTACTCTCCATTGATTTGCCCAGAGATGAGTTACGAATCAGTGAAGGCTTTGAGTCACCTTACTCCAAACTCCTGGGCCAGTCTCAACCCTACCAACAGAGCCTTGTACTCGGCCTGGTTGTTCATAGCTTTGAACAAAAGCCGAAGGGCATACTCCACCTTTTCTCCTTCCAGGCCCATGAGGATGAGACCGGCACTGCTTCCTTAGGAGTTTAAGGCACCATCCACGTGGAGAATCCAACATTCTCCGCTGTCACCCAGCTCAGCATCTGGTTGCCTCACGATAATCTTCTTGGCTAATTCCTCCACCCATGTGCACTCGACTAGGAAGTCGGCTAGGACTTGGGATTTCAAAGCCGGCCTCGCCTGGAATGAGAGGCCGAACTCTTCCAGATTGATGGCCCATTTGGCAAGTCGATCCAAAGTGTTTGGATGAGCTAGGATGGCTCAGAGGGGCTAGTCCGTGAGCACCACAATGAGATGAGCCTGGAAGTATGGACGGAGACGCCGGGTGAAGACGATCAGGGCGAAGATGATCTTTTCTGTCTTGAAGTACCTGACCTCCGCATTGTGGAACACCTTGCTCACATAATAGACAAGCTTCTGGATCCCATCAATGTCAAGATGCACCAAAATGGAGCTAGCAGCTTCTGAGGAGGTAGCGAGATAAAGGAAAAGACTCTCCCCATCCTTCAGCTTCGATAGAAGCAGCAGGGAGGACAAGAATGCCTTCAGTCCTTTAAAGGCCTTCTGACAATCATCTGTCCACTCGAACCCATTAACCTTTCGCAGGGCTTTGAAGAAGGGCTGGCACCTTTCAGCTGACTTGGAAAGGAAATGACTTAGGGTCGCCACCCTTCCGATGAGTTGCTGCATCTCCTTTTTGCTAGTCGGCGGCCTCATGTCAAGGATGGCACTAATCTTCTCCAGGTTTGCCTCGATCCCTCACTGGATCACCATGAAGCCTAAAAACTTGCCTATCGTGATGCCAAAGGCACACTTCTTCGGGTTCAACTTGACTTGAAAGCGGCGGAGGATGTTGAAGGTCTCATCCAAATCGAAAACATGATCGTAGGCACGAGCACTCTTTATAAGCATATCATCTACATAGACCTCCATGTTCCAGCCCAGCTGATCTTAGAAGACCTTGTTCATCAACCTTTGATAAGTTGCTCCCATGTTCTTAAGGCCGAAGGGCATTACTTTGTAGCAATAAATGCCCTTCTCTGTCATGAAGGATGTGTGCTCCTCATCGCCTGGGTTCATCTTTATTTGGTTGTACCCAGAGAAAGCATCCATGAAGCTAAGAAGGTCATGGCCGAAGGTCAAGTCCACCAGTTGATCGATCTGGGGTAGGGGAAAGTTATCTTTTGGGCATGCCTTATTGAGGTTAGTGAAGTCGCATGGTAGCAGGGTAGGACCGAGCTGATTTCTCCACATATCTCGCCAACCCCGCTACTAGTGGGGAACTGCACAAGCAGCCACCTGATGGAGATGACCATATCCAGAAGATGGAGGCCCGGTTGTCCGAGAATGGCATTGTACGACAAGGGAACTCGCATGACTAGGAACCTTATGATAAACGTGCTTTGGCATGGCGACATCCTGATCGTCACTGGTAAGGAGATTTCACCTTCCACCCTTATCGAGTCTTCCGTGAATCCAACTAGAGGAGCCGCCACAGGCTGAAGTGATTAACAGACAAACTCATCCTAACAAATGCGTCGTAAGTAAGGATGTCAGCCGAGCTACCACTTCAACAAGGATTCTTTTTATAGGATGCTTGGCAATCATCATTGAGACGACGACGCCTTCATTGTTTACATTTTCTACCTCCGTTGGTCCCCCTCTAGGGATTACTTACTACATCATTTGACAACTCCCCTCCCCTAGGCCACTTTGACGAAGAGGCTGCCCCCCCAGGACACCATTCTCACCGTTCGCTCTGTCGGGGTATTATCGATAGCGGCTTGAGCGAGCGTTGTCAATAGCGAACACCGCTGGCCCATGGGCGCCTGCACCCGTGCATGGCAGCGCGCACCCAACGCCCGCCGCTGGCCTACGCGCGCCTGCACAAACCCAACGCACGGCCGTGCGCGCTCGGCGCCCAGCGCTGGCTCGCGCACGCACCTGTGCGCATCAAAGGGGCTTGGCAACGTGCCAAAGCCCTCTCCGCATGCCCAAGGGCAGCGTGCCATTCCTAGAGTGGCTCGCCATGGGCATGCGCCAGCCATGCACCGTGAGACCAAAGCCCCTCTCACCATACTTGCGCAGCATCCTGCACTGTGCCACCTCATGTGCAGGGCTTGGCCTGCGTGCAACCTCACCGTGCATCGCATAGCCAAGGCCATAACATGTCTAATCGATGTGATGGCTCGGGCTTTCGAGGGTGAGAGGGTCTGTGCTTGGCTCGGGACGGGCGGATCCTCGGCTGGACCCCTTCGTAGACTCCTGACGGGTGAAGTCGGCCTCATCCGTGTGGATGTATTTCTATGCCCGGAGAAGGAGGTCAGAGTAGGAGCTGGGAGGCTTCTTGTCCAGAGAGAAGGTGAAGCAAGAAGGGAGGAGCCCCCGTTTCAACGCCAAGGTTGCTACCGCGTCATCCAGATGGTAGACCTCGAAGGTTGTAGTCTTGAATCGGGCTATGAAGTCCCGAAGTGACTCTCCTTCCTTTTGGTGCATGGAGAAGAGGATGTCCACCACCCGCAGGATCCTCCGGCAAGTGTCGAAGCACCCTTTCCAACTCCCGAAAGGAATCGATGCTGTGAGGGGACAGAGGAGAGTGCTAGGCGAGGGCGGCCTTTCGTAGAGTGGCGAGAAAAGCTTTGCACAAGAGGGAATCCATAGCCCCCTTGACCTACATAAGAGCTTTGTAACTTTCGAGATGATCAAGGGGATTATTGTACCATTATATGGATCCAACTAAGGGAGGAGGAATCTGGAGGGAACGGGTTCCTCCAATACTCGGTGGGTGTAGGGAGGACGGGTGTCGTACTCCTCCTGATTGTTAATTTTTCTAGTCGTCCAAGCACTCCTCCGCCTAGCAACTGATTGCTGGCACCCTTTGGATGGCTCGAAGGATGATGAAGAATAAGAGGGGGAAGAACGCGGGAGGTAAGACCTCTGTTTTGGTTCTTCCTGGCGCCGGGGCTCTGGGAGAACTTGCTCGGGTCATGATCGAGAGAACGCGGCCTCTTAAGGGGCTCCTGACGATGTCTTTTGGGAGAGACTCGACAATGGCCAGCCTCTCGCTGAGGGAATCTTCCCCTTGCGGACTGCTGGCTAGCCATCGTAGCAGGTGGTAGAGCAGGCTGGTGTTAGGTAGCCACAGATTGTTGCTCCTGGAGTCTGTGGACCATTGCAGTGAGGGCTTGGACTTGTTGGGTAAGGGCTGCTAGCTGGTCAGCTTGAGTAGCAGCAGCACCGTGCACGAATGATCGGGGGGTCTGCGGTGGGGGGATTGACCTCCTACTACCCAGCTGGTGGGAGGTGCCCCCATGGATAACTAGAGGAGGCATCCTGAGCCCTCATCACCACCATCGCTTGATAGAGAGGGAGGGAGATGCTCACGAACAGATGCTGCGAGGCTCGTTCTCCATTGATTAACTTCTCCTATCCTCCTTCCTGGTGCGCAATTTGTTGTCGCCCGATCACCAAAATTAGACGCCCTGCTGCAAATGGGGTCTCCACCAAGATGGATAACCTGCAAAAAAGTCCCACAACCGGAGGGAGCTCCGGTAGGGACCCTCCGACGCCCAAATTAGTGACCGAGGTCACAGCCGAAGGGGAGCTCGAGAGAGCTCCTTAGGGGCAAAAAAGAGCTCTGAGAGTTGGAGTTTTTCTGAGGTTTTTTGGGGTAGGAGAGCACTTGTGTTCACATACCTGGGCTTCGAGTTGACTTACCCTTTTATAGGCATTTGACATTTGTCTAGGGGTTAGCCACGTGAAGTTCTATGAGAAGGGAATGTCTATGGGGTACGTGGAAGTTACGCGAGTTTGGGCCAGTCGGTAGGCTTTATCTCGTCGGAGAGGGAGAGCTGGCGGTTGGTGGGACAGGTCCCATCGATCGGCGAAGCCAGATGGTAGGTGGGCCTGGTCCCATCGACAGCGTGGCCAGACGATAGGTGGGCCTGGCTGTTCAGGCTGCGCAGGTCAGAGAGTTGGTGGGCCTGACAGCTAGGACCGACTTGGTGAGGTCAGGGGCCGCCTCGCCGACTCAAAGAGGTTGGGGCCGCACAAAGACATGGGGTCAACTTAAAGAAGTCGGGACCGCCTCGATCGATTTGGAGAAGTCAGGGTGCCACGGCCAACTAGGAGAGATCGGGGCCGCCACGGCTAACTTGAAGAAGTCGGGGCCATCACGGCCGACTGAGAGAGATCGGGGCCGGCACGACTGACTTGAAGAAGTTGGGGCTGCTACGGCCGACTGGAAGAGATCGGGGCTGCCACGACTGACTTGAAGAAGTCGAGGCCGCCATGGCTGACTTGAAGAAGTCAAGGCCGCTACGGCTGACTGGGAGAGATCGGGGCCGGCACGCCCGTGCTACTTGGCCGATTTTGCTGCAATTGTCTACGTGGCATCACCAGCCACATCACTAGGTATTTCAGATTCTTCTGGCTTCTGATTATTAGATGAAATACTTGGAACAATTCTGGATGGTGGAACGTGCAGAGATTCACCAAATTCTGAATTGACCATAACTTGTGCCTCCTCTCCAAAATCTTGCCATGGTTCAGAAGAACCATATAGATCATGTACATCAAGATGAGCCAATTGCAAGTAATTTGATCTCTGAAACCGACTCAGCTTCCAAAATCTCAACATTTTCACTCCCTGCATCTTTAACTGCCTTGGTGTTTCCTTCGTTATACGCTTCCTGCTCAGTCTCATCAAACCTGTCTACCTCCTTAATCATTTCTTCAGCCACTAAGTCCAAACCTCTTAACGTTTCATTCTCAAGCAATGTATCTCCCATCTCTTCCTGTTACCATTTCAGTTCCATCAAATGATTCCTTGCACTCAGACGCATCCTTTCTAGCAATATCCTCCAAATTGAGATGGATAAATTATTGAGATGGATAATTGCTATCCCTTCTTCCGAATCCTTATCTTCTGAACATTACCTTTTAAAACCATCAATTGCACATCTTATTTCCCTGAAATGTATGTCTAAGCACTCATTTGAGAATCCCAGCAAAATTCCCCAGAAATTTGCAGGAAATTTGTTCAGATTATGCGGTCGTTGATGAAGTCCTCCATCTTGAATCATCTGGAAGTTGTGTTCAAGACCTCCATATTCTTTTAAAGAAGGAACAGTAGCATAATTCATAAAAGATATGTATAAGAATGAGGGCAGCAAAACCCCAAGCAGAAGAAGCAACCTCCGTCCAATTCTAGAATACCGTGACCTCACTTCCATTTCCTTCTCTTGTGTCTCATCATCCTCGGCATCACTGACGTCTTCCTCGCTTTCTTGAGCAACCTTATCTTGGAAGGATGTCTGCAAAGGCGTGAAAGAGACTGACGGCGATTCCTCCGTGGCAGTCTTCTTGGAATCAGATGAAGAGTTCCCGTCGGCCCCTGATCCCTCTTCTTCTTTCTTCAACTCTCCCTCCAAGCGCTGAAGAATTTCTTGACGCCTATTTGGGTCGTAGCGGAGGAACTCCGGCCTTGGGGATGCATAATTGGTCAGCGGATCATAAGGAGACAATTGAGGATGACCAAAGCTGATGGCACTTCGATCACCAGACTTGGAGACATCCGAGCAAAGGGGCATGACTAGAGAATGGGCATCAAGATGGCCCGAATCTGAGAAGGAAAAATCGTTCTTCTCAGCCAAGATCTTCTTCTTTGAAATTGCTGATGAGGTTGAAGGGTTCAAGTTCCCGATTCCTTTCCCTGGATTCCGTGATCTTAGCCCTAGAACTTTGGGAACATGCCCACGGTTCTCATCGGCTTCTTGGGTAAAATCCGTAGAAATGTTTCTTCTTTGTGAATCTGGAACAAGAATTGATGAGATAAGGGCTACAAAACTGCAAGAGAACGGTTAAAGTATCCCTGCCACCCGAACAAAAGAAAAATTCTGAGAGAAAAGATGACAAAAAAAGCCAAGAAAAGGCGATCAAAAGGAAGACAAGGGAAAAAGAACCCCAACATCGAATCACAAGAGAAAAGATTGCTATGAGAAAGGAAACGAAGGGCGGACAAAAAACCTAAAATGCCGTAAGAAATTTACCAGAAGGTTTGGAATTGACGATGCCAAAACGCGAATTTGGAGAGAGAGGTTTCTTCGAGAAATCCATCGGAGATCCTTCTTCTTCCTTTCTTATCCTTTGACTGGATGACCTCTCCTTATTCCGTTGCAATAGACGGGGAAATGGCTACTTTTCTCTTCGGCTTCTCGCAGGGGAGTCGAAGAGTAGTAACCGTTGGGAAGGGCTTTGGTCAATTAAGCGACGCTTCAAATTTCAAATTTTTTCAGTTAATTCTCCAACGGTCGGATGCTCGTTTCCAGTGGGCCGGCGGACCAGCTTTGATTTGATGAGAACGATTTGTTGTATAGTTTGGGATAGAAGTAATACTTTTTTGGGCTTGTCTTGTCAGACTCCCAAAACGAAGCAATATTTATTCCAGACAAATTGTTTGGAAAAAAAAAACTTAGTGCTCTTTAAAAAAAAATCAAATTACAATGCTATGATAATTCAAATGTCTAACATAGGAATAATTATGCCAAAGCATCAACTTATTTAGAATTTTTAATTATATTATTATTTTTTAGTAAAATATAGCAACATATAAAATTTATTTAATTAAGGATATTTTAATGGCTGTAAATAGAGACGTAATATACTATTCTAATTGGTATGACGAACAAAAAAAAAAAAAGCTAAAAAGACATCACCTAGCTTTGAGATAGTACATGAAAATGAAAAATAATGATGAAAGGAGGATCTACGAAGTTTCTAGGGTTAGAAAATGAAAAATGATGAAATTTTTTTCCTTGTTTTTTCATCTTTTGTCAATCTTTGCACCATATAGGTATCATCTTAATCCTTTTTTCTATCCACTATACTAACTAGGATGACTCATCGATCATTATTGATGACCATTAAAGCTATAGTTAATTGAGCAATTTTTATGAATTGATATATTTGATATATATATATATATATATATATATATATATATATATAACTCTGTCAAGGCCGGTCCCAAGTCCGAATAAGAAGGAGGATTGCATTAGATATATATATATATATATATATATAACAAGTTGAATATCAAATAAGTACTCTTAGTATCATTATCTCATCTAATCTAACATATATATGACCAAGCTTGAGGCATCTTAAGATTAAGTATAAGTGGTCCAATATCCAAGTTTATATGGATGGCTAACTATACATGATATATGCTAAGGAGTTTTGAGTTTAATCCAATAGTCATCATCTGCCATAAAAAAGTACCAATCACTCAGTTCAGATGGGGTAAATCTCACTAGTTTTGACATTCCATTGGCAAAAGACATGAATCATCATGAGATTCCAAAGCTTCTGAAGCAAGTTACACAGACCCCAATTATTAATAAAGCATGTAAGAGGGACCCCTGATAAAGGTATGAGCACTCAAGCACTTAAAAAAAAAAGGTTTGGATCATCCTCTTCCTAACTCTCTCTCTCTTGAGCTTTCTCAAGCTCACGGCTGTGATTCTGATCACTAACTTGAGCGTCGGAGAATCCTCGCTGGAATATCAAGTTTCCAGAACTTCTTGTAGATCTCGGCGCCGAAGCAAAGCTTTTTCAGCAATTTGACGGCACTTCCACTGATGCTCAAGGACATCAGCTTAAGGTGATCAGGCATCATCAGATTGGTGAGCCAGATAGGGGAAGGCGTAGAAGGATAGCTCTATAACTCTGAGCTAACAAGCTCGCGCCCTCTTGAATAATAATGGTGGTGACACATATTCAGAAAGCTTATGCCAGTTATACTGGGGGGCATTCCTTCCATGCTAAGAAACTGGAGGCTAATCCTCCTACTCTTTCTTCACCACCAATCTTATCTACTCCGCATGAACAACTAGCCAATTTGACTCAGCAAGTCTAAGCTCTTGTTGGGGCAGTCCATGAATTGCAAGGGCAACAATCGATGGTCATTTTAGCTACCTGAGCATCCCATACTGCTTGCTACAGCTCCCCCAGCCAGCCAACAATCTACCTACAAAAGACCCTCTCTGGAGGAGCATTGCCACTGTCATGCTCCATCCAGGCACCACCACCAGAAAACCTCCAAAAGGTCACGGTCTCTTATTCGTTGCTCAAGTAGCCCTTCCTCCAAACATAGACAAGAAAAGGAACCCAGATGGATACATCGCCATCAGCACCACTGCTCTCCCTATTCATCTTCTGAATCAACAAGCGAGGACATTAATTGCCAGATGGAGAGGCATTTGGAGGAGCAAGATTGGTGGTTGAATGAGCTCAGTTAGAAGCTCAATAATCAACCAGAGGGGGATTATGACACTCATCCACCCCTTACCCACCAGATTATGAAAGAACATGTTCCTCACAGGTTTCATCTTCCCCAACTGGATCCTTATGATGGCACCACGGATCCACTTGATCATCTAGAGAGTTATAAGGCTCTCATGCAAGTTTAGGGGGCAACTGACACCCTTCTATGTATTACTTTTCCTGCTACCCTCTGTAAGGTTGCGCATGCTTGGTATTCTCGCCTACTCCCACGCTGCATCGACTCCTTTCGATAGTTAAAAAAAAACCTTCTTAGCACATTTCGATGCCTGTCGGAAGATTCCTCGGATAGCATATAGTCTGTTCTTCATTCAATAAAAAGAAAGAGAACCTTTGAAGGATTTTTTGGCCTGATTCAAGATGGTAGCCCTTGAGGTCTACCACCTCGATGCTGCTATGGCCACTCTGGCCCTAAAGCAAGGGCACCATCCCTTTTCACTTCACCTATTCACTGGACAAAAGACCTTCTAATTCTTATGTTGATTTTCTAAGTTGTGCGCAGAAATATATTCATACCGACGAAGTTGACTTCATTCAGAGGGACACTGAAAGAGGATCCAGCAAGAAACTAGTCCGTGCGGAGCCAAGCATACCTTCTCCCAAAAAGCTTGAGCCCCTGCACCGGTCAGATAATCGACACTGAAACTTTTCCCCCAAAGAAAAGAATTTCACACCTCTCCTCATCCAGTCTCATATCCTTATGAAGATTGAGAGTGAGCCCTATCTCTGGCATCCTCCTCCACTGAGGATGGACGTCGCTCTCGATCGGAGTCATTACTATCGCTTCCACAGAGATTATGGCTATGACACTGAAGATTGCCATAATCTGAAGTGTGCCATTAAGGAGCTCGCCCAACAAGACTACCTCAGGAAGTTTATCAAGAATAGGGGACCTTCGGCCATCCCAGCTCTAATGGGACCTTCGCCTTCTTAAGCCAACATTGATAAAGCTCCGACGGAGCACACCATAGGCATGCTTTCCTTGAGGGTAGCTATGCCTTCTAAAAGATTGAGGAGTGAGAAGGGAATAGAAAATGTAATCTCTTTTTTTAAAGGAGAATTAATAGGGGGCGCAATATGAATGATGATAGTGTTGTTATCTCTATGACAATCGTTAAGCATCCTGTAAAAAGAATTCTGATGGATAGTGGAAGCTCTGTTGACATCCTCACTTATGATACCTTTATTTGGATGAACTTATCTCCTAGCTCTCTCCAACTAGTGACCATACCCCTCGTCAGATTCACAGAAGATTCAGTGAAGGTGGAGGACAAAATTACTCTACCGATCACGATAGGGTCACCACCATGCCAGAGCACTATCCTAATAAGATTTTTAGTGGCCCGAGTGCCCTTGGCTTACAACGCTATCCTCAGTTGGCCTGGCTTAAACCTCTTGGACGTGGTGATATCTACTAAATGCTTGCTTATTAGATTTCATACCAGTGGAGGAATTAGCGAGATGCGTGGGGAGCAAAATTCAGTGCAACTGTGCTATCATATGCCTCCCAGCCCTCAAGAGGCGGTGATTCCATCAGCCTCAGTGCTGCTCGATCCCAGAGAATTTGAAAGAAGGAGAGAGCTAATCGAGCACTTATTATCCTACCCATTGGGGGATGACCCTATGAAGACTGTACAAATCGGCGAGGGGCCCTATTGAGTTATCGAAGCACTTCACCAAGGAGCATATCGACTCGAGGAGCTTGATGGGCGGACAATTCCGCATACTTGGAATGCGGATAACCTTCATCGGTATTATCAATAGTGAGCATACTTAGCCAATGAATATAAGAAAAGTTTTCAATTCCATCCTTCTATTCGATTTGAAAATTATGGAAAGGACCTTGGCAGCCTTGTGATCATAAGGAAATCCCTAGGCCGGCACCGAGAAACCTCCATGGTAGTTTTTAAAAGGACCTTGGTGGCCCCGTGATCGTAAGAAAATCCTCGTGCTGGCACCGAGAAACCCCTGAGGTGGTTAAATTCCTATGGTCTCAGTGGCACCAAGTTAAACTCCTGGGCTAGCACCGAGAAACCTCTATGGTAGTTTTCAAAAGAACCTCGGTGGCCCTGTGATCATAAGAAAACCCCCGGGCCGGCACTGAGAAACCACCAAGGTGGTTCAATTCCTACGGTCTTGGTGGCCTCGAGTAAACTCCCAGGCCGGCATTGAGAAACCCCCATGGTGATTTTCAAAAGGACCTCAGTGGCCCTATGATCGTAAGGAAACCTTCGGGCTAGCACCGAGAAACCCCCGAGGTGGTTCAATTCCTACGGTCTTAGTGGCCTCGAGTCAAACTCCCGGGCCGGCACCGAGAAACCCCTATGGTAGTTTTTAAAAGGACTTCGATGGCCCTATGATTATAAGAAAACCCCCGGGCCGGCACCAAGAAAACCTCAAGGTGGTTCAATTCCTATAGTCTTAGCGGCCCCGAGTCAAACTCCTGGACCAACACTGAGAAACCCCTATAGTAGTTTTCAAAAGGACCTCGATGGCCCCATGATCATAAGGAAACTCTTGGGCCGACACTGAGAAACCCCCGAGGTGGTTCAATTCCTACGGTCTCAGCGGCCTCGAGTCAAACTCTCGAGCTGGCACCGAAAAACCCCCGTGGTAGTTTTCAAAAGGACCTCGGTGGCCCCGTGATCGTAAGAAAACCACTGGGCCAGCACTGAAAATCCCTCGAGGTGGTTCAATTCTTACGGTCTTGATGGCCCTGAGTCAAACTCCTAGGCCGGCACCAAAAAACCCCCGTGTTAGTTTTCAAAAGGATCTCGGCGGCCCCATGATCATAAGGAAACCCCTGAGCCAGCACTGAGAAACCTTTAAGGTGGTTTAATTCCTATGGTCTCGGCAGCCTTGAGTCAAACTCTTGGGCCAGCACCAAAAAACCCTCGTGGTAATTTTTAAAAGAACCTAAGTGGTCCCATGATTGTAAGGAAACCCCCGGGCCGGCACCGAGAAACCCCCGAGGTGGTTCAATTCCTACGATCTCGACGGCCCCAAGTCAAACTCCAGGGCTAGCACCGAGAAACCCTTGGAGTGATGGATGCCATCAACATTCAAGGAACACTTTAGTAAAAGCTTAAGAGACTGAAGGTGCATCTTATCGATTCTAAAGGCTAAAGCCAAGATATGATCGCCAAAAGACTAAGGAACTACAAAAAGATGAGTTCACCATGATTGAACAAAATATCTATTTCATTGATTTCATTGCATTGTTGTATAAAAGACCGACATTAGTCGGGTTACAAAGTGTTTGAAAAATAGAAAAGAAATAAACTCTAAGGTTCAAAGGATCCCAACCCATCTTCAGCATCGCTGCTCTCCAGATCCCCCTCTCCATCCTCAGGCCGAAGGCGTTCAAGGCCACTTATTTTGAAGATCCATGAGATCCTCTCTTTATATCTCTCAAAGCCAAGGGAGAAGGCGTCCATGGCCACTTCACTCAACTTTGCAGCAAAGTCGGTGGAGCCTTTATACTGCTCCATGGCCTCCTGAGCCCGGGCCTCGGCGGTGGCCCATTTTTTGTTGCATCTTGGGCTTGAACCTCGGCGACGATCTTATTCTCTCAAAAGGTTCGAGCGTCCGCCTCCGCGATGGCCAACTTCTCCATGGTAGCCCGGGCCTCATATTTGGCCTTGTTGGCCCTCTCCTCGGCATGCTCCAACCTAAGGAGAGCGCTTTCTAGCCTCTCCTCAGTCAGCCTTAGCCTCATCATGGCATCCACTAGCTTGAACACAGCGACTCTGGCCTTGCTCTCGGCTTCCTCTGTTTGGGCTTTCAAAAAGTGGTTCCCCTCTTGAGCAGCTCAAAGCTCGTTGGCCACCTTCTTCTCTCGGGCCTGGACCTTGACCAATTCCTTAGCCAAGGTATCGTCCCGGGTTTTGGCAGCCCCGACGCAGATATCTCGGAAGACAAAGAGGCCATTGGACATTTGTGCAAAGTAATCGGTTAGACACTCTGATTAAGATCAATATAAAAGAGAAACAAAGTCAACGACTTACCTGAAGGGCAGCAGTAAAAAGAGTGTCAAGAGCATCAGCAATGGGCAAGCAATGGAGCTCGACCTGGAAGACTGGAAGGTTGGACCACCTTAGTACGTGCTCCGCCAGCCGACCACGATTCATCACCATCACTCGGAAGGGCCGACTCTTGAGTTCGTTGGTAGGGGGCATCCCTCCTTCCTTCGAAATCGATCGAGTGGCCGGCAGGGTATCATCCTCGACTTTCGCCATCAGAGGCATCCCAACCCTCACCTCTGGCATGGCTTCACCTTCTGGTTCAGCGATGGCCGAGGGCTCTTCCCTCGATGGCCCCACCTCAACTTTCACAGAAGGAACCCCTGCTACTGGTACTTTGGCGAGAGGATCCTCCCTTCTTGGATCTTCCTCCGAGGTAGCCTCGGGAGATGCAAAAGGAGCCATGGATGGCCAGGATGGCCCACCCTATTCTTTTTGACGAGCCTTCTTGGGTTTTGCCCTCACCGTGTTGTCGGTGGTCTCTTTTCTTTTGCGGAGGCCTTCCACCAAAAAGTTAGGAGAAAACTTCATTGCTATACCGGTGTCATGAACGTTGTCCTCCGATAGAAGTTTCCGGCAGGAAGGAAGATCGCATGAGACCAGTGCATCAAAGATCTCCCGCTCTCCTCATTTATAGTTGCATTCTTATTGGGACTGGTGTCGGGAACGCCCCAGCCCATCTTCACCCCCTCCAAATGAATATAGAAAAATCAGAATTTTTATCCCTTGATTTTAGAGGGTAGGTCAAGTTTAAGGATTCTTTTGGGTCTAGAGGCAAAGCTCCACCACCCAACCTTATTGACATTACGGAGTTTATACAATGCCCAGAATAAAGAAACTTGGGCATGAATGCCATGAAAATAACAAAGTACAATAAAGGTGCAAATAATCCGAATGGAATTCGAAGTTAGCTGCGCTAGGACAAGGTCATATCTATCTAGATGATTCAGAAAGAATAGATGAAGAGAAAGACAAAGCTCGCTTTTAAAAAATTCTTCATACAAGGCAATCCCATCAAATTAGATGGAGGTCACCTTATCACCAGAGCGGGGGGCAAAGATGCAGACACTATGATATATTTCATATTGAGCAGTAAGGTTCTTTATGTCTTGGGTGGTCATGGTGAAGTTCATTCCCTCTAGGCCTACGGACTCAGAAAGGGTAGCTGGAGGAGGTGCTGAACGATTGGATGATCGAGGAGAAACCCTAGGGGACGAAGGAGAAACCCTAGGAGGCAGAGAAGAAACCCTAGGTGGTGGGGAAGAGGCCCTAGGTGATGGTTGGGCTGCGGTTGCCAGGCGATTGCGGATGGAGTATCATCAGGGGCCCGATGCCGTGCCTAGAGGATCTCCTCCCTGAAGGGTTCAACCATAGGGCTCTTACCTTTCCTACAAGAATCAGAATCCATGGGAGGAAAAAAGCAAAGAAAGTAAAGAGGACTGACCTAAAGATCAAAAGGACAAAGGCAAGAGCTCGAGACTCAGAAGGCTTAGAAGGCAAAGAAAGCATAGGGGAAGTAATGGGGGTGTGAAAGGCCCGAAGGGGTGAGCAGAATAGTCTTTATACGTGATTTTTGAATATCCCACCCACTACAGTGCCACATGGAGCTTCATGAATCAAGATATCATCCAGCTATAAACAAACCCTTCGTCGTTTGAGATACGATGCCTCGGTGATGCATAAATGGTGTGATCCGTACCCAATGATATGATATAGATAAAACAATCCAATAATGGCACTGCCCCCTTTTTCGTTGCTCGAAAAATATTTTTCTCAATCCTCCCGCAGACCACATCGCTTCTGATGCCATTTCTTAAATGATGAGAAGACATCAAAAAGACTTTACCTCCTCAAGGATACATGCCCGCCTCCGCTAATTTATGGTGAGCGAAAGAGTTTGTGCTCCATTTTCTTGGCACATGCTGCGCGCGTGAGCGCCAAAACTCAGGAGTAGGAGGGGCATATGATATGGCTGCTAAAAGCCACATAGGGTTAATGGCCAAAATTATCCAATGACGGGAGTAGCTAGGATGATAGCGATTCCTAGGTGGCCCCTGTTCCTGAGCGATCCTAAGTTGGCCCCAGCTCCTAGGCGGCCCTAGTTCATAATCGGCCCTGAAGTGACCTCTATTCCTGAGCAGCCCCAAGGTGGCCCCATCTTCTAGGCGGCCCCAATTTATAATCGGCCCTGTTCTTAAGTGACCCCTGCTCTTATTTTGTCTTATTTTCAAGATTAACTTTAGCTTCCCTAGCAAGCCTTCATGTCTGACAAGGCTGGACCCATTGATCATCTCTGAGTCATATATGTCTAATAAGAAAAACTTTATCGATTCTGGCACAAGCCCAAGAAGTCATAATCCATATGGAGCATTGATGACCCTAATCAAAATAAGCCCAAGAAGTCATAATCCATCATGAAGTATTGATGGCTCTGATCAAGATAGGCCCAAATAGTTATCATCTATCATAAAAAAGTATCAATCACTCAGTTCAGATGAAGTAAATCCTACTAGTTCTAACATTCTATTGGCAAAAGTTGTGAATCATCATGAGATTCCAAAGCTTCTAAAGTAAGTAACACAGACCCCAAGTATCAATAAAACAAATAAGAGGGACCCTTGATAAAGGTATGAGCACTCAAGCACTTGAAAAAAAGAAAAGGTTTGGATCATCCTCTTCCTAACTCTCTCTCTCTCTCTCTCTCTCTCTCTCTCTCGAGCTTTCTCAAGCTCACGGCTGTGATTCTGATCACTAACTTAAGCGTCGAAGGGTCCCTACCAAAATATCCAATTTCGGAACTTCTTACATATCTCGATGCTGGAGCAAAGCTTCTTCAGCAATTTGATGGCACTTTCACTAACGCTCAAGGATGTCAGCTCAAGGTGATTAGGCATCATCAATATCTATTAGCTAAGGTTCCATTGTTGGTCAGTATGGAGAGGGCCATGGTGGATGAATCTAATTTATTAGAAGATATTATAGACTTTACTATAAATTGAAGGATACATGGTGAAAATAATAAGAGAAAGTGGGTTAAAATTTTGGTTCCATGGGCTTTTTTAGATTAGCATTGCACACCCATTTGAGATGCAAGCACCACTGCCTTGGATTATACGAGAGGGTCCAACTATGCCAAGTGGGGTTAGAGATTTTTTTTGAGAGGCTAAAATTTAACTCGGTTGGGGTGGCGTAACTCCATGGCAATATTATAGGGTTGTGGCCAAATCATGTATTATATGCAACTCCAAATATGTGCTGCCTAAATTCTAAATTTTTGGAAAATTGTTCTTCATTAGCATCTAGATTTTTTATAAAATACTCCATATGCATCCTTTTGATGAAAAATTATTAAAATATATATATCATGTTCATTTAGGAGCGAAATGATAAATACATTGATCTTCCGGTTTTAAAAAATTTGTGGTAACCAATGATTAACTTGTGAACATGATTGATCCTTTGAAATTCCATTTGGATATAGTAGTTTATTTATAAAATGCCAAGATAATAATACATTTCAAGAAAAGTTCGTTTAAAAATAGGAATCACAACTTTAATTTAAGTTCTCGTTTCGATCGATGCAGCCATGTTTCTTGTCCGCATAATTTGTGTTGCCGCTGGGATCCGTCCTCTAACTCAGGCGTAGTCGATCTCCTGGGGTGGACCTGCACAGAAGTCCTCACGTGAGAGAGGCGTTGGGGGTGGCCCTCTGCGGAAGACCCTCCGACGCTCAAGTCAGTAGGGGGAATCGGCGATCAATAGAAAACGGGGAGGTAGATCTCTCCGGGGAGTCTCTCCAGGGGCGGCCGATCGGGAGCTCACAAAGGGGGGAGCACCGACGAGCAGCAGGGGAGAGTGGGAGAGTGAGCGTGAGAGTGAGCACATACCTGAGGAAATCTGGGAGTGTCATATTTATAGGTTGTCACCTGTATCTTGAGCACCTTCCGGAAGGTTCGAAGATTGTTAGGATACGGAGATGGATCGAATCAGGCCGTTGTGGGGCCGTTGGGATCCGTATCTTGTTTGTTAAGGGATCGACGACTAGGAGGGCTCCTCGATGGCTTGAGATCTGGTAGGCGCATAGATCCCAGATAGCCGTATTAGGTTCTAGACCACTTCTCAACATGATTCTTTGTCTGAGATGATGTTACGATAGGCCTAGGCTCTCCTGCGCAGGTTCCGTGGGGGTGAGTATCGGATCATGGATCGTTCGGGAAAGACAAGCTATGAAGAAAGCCGAGCTATGAAGAAGATCGAGCTATGGAAGCTCGGAGAGAGTCGAGCTATGGAAGTTTGGGGGAGCCGAGCTACGGGAAAGCTCGGGGGAACGTGCTATGGGAGCTTGGGGAAGCCGAGCTATGGGAAGCTCGGGGGAGCCGAGTTATGGGAAGCTCGGGGAAGCCGAGCTACAGAAGCTCGGGGGGAACGAGCTATGGGAGCTTGGGGAAGCCGAGCTATGGAAGCTTGGGGGAGACGAGCTATGGGAGCTCGGGAAAGCCGAGCTATGGGAGCTCGGGGGAGACGAGCTATGGGAGCTCGGGGAAGCTGAGCTACGGAAGCTCGGGGGAGCCGAGCTACGGGAAGCTCAGGGAAGCCGAGCTATGGGAAGCTCGGGGGAACGAGCTATGGGAGCTTGGGGAAGCCGAGCTATGGGAAGCTTGAGGAAGATAGGCTATGGGAGCTCGGGAAGCCGAGCTATGGTAAGCTCGGGGGAGACGAGCTACGGGAAGCTCGGAAACATCATGGCGGGCGGGGGACGAGGTCGGTCTTAGCCTCCTTGCATGAATATTGATGCAATGATAATTTTACCCCCCAACACATGCCCTCCACTCCCTAGTTCGAAGCGTAGGTTCGGGCATAGGGAGTATAGGCCAGGTGGCACGCTTGTGATGGGTGCGCATATCTGATTGCCTGTGCAATGATGCCTAATTAATGCAGCGAGGTCATCATGCCTTCGTGGGTAAGGCTTCTCAAGATGGCTTCCTTAGGGGGGAAGCAAAGCGATAGAAGCGCTATATATATTTGCAATATCTCTCATTCTGTTTCCTGAAGAGTCCCATCCTCTGCAACGTTTGCCGTTTCGCCTGGTGCTTTTCTCGGCTAAGATGACGATGAGTCCCGACGACGTAGCTTCGGAGATCATTGCCGAGGATGTGGGAAAGATTCGCCAGAGGTATGGCATACCCCCAGACATTGTCCTGCGATTGCCGGGACCTGAGCATAGGGTCTCGCGAGATCTGGAGCATGGGGTCTTCATCTACGAAGACAGTTTGAAAGCAGGCCTCCGGTTTCCTCTTCATCCCTTGGTGAAGGAAATCATGACACACTACAACATCTGTCCGGCGATGGTGGCCCCAAATAGTTGGCGGAGTATTATCGGATTTATCTCGATGTGCCATCAGATTCAGATCGTCGCCACTCTCCCTCTTTTCGCGCCTGCTATCATCTAATACCTAGGAGGAAATCAGAGTGGCCTTACATCGGACCTCGGAGGTCCTTCAACACGATTGTGGATAAGCCGTCCTCCATAAAGGGATGGAAGAGTCGATTCGTCATCGCCGAGGGGAACATTGGTTCCGACTTCCCTCGAAGATGGGAAATTTTGTCCGGGATGCGGAACGCATCCGTTTTGTCCGAGCGGGAGGAGAAAGATTTGGATGTCCTTCGCAATGGCCAGGTGTTTTCGGCCAATGATTTGCTATCGGAGGGTGCTCTTTTTGCGGCCGGGCTTAGTCCTCTGGACCCGCAAGGTGAGTCCTCCCTTTTGTTTTCTCCGCTTGTTATCCCGGCGAACGTGTTTGGATTTAACTGCATACTTTCTATTCTTCGCAGCCAAGAGGTCGGCATTGTCGAGTCTCATCAAGAGGAAGAGAGGCAAGCCCAGGGGAGAGCAGCGGCGCGGAGAGAGGTAGGCCCGAGAAAAGGGCTCATACTTCCGTAAGATGCTCGCCGGATGTCGGAGTGACCACGACAGGAGCGTCGGAAGCGAGGGAGGATTTGAGGAGGACAGCTGAGATCCCTTGTCCCCCTATGGTGGAACTATCGGATAGCTCGGATGAGATCCATTGGCTCCTCCGGCGCATCCCCTTTGAAAGATGAGCCGCGATGGATTCGGCGAAAGTCGTCGTTTCTGGGGGGCTTTCCCCTAACCGTGGGTTTACTCCCGCCCCGGGAGAGCGAGAGGGAGTGGCCGCCGTTGATGAGGTTCGGGGGGAGGTCCCTCTTGGGCCTTCCGCAGGAGAGTCCGGGGGTAGCGACGTGGGACCGCCCGCAGTGGTTCGAGAAGCAAGCCGGATAGAGGTTTCGGCAGAGCCTGCAGAGGAGACGCAGGTGACTGTGACCGAAGGAGACGGGTCGGGAGAGGAAGCGCAGTGAGATGAGAGTCCTGCAATGGAGGCTCCTTCAAAAAGGGTTTTGGGGAGGCTGGCGCTTGGGTTGGCCGAATTGTCCGAGGAAGCCCAAGCCATAGCTCTGATCAAGGAAGAGGAGTTAGTTCGAAAGGGCACAGGTTCGACGCCCCTCGGGATCTCTCCAGGAGAGGTCGCCCGTTGACTCCTCGGTTGGAGGCGGCCCAGTAGCTCGAACGTGGGCGTTGAGGAGGCGTTTTCCGCTTTAATGAGGTCGGCCTTGTACCCGGGTGCAGATCCCTCGGCGGACAAGTTTGCGGACTTGGAGTTGGTTGATGCCGCATTTGGGCAGCAGGGCATGGCCGAAAGTGTCCATCTTCTTCCCGACATTGACAATCCGACCCTCATGAAGATGACACGGGCCTACGCCTCGCGGGTGAGTCACCATTCTTGGGTGGTGGATACTTTCCGGTTGACTTGATTGCATATTCTTACTCATTTTTTATCCTGTAGAGTGTTTTGCTTTCTCGGGCGATGTGCTGGCGTTTGAGTTTGGCGACGGGGGCCAGCGTTCAGGCCAGGAGAGCCAGCGCCGAACTCCGATCGCGAGTAGAGGCGTCCGAGAAGTTCGAGGAACTCCTGGCCGCTAGCAACAAAGCTTGGCGGGGATGAAGGCGTCGTATCAGGCCGCTCTAGCTGAAGCGTCTAAGCAAAAGCGTAAAGTGGAGGAGTTGCAGGGGCTCCTGGCGAAGAACGACGATGCGTGCTTGGAGTTGGCTCGAGTTAAGTCAAAGCATTCCGAGGAAGTGGCGGCGATGCAGCGGGAACATAATGAGAGTCTGGGCCGGCTGGGGAAGGAGGCTGCCGACGAGAGAAAACGCCTGGCCAGAATGCTCGATGAAGTAGAGGAGAAGCTGCAGCGGCGCGATGGCGAAGTCGCTGACTTGAGAGTCAGCGCTAAATGGCACGAAGGGATGATAGCCCGGCTGAGTGACGAGCTATCCCAAGCCCGGGAGAGGTCGAAAACAAGCAGTCAAGAATTAACGCTCTCCAGAGAGGGTCGAGTTGGTTAGGAGCCGATAAAGCAAGGGCCAGGGGTGAGGCCGAGGAGCTGACCAAAAGGTTGGCCCGACAAGAGGAGGAGGTACGATCTTATTCCCCCCCCCCTTTTTAGCTTCCTTTGTTGGTTCCTCGTGGTGCCGACTGATTTCGGTTTCGCAGATGGCAAAGTTAGGGCTGGACAATCGGGCCTTGCAAGGTGAGCTTGCATCTAGCCGAAGTAGGAGTTTGGAACTCGAGGCGCGGCCGGCGAGTTCGAGGAGCAAACTGTTTTTCTGCGGGCTCAGGTCGCGGAAGCTGAGAGGCAAGTTGCCCTATTGCGGAGCCAAATGGCCGAGGCTGAGATGCGACTCGCCATGCTCAAGGGCGACAGGACGTAATCGGTACTGACGCCTTCCAACTCGGAGTGGAAGAATGCAGAGACAAGATATCCAGCGAGCATCCAGAATGGGATCTCTCTTTCCTGGATGCTGAAGCTCCTGATGCCGGTGACTCCGGAGGCGAAGAGGAGGATGAGTACATCGACGCTTCGGATACCGATCTTGGTGCCGCCCCAGGTCCCAGCGAGGCCGCAGCTTCTGGAGGACATTCGCAGACTGTCGCCGAGGAGGCAAAGATATTAGAGAAGGGCGAATCAAGTCATGCCTCTGCAGACGTAATTGGGGGTTCTCCTGGAACTGATGCGGTTCCCGGCCTTTAAAAGCCACTTCTACGTTTTGCTTCTCGAGCTGTAATTCTGCCTGACGTTTTTAATGAATGAACTTTCTGCTTCCATTTGAGTTTTTTTCTTGGGCGGTCCTTCGCTCCAAATTTCGCCCCAATCGCAGCGACTTATGGCTTGTTGGCACGGTTTGGTCATTTTTATCTCGGGATCGAGGGAACGCATTGGCTGGTCCAAGGCGGGGCGATAGCCTTGACTGGTGAACCGAGAGACGATCTGGTTCGGTTCACGTTTGAGCGATGCAATAGATTAATTAAAACTTAAAGAACAAAATTGGTCGGTTAAGGCCGACGGATAGGGTAGGTCGGCTAGGGCCGACAGACGAGATAAGTCGGCTAGGGCCGATGGGTGAGGTAGGTCGGCTGGAGCCGACGGCAAAGTAGGTCGGCTAGGGCCGACAGGCTAGGGCCGATGGGCAAAGTAGGTTGACTAGGGCCGATGTATGAGAGTGGTTACCGAAGTGGCGACATGTGGCAGGATTTTGTGTCGGTGGCTCAAGGGCCGATGGCTGGAGCAGGTGGATTTCCTGCTTGGATCGGTTTAAATACCGATGGGGGGTCTGGTTATTGTTGGCCATTTCATTCGACGACCTTTGCTAGCTTGATACGGGCTTGCACCGATGGAATGGCTTCCAAGGATGGCGGAAGGTCGACCGGAGCACCAGCCGATGGTGCAACACTCGCTGGGGGGCTCGTAGGAGCCGTACTCAGATCGTCGTCGACGGGGAGGTCCTGGCCTCCTTGTTGGCAAGTCGACAACAACTCCGGGAGGCGACCGAACAATATGTGGTCGCTTCCACCAGGGAGATCATGCACCTCCGTGCGGTTAATGACCACTTAGAGAGGCGCGTGGCGTCTCTCCAACAGCAGGCAGGTAGCCCTACGGTGGATCAGGGAGAACGGTCGGCGGTTCCTAGAGATAATGGTGAGCCCCTGTGAGGGCTGATGTATTTTTCGTTTCTTTTGTCACTTCCTTTTTCGGTGAATGAAAGAATGGTTTGCGTAGCCTTCGCATTCATTTTTGTTTTGAGATGTTCAATTTTGTTGCACAAGTTTTTCGAGCGATTAACTTCCTTGGGGAGCAATCGATGAACAATCGGTTTTCATGCTTTTTGCTGCCCTGCCAGTGCCCTGCCGTTCTGCAGGTAAATCGGTTTTTATTTCACTGAAGTTGATGATACGGCACTGTGGGGAACACAAAGCTGTTCCGGTGCTTTCCGGAAGGCTTTTATGGCATTGGTCTTTTCCCATGCAGGTCGTTTTGATGTACGGCGCACGCACCCGTTTACCATTGGAGGATATTACTTTTGTAGGACGATCTCCTGACCCTGCCAGTTTTTGTAAGATCAGTGGGTGATTCTCTGCGTTTAATGACCGTGATTTGGGATCGAAAGGAAATCTTTGCATGCGTCATAGTTCAGGCGATGGGCTCGGTGCGCAGTGGGGCGCTGCATCCATCCTGGGAGGCCACGTGGAGGCATGGGCAGGTGTTTGAATCTCGGGGCTTCCGGCCTTGATAGCTATTCCCGGCTCATTTTTGCCTATAAAAAGGGGGAAGAGGGGTCGTGTTAGGCCGTCCTCAAAGTTTCCTTTCCCTTCGGAGTTTCCATTATGCTCATTTCCTTGACGTTGCGAGTGGGAGGGTCGAGCTTTCCTCTCATAAGCCCTTTGCCTCCGGACAGTTGGGGTGACGAAGGAGCCGCTGGAGAGTGGTTCGCCCCTAGGGATGAGCCCGGAGATCATATGGAGAGCGCACAGGGAGGGCGCAGAGATCACACGGAGAGCGCACATATGTGCTTCCAGTGTGACCTTTGTGGTTCCCCTTTGGGGACGTACGGTAGGAAGTGCACGTGGGCTCCCCATGACTCGCTTGAACTTCTCCTCCTCCCCCCTTTTGGATTCCTGGGCTTGCCCGCCTGGGGAATCTTTCGCCACATGGGGGGGGGTGATAGTGTGCCGCCCGCAGGTACCTTGCCTTTGAGTTTGGGCAAGTTGGGGTAGTACACACTCGGTTTGGGAGAGCGTTCCAGCACTAAGGCCCGCGGGCTTCCTACCTACTCGCCGGGGGGGCCTCTTGGTTGGGTGGTTTAGGGTAATATCCCATTCACCCTTTCCAATCACTCTGATATCTCGGTTGGGTCACCGAGATATCATTATTTATCGAAGCTGGCCGCAACTATTGGTCCATGTCGCCCGCCCATTATCGGCACGAGCTGACTGTTTGCGGTTTATCTAGCTCATCGGTCCAGATGCCGGAGCATCACAGTTGCCCAGGTCTGCTTTGGAGCAGTTGCCCGAGTTTTGTACTTGTCTTTATTTTATGCATTTCAATGCTCTTGTAACGCCTCTCAGGCATTTGTAGTTGGTTTTGATGGCAATGAAATAAAGAG
Source organism: Calamus simplicifolius (assembly GCA_900491605.1). Lineage (NCBI taxonomy): Eukaryota > Viridiplantae > Streptophyta > Magnoliopsida > Arecales > Arecaceae > Calamus > Calamus simplicifolius. The sequence continues at coordinate 883,607 of UESW01003927.1, forward strand.
AGTTTTGTTCTGTTTCTCAATCTCTATTTCTCCCATGCCAAGTTTGTTGTTGCTGGTCGTGGGGTACAAAGACGTGCCGTTCATTTTTAGGCAAGGATCCCGCGCTATCCGAACTAGTTAGGGCTTGCAGACTGCCCTGGTCCAGATGGTGGTTTAGAGTTTGTTCGGTGGTAGAATTCATTCCTTAACTTGGTCCGAAGCTCGGAGATTTATGCCTTGACCCTATTGGAGTCCGAATATTTATGGCTCGGCCTTGCCGAGGTTTGGAGAATCTGTTGCTTGGCCCAGCCAAGGTTCGAAGGATTTTGTTACTTGGTCCTGCCAAGGTTCGGAGAATCTGTCGCTCGGGCCAGCCGAGGTTCGGAGGATTTTGTTACTTGGCCCTGCCAAGGTTTGGAGACTTGGGGCTCGGAGAAGTGACTTAGTCGCCACCATGAGTCATAATGCTAGGTCCCTACGGCGCTCGGTGAGGGGCGTCAAGGTGGAACGGACGGTGCATGGTCACGCTCTCCATTTATGACGTTACCCCTCTCGAGGGATGAATTACTGCCAGGCACTGGAATTCCTTCTTTCCCACGCTTTCCGAGAGGCGGCCAGCTTAAAAGAGCTTGGGGAAGTGTTGGGAGCATTTATTACGGGGGGCCGGCAGATCGGAAAATACTCTGTTCAGGGGGGTTCCAAACAGTCCATCCGCATTACCAATTTCACTCGGGATGGGGCACGACCTTTCGGATTCTGCAGGTGCTAATTAAAGCGATGATACGTGGTGAGTTCTTATAGGTCGGTGGTTACGGCCTGACTGATCGAAATACTCGTCTGACAAGTATAAATACGAACGGGGGGTGCTGGTCTTCGCCACCCCTCTGATTCAGTCTCAAAATAGTTTTCGTCATGGCTTCTCAAGGAGGAGAGCGACCATCTGACGAACTAAGGGCGGCAATTAATGGCCTGCTACATCCGGTGAGGGGCCGTCCCACTATTACAGTCGACGGGTTGGGCCTGGCATCGGCCCTCGCAAGCCACCAGCGGCTCGAGAGGGTCGTTGAAGAATATGTCGATGTTACCACGAGGGAGGTTGAGGCCCTACGCCAGGTGGCGGACCGGCAGAAGGAGGAAATAACGTCACTCCGCCAGCAAGTCGCCGAGCTTTCCCAACGCCTGGAGGACTTGCTGGCTTCTGGGAGTGACAGCGAGCTCTAGCAAGGGCTTCTTCTTCTTTTTTTCTTTTTCTTTTCTTTTTGCCGCCGTTGTACTTCCCTCTTTTAATTAATAAATACAAAGTTTTATCATACTGTGTATCTAGTTGTTCTCAGAGCATTTTGCGAATGTTGGGTCGGTTTTTCCTGGTTACCCAAGTCCGAGCTAGGTCTTGTGAGACCATGGTTGGGCTTAATTAGGGCGCACGAGCTACTCGAATCCGGACGTAGCTTAGGAGGACACTTAGGTCGGTTGGGGCTTATGAGCTGTCTGAATCCGGAACAAGTTTTCCTGGGGGGAGACTAGTCTCTGCCCGGACTAGCGGCGGACCTAGGTGATCCTTTAGAAGGAGTCCCCTTACTTCCTCCGGAGTATCAGGAGGCCTTTGTATTCATTTATAGGGTATTCGAGAAGTCACCCTGCTTCAACGATGTCCTGGAGCGCGAATAAGGCGCGAGGACTTTGCTCCTTCGGCCGATGGTTCGGCAGTCGAATGCGACCAGGGCGCGAGGATGTTACCCGGTAGGCCCGAGGAGCTTAATAGCTAAGGTCGCTCCCTGGTTTTAGCCAAGGTTTCGAGTGGCAGGGTGTAGTCCTTGGCTTTGGCCAAGGTTCGGAGAATTCGTTACTTGGCCCCGCCGGGGTTCGGAGATTTTGTTGCTCGGCCCAGCCGAGGTTCGGAGAATTTGTTGCTCGGCCCGGCCGAGGTTCGGAGAATTTGTTACTCGGCCCGGCCGAGGTTCGGAGAATTTGTTGCTCGGCCCGGCCGAGGTTCGGAGAATTTGTTACTCGGCCCGGCCAAGGTTCGGAGAATTCGTTGCTCGGCTCGGTCGAGGTTCGGAGAATTCGTTGCTCGGCCCAGCCGAGGTTCGGAGAATTCGTTGCTCGGCCCAGCCGAGGTTCGGAGAATTCGTTGCTCGGATAGATAACTCGGTCGTGCTGAGGATTGGTGAGCAGCACCTGTTTCTTTTTGTAATCTTCGGCAATATAAAATATGATGATTCATGTTGCAAATTACGAAAACATGTGCTGCTAGGAAGGTATAGTGAAGTATATCGAAATGGGCTTATAAAGGACATACCCTATTGATAATACTTACAGAGATTGTCCGAATTCCATGTCCGGAGGATGGACTTCCCGTTCAAATCTTGCAGTTTGTAGGTTCCCGGTCCAACAATCTCCGTCACTTGATATGGGCCTTCCCAGTTTGGTGCCAGTTTTCCTTGTTCCAGCGGTTTTGAGACAGAGGCTTTCCGGAGAACAAGATCACCAGGCAGGAAGGCTTTCCCTTTGACTCTGGAGGCGTGGTAGCGGGCCACTCTTTGTTGGTATGCAGCCACTCTGATCCGGGCCTTCTCTCTGATCTCCTCTATTAGGTCAAGGTTGGTGTGGAGCTGTTCGTCGCTAGCTTCCTCTGAGTAGCTTTCCACCCGCAGCGAAGGGAGGCCTATCTCTACGGGGATAACGACCTCCGTGCCAAAGGCCATCCGGAATGGGGTTTCACCTGTGGGGACTCTCGGGGTGGTGCGGTAGGCCCACAGGACATGGTGCAGCTCATCCGCCCACCTGCCTTGGGCTCTGGAAAGGCGAGCTTTGATCCCCTGAAGGAGGGTCCTGTTGGTCACTTCAGCTGCTCCGTTGGCTTGCGGGTGCCCGACCGAGGTGAGGTGGTGATGGATTTCGTGCTCTTTGCAGAACTGGTGGAACTTTGAGTTGTCGAATTGCTTGCCGTTATCAATGATTATGGTATGTGGGAGGCCGAATCGGCAGATGATGGACCTCCACACAAAGTCTCTGGCCCGTGCCTCGGTTATTTGTGCAACCACCTCCGCCTCGACCCATTTAGTGAAGTAGTCGATGGCGACGAATAGAAATTTCCGCTGCCCTGTGGCAAGCGAGAACGGGCCGAGATGTCCATCCCCCACTTGGCGAAGGGCCAAGCGAAGGATATAGGAACCAGGCTGGCGGAGGGGAGTCTCTAAACGCTTGAGTGCCTCTGGCATGGGTCGCAAGCTCGGATAAGATCGTCTGCATCCTTCTACATAGTCGGCCAGTAGTAGCCTTATCGTAGCACCTTGTGGCATAGGGACCGGCCTCCCAGATGGTTGCCGCAAATCCCTTCGTGCACTTCACGGAGAGCATAATCTGCTTCGGATGGATGGAGGCATCTGAGCAGTGGCATGAAGAAGGATCGTTTGTAGAGCTGATCATCGATCAGCACATAGTGGGTGGCCTGCAGCTTTAGCTTTCTAGCCTCTCTCCGGTCGGGTGGGAGTGACCCTTCTTTGAGGTACTTCAGGATGGGATCCAACCATGATGGTTCGACTTTGACTTGCATTATTCGGTCAGCTTCCGCGATGCTGGGTTTCTCTAGGGTCTCCAGGTGGAACTTTTGTTCGGTGTCCATTGACTCCGCGGTCGCTAATCGGGATAGTAGGTCGGCATGGGTGTTCTCGGATCTGGGAATCCAAGTTATCTCAAACTCAGAAAAATGGGGGAGCAGGCTCCACACCTCCTGAAGATATCGAACCATGTTCGGCTCCCAAGCCTCAAATTCTCCTCGTACATGGCCAGCCACTAGCTGAGAGTCGGTGAAGGTGTTAAGCTTCTCCACCTTCAGGTTGCAGGCGATTTGGAGACCGGCTAGCAGGGCTTCGTACTCAGCTTCATTGTTGGAGGCCGAGAAAGAGAACCGGATGCCATATTCAAAGGTTGCCCCCTCTGAACTGGTGAGAACCAGGCCCGCACTGGAGCGATGAGCATTGGACGATCCATCGACATAGAGGAGCCACCGAGCTCCAGAATTTGGTTCCTCGGGGGAGTCCGGGGTGGAACCGTCCTCCGAGATGGTACACTCGAGGAGAAAATCGGCTAGCACTTGAGCTTTGATGGCCGGGCGAGGCTAAAAGTGGATGTCATGCTCGCTCAGCTCGACAGCCCACTTGGTCATTTTTCCTGATGTCTCGGGGCGGTGGACCACCGCCTTGATGGGTTGGTCAGTCAGGACCGTCACAGAATATGCCTGGAAGTATGGCCGCAGCTTCCGCACTGAGGTGATCAAGGCCAACACCATTTTTTCAATCCTACTATATCTTGTCTCCGCATCGCGGAGCAGCTTGCTGACATAGTATATCGGCTTTTGGTCCTTGCTTTCCTCTCTGACTAGCACCGAACAGATGTCACCTTCTGAAACAGCCAGGTACAAGAATAGGGTCTCGCCTGGGCTTGGACTGCTGAGGAGTGGGGGTGAGCCGAGGTATTTCTTGAGATCTTGAAATGATTTTTGGCATTCAGGGGTCCATCGAAATTCTTAGCTGACCGGAGAGTTTTGAAGAAGGGGAGGCATCTTTCGGCCGCACGCGCCATGAAGTGGTTGAGGGCCGCTATCCTCCCAGTTAGGCGCTGGACCTCTTTAATGGATGCCGCGGGCGCCATTTGTTGGAGAGCTTGAATCTTCTGAGGGTTAGCTTTGATGCCTCGCTGGGAGACCATGAAGCCGAGAAACTTCATGGAGTTAACGCTGAAGGTGCATTTGGTCGGATTGAGCCTCATCCCATACTTGCGCAGCGTTGCAAAGCTCTCCGAGAGGTCCTCGACATGCCGTGATGCTTTTTTACTCTTGACTAGCATGTCGTCCATGTACACCTCCATATTTCGGCCGATTTGATCCTTGAATACTTTGTTAACCAGCCTTTGGTAAGTGGCACCTGCATTTTTAAGACCAAAGGGCATGACACGGTAACAGTAAGTACCTTGGTTGGTTATGAAGGCGGTCTTTTCTTCATCCTCGGGGGCCATCCGGATCTGATTGTAGCCTGAATAAGCATCCATGAATGATAGCATTTAATGGCCTGAGGTGGCGTCCACGAGCTGGTTGATCCGGGGAAGAGGGAATCTGTCTTTCGGGCAGGCTTTGTTAAGGTCGGTGAAGTCGATGCAAATCCTCCACTTGCCGTTTGATTTCTTCACCATGACGACGTTTGATAGCCAGCTTGGATAATTTACCTCCCGGATGAAGTTCGCCTTAATGAGTTTGTCTACCTCTTCTTCAATGGCCTTCTGTCGTTCTGGGGTGAAGCTCCTCTTCTTCTGCTTGACGAGCCTATGCATCTCATCCACATTGAGACGATGGACAAGAACCCTCGGGGCTGATCCCCGGCATGTCAGAGGTGGACCAGGTGAAGATGTCAGTGTTGCTTCTAAGAAAACTGACCAATCTATGCCGAGGCTTGCCCTTGACCAGTGACCCGATTTTTATGGTTCGGTCGGGACGAGCCTCATCCAATGGCACCTCCTCCAGCTCCTCTGCTGGTTCTCCTCGCTGTTCAGCGAAGTCCTCCCGAGCGTCTAGCCCGTTAACCTCCGGCACTCTGGACTGAAGGCTAGTGAAGAAGCATTGCCAAGCCATGGGCTTGACTTGCTCAAACAATTCCAACTCCCTGTTCGGTGGGGAATTTCATGGACAAGTGTGGGATGGAGACAACTGCCTTGAGGGACATTAGGTCGGGCCTGCCGAATATTGCGTTGTATGGGAACCTGAGTTTGGTCACTAGGAAGTCCGTGTAGATAGTGGCCATAAGGGGCCAGGCTCCCGCGTGGACCGTCAGGGTGATGACCCCTTCCAGGATGATGACGTCGCCCGTGAATCCCATTAGGATGGAATCCACGGCTCGAAGGTTCTCCATGAGCAGTTTCATCTTGGCAAACACATCGAGATACTTAACATTCACCGAACTTCCACTATCAACGAGGATTTGGCTTACATCATAGTTATTTAAATTGAGGGATACAACTAATGCGTCATCATGGGGGAACTGTATCCCTTGGAGATCATCGTCGAAGAAAGAGAGCTCGCCCATCCGTGCCTTCTTCGGCGCCGATCCTTCACCATCGTTCCTTGGGCTCGATCCGCCGGCCTCTTCGATCATATTGATGCGGCCGATCACGGGTGGATTTGGTGGAGGAGGAGGTTGTTGAGGTTCGGGCTGGCGGTCACCTCCTTGTCCTGGCTCGGGCGCCCTCCTGAACTGATTCAGCCACCCTCGCTGGATCAACCTTTCGATTTATTTTTTAGCTGCCAGCATTCTTCAGTATCGTGGCCGTGCTTCCGGTGGTAGCGGCAGTACATGGTGGGGTCTCTTTGGGTCAGGTTCCCTCGAAGAGGAGCTGGCCGGGGGAGCTAGCGTTCTATCTCCATAAGGATCTCTGCTCGGGGCACGGTTAGCGGAGTGTAGCGATCGAATTGCCTAGGTGGGCTCTGGGAGCAATTCCTCGGCGGCAGTGGGGGAGCTCTTTGGCGGCGAGGCGGACTCGGCCGATGGGCGGGACGGTGCCTGTCGGGACCTTTGGGCTCCTTCTTCTTTGCCAGCTCGGTGCGGGCAACTCTCTGCGATTCTTCGATCCTAGCGTATTTGTCCGCTAGGGCCATCATATCAGAGAGGTTAGGAGGTAGCTAACTTCCATCGCCAGGTAGAAGTCGCTTTCCTTTGAGACTCCCCCCGCCAAGGCGGACATAGCCACCTCATGATTGAGGTGGTCCACCTCCAGCATGGCCTTATTAAAACGGCCAAGATAACTTCTCAAAGACTCCCCTCTCTCTGCTTGACTTCGGAGAGGGAGTCAGATCTCCATCGGTGGCAGCGGCTGCTGACGAACTGGCCAATAAAAAGATGGCTCAGCTCGTCAAATGAATCAATGGAACCTGGCTTCAAGGCATTGAACCAGGTTCGAGCAGATCCTCTGAGGGTGGAGGGGAAAGAACGGCAGAGGATTGCGTCGGATGCTCTGTGGAACATCATTATTGATCGGAAGCTGCTGAGATGATCATCCGGGTCAGAAGAGCCATGGTAGGGTTCGATGGTTGGCAGCTTAACATGGGAGGAAATCACTTCCTCCATAATCCCTTTGGAGAAAGGGATGCCCTGCTTCACCTTGGGCTGAGGTGGATGGGCCTGCTTGGCAACGTCTAGCTCCTGACGCATCTCCTGGATCTGTCAACGGATCTTATCCTCAACGGTCAGAGGAGGAGCTGGGCGAGGGGAACGCAGGGACGGCGTTGAATCATGGTGAGAGGACACTAGGGAGGGGGTCCGGGCTCATCGAGATCTGGATGGATCCCTATCGTAGCCACCTCGCGGGACCGGTTTGTCCCCTCTGGGTCGATGTGGGGGGTCCGCGGCTTCATGCGGACCAGAGGAGGAAGTCACCGGTGAAGAAAGAACCACGGCCTCCTTATAAAGGTGCGGAGCGGGAGGAGCTGCGAAACGCTCCTGGACCAGGTGGGTCAGGGCCTGGACTTGCTGGACCAGCGAGGCGAACTGATCCTGGGTCACCTGGATGGCTGGCGGCGACGGGGTTTCAATTGGTGGAGGCTGTGGCGCTACACTACTCACCGGATTAGGTCTCTGAGAAGCGGCCTGGTCTTGGGCTTCAGAGGTTGCTCTTCTCCGATTGGCCATTAGAGAGGTTTTACTCCAGATCGAGATCCTTATCTCCTTTCTTTAAGTTTTAACGGGACTTGAGGACCCTTCCTCTAGCGCCAATCTGTTGCCACCGAGATCCATCCTCCAACTCAGGCGCAGTCGATCTCCTAGGGCGGACCTGCACAGAAGTCCTCATGCGAGAGAGGCGTTGGGGGTGGCCCTCCGCAAAAGACCCTCCGACGCTCAAGTCAGTAGGGGGAATCGGCGATCAACAGAAAATGGGAAGGTAGATCTCTCCGGGAAGTCTCTCCAGGGGCGGCCGATCGGGAGCTCACAAAGGGGGGAGCGCCGATGAGCAGCAGTGGAGAATGGGAGAGTGAGCGTGAGAGTGAGCGCATACCTGAGGGAATCTGGGAGTGTCATATTTATAGGTTGTCACCTGTATCTTGAGCGCCTTCCGGAAGGTTCGAAGGTTGTTAGGATACGGAGATGGATCGAATAGGCCATTGTGGGGCCGTTAGGATCCATATCTTTTATTTGTTAAGGGATCAACGGCTAGGAGAGCTCCTCGATGGCTTGAGATCTGGTAGGCGCATAGATCCCAGGTAGCCGTATTAGGTTCTAGACCACTTCTCAATATGATTCTTTGTCTGAGATGCTGTTACGATAGGCCTAGGCTCTCCTGCGCCAGGTTCTGCGGGGGTGAGTATCAGATCATGGATCGTTCGGGAAAGACGAGCTATGGAGAAAGCCGAGCTATGAAGAAGACCGAGCAATGGAAGCTCGGAGAGAGTCGAGCTATGGAAGTTCGGGGGAGCCGAGCTACGGGAAGCTCGGGGAAGCCGAGCTACGGAAGCTCGGGGGGAACGAGCTATGGGAGCTTGGGGAAGCCGAGCTATGGGAAGCTTGGGGGAGCCGAGCTATGGGAAGCTTGGGGAAGCCGAGCTACGGAAGCTTGGGGGGAACGAGCTATAGGAGCTTGGGGAAGTCGAGTTATGGGAAGCTCGGGGAGACGAGCTATGGGAGCTCGTGAAAGCCGAGCTATGGGAAGCTCGAGGGAGACGAGCTATGAGAGCTCGGGGGAGCCGAGCTACGGGAAGCTCGTGGAAGCCGAGCTATGGGAAGCTCAGGTGGAACGAGCTATGGGAGCTTGGGGAAGCTGAGCTATGGGAAGCTCGGGGGAGACGGGCTATGGGAGCTCGGGAAGTCGATCTATGGTAAGCTCAGGGGAGACAAGCTACGGGAAGCTCGGGAACATCATGGCTGGTGGGGGGACGAGGTCGGTCTTAGCCTCCTCGCACGAATATTGATGCAATGACGATTTTACCTTCCAACAATTTGATTAATTATTTGTTACTGACTTACTTATAGGAAAGAGGAAAAATGACATGTAGATGGAAGACATGATCCACCAAAGCAATCTTCCTGTTTCTCTTAAAGTCCTCTTAAATCTTGAAAGCTTTTTCGACTTGATTTGTGAAGGATATGGATTTAACTATTAGGAAGAAAGTTTGAACACGGGCAAATATGAAATTAATGCTGGTCCTAATTGCTCTTTGATCGTATCTTTAAAGCTTTATCTTTATTTTAAATGTTTGTAAGGATGACAATATAAATTTATAAATCAGCGCTCCGACTTTGGATCTGAATTATCTGGTTTTTGTGGGATGAAAAAATGGTGAGAGAAATTATTTTATCTTTCATTGGCAATGATGAAGGCGAGAATAAATATATCCTACCTGATCCCATTCTTATCTTATTAGCTCTATACGGAAATACTTTTATATATATATATATATATATATATATATATATATAATTACCTAATATATTAATTACTTAAACCTTTAACATTCTTAGATCTGATCTTTCTTTTTTTCTTTCAACAGCTAGTATTCTTAATTAAAAAAGATTGGCCATATATATATGAAAAGAAAAAAAAAAACTAAACCTACCATTATTACGTTTTAGACTTCTACAAATGATCAATCATAGCATTCAATAAGAGATATGTATAAAATCAAACAATATAAATTAAGTATTAATAATGGAATCATATTGCATGCATTATTTGATTAAATTTGTTAAATTAATTATAAATTTAAAATCATTAATAATTAATGATGCATGATGCCGAGGAAAAAAGCGTAGAAAAATTTTCAACGATTTAGCATCTGTGCTTCTTTTTAAATAGGAAAATAAGAGATTGGGTGTCTCCAATGATGGCACACGTGAAGTCGCAAACCATGTCATGGGAGGGGCGATCAGGTGTTGAGGGACGTGATGGTTAGGTTCCATTCGTTCTGATCAGTGTTTTAAAAATCGGACCGAATCGGCTAGCTAAACCAAGCTACTATGGTAATTGAGTTGCCCTCCACAACATAACTAAGGCAGAAAAGTTATTTAAACCTTTTTTTTTTAAACGAATCTATTCTTTTATATTCAAGCATCATGATAAATGCTTCTGAAAATTGAAAAATATTGCAACTTATCTAAGAGGTTGGGAAGTGAAGTCTTTAAAGGACGGTTTGGATGGAAGAGAATTGAGGGAAGGGGATGGAAAAGAAGGAGAAAAGTCATAAATTACTTTGTTTGGGAGGAAGGTGAAAGAAAGAGAGGGAAGGGAATGGAAGTAACCGATTCCCCTTCTTTCTTCCTCAATAAGGATAAATTTGTTAACCCCCAAATCAGATGACAAGCTTGGGGAGGAAAAAATATATTATACTTGTTGCTGTTGAAATCTGTCCTCCGACTCGGGCACGATCGGGCTCTGGGACGGGCTCCCTTCTGGACGGACCTGCAAAACAGTCCTCACGTGAGAGGCGTTGGGGGTGGCCCTCCGCGGAAGACCCTCCGATGCTCAAGTCAGCGGGGATCGGCAATCAACAAACAAGAGGAGAAGGCTCTCGCTGAAGAGTCTCTCTAAGGGTGGCCTTTTGAGAGCTCTGAGCAGAGCGCTAATGGCAGAAAATGGGGAAAGCCAGGGCAGAAAGATAGTGTGCCAGTGAGCAAGTGCGCATCCTGAAGAGTCGACAGATGACTCTATTTATAGAGGATCACTTGATTCCCTGGGGGTATCGTGGGTCCAAAAGTTGTTAGGATTTGAATCTAGTTTGTTATGAGGTCAGTAAGATTCGCATCTTGTTGGTTAGAGAATCGACAGCTGGGAGAGTTGGTTGATGTCTCGAGATTTGGCGAGTGTATAGGCTCCAGGGCTTTAGGCCACTCTCGCGGGTCCTAGGCCACTCTCAGATATGATTTCTATTTGGAATATTACGAATTTGAACTCTCCCGCACCAAATTCCGCAGAGGTCCTTGAGTGCCCGGGTCTAGTCGGGGCATAATGATGACTTGGCTAACGAGGCACAGTCGGATAGCTTGACCGGGGCCATGACTCAGGGTGACATGATTTGAGTGGGTTTGGATTTGACAGCTTGTGTAATGGTGCTCTAATTAGCGCCACGTGGCCATCTTGCTTTTACGGAATGGAACCATCGCTTTCTAGGGGTAACGGTTGGGGGAGCGCTACGCAGCAAATCCCGATTTTTACGGTGCCTGCAGCGGCGGTTCAGGGTGTTTCGATCAAGACACCTTATCTTCTTTTTGAGGCGGTTTCCTTCGGGGGGAAGCAAAGTCGAAGCAACGATATTCCCATTCATGGCGTCCCTTCGTTTCTTCCTGGAGAAATTTGTCCCCCCATTTTCTTTGCAATCTTGCTCGGTGTTTCTTTCAGTCAGGAGAATGATGAGACCCAGCGACATGGTTTCAGAAATCACCGCTGAGGAATTAGGAAGACTCCACCAAAAATATGGCATTCCCTCGGATATCGTTCTGCGACTGCCGGGCCCGAGCGCAGGGTTTCACAGGAGCTAGAGCGTGGGGTCTTTATTTATGAAGACAGCCTGAAGGCAGGCCTCCGGTTTCCTCTCCATCCCCTGGTGAAGGAGATCATGAAGTTTTATAACATCTATATGACAATAGTGGCTCCTAACAGCTGGCGGAGTATCATCGGGTTCATCTCGATATGTAGCCGAGTTCAGGTAACAGCAACTCTATCCCTATTCCATGCTTGTTACCATCTGATGCACGATAGGAACTTGGAGTGGTCCTATATCGGACCTCGGAAGTCATTTAAGATGATAATGGATAAGCCGTCGTCCATAAAGATGGAAGGTCCGATTCTTTATCGCTGAAGGGAACATCGGTTCCGACTTTTCGCGGGGATGGGGAAGCCTGTTAGGGATATGGAGGTGCATCCGGCCTTATCAGAACGGGAGGACCTAGGGGTCCTCACCAGCAGTTGAACATTCTCGGCTATTGTCTTACTATTGGAGGAGGCCCTTTGTGATGATGGGCTTAGCCCCATCGATAGGCAGGGTAAGCCCCTTCCCCTTTTTCTGTTTTTCCTTTCTTTGGGACAAATATACCCAGGTATTCCAGAGTATCAGGTGTTTTCTTTCGAACTTGATCGTGTTTCCTTACTTATTTTTTGTTCCGCAGAGTGCTTTGATCACTAGGGCACTGTGCTGGTGCTTGAGCCTGGCGACAGGGGCCAGCGTTCAGGCCAAGAGAGTCAGTTCTGAGCTTCGACTGCGAGCAGCGGCGTCTGACAAATTTGAGCAGGTCCTGGACGTTGTCAACAAGAAGTTGGAGATGGTGAGGGGATTGCATCAAGCCGCCCTCAACGATGCGTCCAGATTAAAGCTCGAAGTTAAGGAACTACACGGGCTCCAGGTGGGATATGATGAGGCATGCTCAAAGCTATCGCAAATCGAATCTCGGCATGCTGGAGAAATGGAATCCATCAAGAAACAGTTCGATGAAAGTCGAGACATACTGAGGCAAGAGGTTGCCGAGGAGAAGAATCGCTTGAATAGGATGCTCGGCAAGTCGGAGGAGAAGGTCCGGAATCTCAATCAATGCATCGTAGCCAAGGATAATAGGATTAAATGGCACCAGGAGAGATTAACCCAACTTGATAGCGAGCTTTCCTAGGCCTGGGAAGAAGCTGATAATAGGCAATCGAGGATTGATAACCTCAAGGGTAGAATCGAGCAGGTTAAAGCTGATAAACTGAGGGCCTTTGGTGAGGTCAAGGAGTTGACCGAGAAGTTAGCCAGGCAGGAGGAGGAGGTACTGTACTGTCCTTTAAAATTCTCCTATTAACTTGCTGTTGCATCGGCTAATCCTGCATTTATAGATGGAGAGGGAAAAATTGGAGGGTCGAAACCAACTAAAGATCCTGCAAGAGGAACTGTTGTCGAGTAAAGGGAGGAGCTTAGAGCTCGAAAGGCGGGTCGCTAAGATCAAGGAGCAAATGGGCTTGCTTCGGGGCGTAGAAGATGCGACCTGCGCCGAGGCTTTCTAGCTCGGCGAGGAGGAGACCCAAACTAAGATAGCCCGGAGCATCCGGAGTGGGACCTCTCTTTCCTGGATGTTGAGGCTTGTGAGGCCTGTACTCCGGGGGCTGAAGAAGATGAATATGACGATGTCTCAGACATTGATCTGGATGCTATCTTGGGTTCAAGTGAGCTACAGCTTCCGAGGGACACTTCAAGCCTGCCGCCGAAGGAACGATGACTTTTGAAGTGGGCGAAATGAGCCGAGCCTCTCCGAGTGTTGTTGAGGGCACTGCTGGAACTAATCCAGCTCCTGATCCTTGAGGATCATTTGTGTGCTTTTGTTTTTCAGATATGTAATTTGGTTAAAATTTTCAATGGATGGGTCTTTTATCTCCATCTGCTTAATCGCCTCTTTTGGCTGATCTTTTATCCCGAGTTTTCTTATGACTGCGAATGATTATGACTCATTCGCTACCTTGGGCTGGTTGGCTCGGACTTAAGCAAATATTTCGATCGAGGCCGAGGTATCGGGATAGCTTAGTTTGTCCAAAGTAAAGAAATCGGCACACTTTGGCCGAGGTAAAGGGAACTTCACAAGTTCCAACCAGAGTGCAATGTACCGCGCGGTTTGGCCGAAGTATAAAGAGTGCTTCGTTGTTGTTGAGGCGTCGGTAGCTATCTCAGTCTGGATCGAAGTGAAAGATAACGTTCAGTCACGTTGTACTGAAGAGATACTTCGGTTTATTTCGATGTATAGAGGCAGGTTTAGCCTTAAGCGGGAGCATAGGGCAATGTCTCGGTTTATGCTGAGACATAACAGGTAGTTGGGCCGGAGCGAAGGATATTGAGGCGCCTTTATTGAAGAGTACTTGGCTTCTGCGCCTTTTTATTATTCTGCCAGCGTCTTATCTTTTCCAAGGTGAGCTGACCTTCTTTTTGCCAAAATGGATAATACGGCCCTGTAACCTACAAAAGGTTGCCTCTGTATTTTCCGGGGTCATTTATCCCGTCGATCTTTTCCAAGGTACGATATAGATGCCGACTTGCCATTGGAGGGCATCGTTTTTGCTTGGCGATTTCCCAGGCCTGCCCATATCTCAAAGATCAGCGGGCGATCCCCTGCATTTAAGGCTCTCGATTCGAGATCAGGAGAAAATCTTTTGGCGTGCATCTTAGCTCGGGCGACGCATTTGGCGTGCATTGAAGAGTGCTCTTTTCATCTTTGGAGGCCATGTGGCCGTGTGGGTAGGGAGTTTTAAATTTGGGGCTTTTTGCTTTAATAGCTGCTCCCGGTCCGTTTGCTTATAAAATGGGAGGAGATAGCTGTTTTAGGCCATCTTCCAAGGTTTTCTTCTCTGTGAGTTATGAGAGTTTTCATGATGCCTGTGTCCTTTGGGCTGAGAGTGGGGGGACTGAGTTTTCCTTTTGCAAGTCATCCTCCCCCGGATAGCTGGGGTGATGAAGAGTCGCTGAAGAGCAGCTCATCCTCCAGAGAGGAGTTTTGGAGATCATATGGAGAGCGCACAGGAGGTCCGCAGGGATCACATGGAGAGCACACATATGCACTTCCTGTGTGTTCTTTGTGGTTTGCTACGGAGGTCGCAGGGTAGAAAGTGCACATGTATCCCCGTAGCATGCGCGGACTTTTCCTTCTCCCTCTCGCTGGATGCTTAGCCCCTCTATGCGGGGAATCTTTTGAGGGGGGGGATGGTGTGTTGTCTGCTAGTACATTGCCTTTTGACTTTGGCAGTGACTAGCAGACTAACATCCGGCCTGGTGTAAGGATCAACATGTCTTTTGACCTGGTTGCGATCCTCCAACATGTCCGTCCGAGGGATCGGTGGGTGGGTTGCCTTGCTTAATAGGGCTCATCCACTCATTCTGATTTCTCTGATATCCTGGGTCGGACGCCGAGATATCATTATTAACCGAAGCTGGTCGCAGCAGCCAGGCCGAGCCATTTGTTCGTCTTTATTTCTTGTGCTATAACACACTTGTAACGCCTCTTTGGAGGTTGTAATCCCTTTCATTGGTAAAAAAATAAAGAAGCTTTTATTCTTTCTTCTTTTAGCACCTCCTTCTTTTTTGATATGATTGTGCTTGAGAGTTACTACTCCCGTATCATGTTTTTGGGTCATAGCATATATCGGCAGCGTTCTTGCTACCTTGTTTTGCTAAGACCAATGTTCGGTCCTCAGTGGAGGAAAGCGTTTGTCCCTGTTCGGGTCAGAGGTGGACCTGGGCGGTCCCGAGAACTTATGCGGCAAGCATGATCCTGTTTGTAGAACGAAGCAGGTATTTCTTCGGAAAGGGATAGCTCGTATGTTTTTTTGGTTGAGTAGAAGGAGGTTGCTTACTTCTACCGAAGTATCATAGGACATCTTAGTTGCATCAGAGAGTTTGAGAGATTACTCGTCTAGACTAGAGCTTTAGATAACTTTTTAAGAGTATGCCATTTGACTTGGCCGAGGTTTCAGATAATCACTCGGTTGTAGCCGAGGCTTCGGAATATCGCTCGGTTGTTGCTGAGGATTCGGAATATCACTCGGTTGTTGCCGAGGATTCAGAATATCACTCGGTTATTGTCGAGGATTCAGAACATCGCTCGGTCATTGCCGAGGATTTTGGAATATCGCTCGGTTGTTACCGAGGATTTTGGAATATCGCTTGGTTGTTGCCGAGGATTTTTGATAGTTTGCTTGGTCCTTACTGCAACTGTGGATTCAGGTGCGGATGACCAAAGAGGATGGGGGCTACCCGAGCGATGGAGGGGGCGCATGATTCGAGGAAGTCTGGCAGACTTTCGAGGATATTTACTTCAAAAATAATCTAGCAAATCGGAGGGAGTCTAGTCCCGAGAAGGGAGCTCCTCGAGCGCCTCAACGTTATTAATGATCCTCTTCAACGAGGGGTGGGACTCTTCATTTCCCGCGAGCACCCATTGAGGTGGTGATGCGTGGCATTTTTCCATGGGCTGAGATTAATGGCTTGAACGATCGAAATATTCACCAAGAGCGATTTAAATACGGATGAGAAGGATGCCTCTGTTAGTCATCTCTTCAGCCGATCTCCCAAGAATTCCTGGGTTCTAAGATGGCGTCTAGAGGTGAGGGGTGATCAACTGTGGCGCTGAGCAGTGGCGCTAATGACCGTGAGGGGTCCCAGGGGATCCGCGTTATGGTGACTGTCGACGGGGAGGCCCTGGCGTCAATGTTCGAGGATCACGAGCTGCTCCAGAAGGCGGCCGAACAATATATGGCCATTTCTATGAGGGAAGTCGAGCTCCTTCGCCGTGCCAACGACCTGCTGGAGGGGGAAGTAGCATCCCTTCGACGAAAGGTCACCGAGTCAGCTCGGCGTGGGAAGGGTTCGGCGGCTCCTGGAGAAGATGATAAGGCCCAGTGAGGGCTCATGTATCTTTTTCTCTCTTTTTTCCCTTTTTGTGATGAATGAAAAAAGAGGATTTTTGCAACTTTAGTGTCCGCTGTTATTTCCAAATGTTTGTTCTTATCATTCGGCCTTGGACGAGATTTTTGATAAGTGATGCTCTTCGGCTATGGCCGAGGCTTTTAATAAGGAATGGAGATGCACTTCAGCTTTGGCCGAGGCTTTTATTCTTTGGTACTGACCGGGGCTTGTATCCTGCTCGAATTTGAACAACATTTTGGAGACCATTTGGTCCAGTCGGGGCTTATAAGCTGCCCGAATTCGAACGAAGTTTTGGAGACCGTTTGGTCTAACCGGGGCTTGTAAGCTGCCCGAATCCGAATGAAGTTTTGGACACCATTTGGTCCGGTCGGAGCTTGTAAGCTACCCGAAACTGAACAATGTTTTGGAGACCATTTGGTCCGGCCGGGGCTTGTAAGCTGCCCAAATCTGAATGAAGTTTTGGAGACCATTTGGTCCGGCCGGGGCTTGTAAGCTGCCCGAATCCGAACGAAGTCTTTTGATATTTTGCTTGGCCCTACCAAGGTACGGAGATTCAACTCAAGGCTCGGCCCTGCTGAGGTACAGAGATTTAGCTCAAAACTCGGCCCTGCTGAGGTACGGAGATTTGATTCGAGGCTCAGCCCTACCGAGGTTTGGAGATTTAACTCGAGGCTCGGCCCTGCCGAGGTACGGGATTTGACTCGAGGCTCGGCCGAGGTTCAGAGATTTAACTCGAGGCTCGGCCCTACTGAGGTTCGGAGATTTGATTCGAGGCTTGGCCCCATCGAGGTTCATAGATTTAGCTCGAGGCTCGGCCCTGCCAAGGTTCAGAGATTTGACTCAAGGCTCGGCCCTACCGAGGTTTGGAGATTTGGCTCGAGAAATAGCTCGGTTATGCCGAGAATGGATGCATAAGCGACATCTATTTTCTATTATGACCTTTCAGAGAAAATGACCATAGCGGTTGTACCATGGATAATAGAAACAAGATGCCAAAGTTGTAAATGGGGAAAGTCTATATAGAGAGCGTACTCTATTGGTGATATAAGTGGAGGTTGTCCGAACTCCACATCCGGGGAACAAATTTTCCATCCAAATCTTGGAGCTTGTAGGTGCCGAGTCCGACGACTTCTGCCACTTGATAAGGACCTTCCCAATTTAGCGACAGCTTTCCTTGTTCTAGAGGCTTGGAGACGGATGCTTTCCGGAGGGTGAGATCACCGGGCGAGAAGGATTTTCCTTTGACTCTGGAGGCGTGGTAATGAGCCACTCTTTGCTAGTATGCAGCTACTCTGATTCAAGCTTTCTCTCTGATCTCTTCCACCAGGTTGAGATTGGTGAGAAGTTGCTCGTCGTTAGCTTCCTTTGAGTTGCTCTCCACTCGCGGAGAAGGGAGTCCTACCTCCACAGGGATGATGGCTTCCATGCCAAAGGCCATCCGAAACGAGGTCTCGCCGGTGGGGATTCTCTGGGTAGTGCGGTAGGCCCATAGGACGTGATGAAGTTTGTCCGCCCATCTGCCTCGGGCTCTGGCGAGACAAACTTTGATCCCTTGAAGAAGGGTCCGATTAGTTACTTTGGCTTCTCCATTGGCTTGTGGATGCCCCACCGATGTAAGGCGGTGGCAGATCCCATGTTCCTCGCAGAAACCTCAGAACTTTGGGTTATCAAACTGCCTGCCATTATTAGTGATAATTATATGCGGAATGCCGAAGCGGCATATAATGGATCTCCACACAAAGTCCCTGGCCTGAGCTTCAGTTATTTGGACAACTGCCTCAGCTTCCACCCACTTGGTGAAGTAGTCGATAGCGACAAATGAAAATTTTCTCTGTCCAGTGGCGAGGGGGAAAGGGCCAAAAATATCCATCCCCCACTTAGCAAAGGGCCAAGCGGAGGAAATAGGGACTAAACTGGCGAAGGGGAGCCTCTGGATGTTGGAGTGTCTCTGACATGAGTCATAAGCTCGAACGAGATCATCAGCATCCTTTTGCATAGTGGGCCAATAGTACCCCTGGCGCAGCACCTTGTGGCATAGAGATCGACTCTCCAGATGGTTGCCATAAATTCCTTCATGTACCTCACGAAGAGCATAATCAGCTTCAGATGGGCGAAGGCATTTGAGTAATGGCATGGAAAAGGATCGCTTATAGAGCTAGTCATCGACCAACACATAGTGAGTAGCTTGCAATTTCAGCTTTCTTGCCTCCTTACGGTCGTTTCGAAGCAACCCTTCTTTGAGATACCTCGAGATGGGGTCGAACCAGGATGGCTCGGTCTCAATCTGCATCACTTGGTCCACCTCCGTGATGCTAGGCTTTTCCAGGATTTTCAGGGGAAACTTTCATTCGACACTCATCGACTCCGCAGTTTCCAGTCGAGATAATAGATCGGCATGAGCATTCTCGGATCTGGGGATCTGGATAACTTCAAATTCAGAAAAGTGGGAAAGAAAGTCCCACACCTGCTGGAGATATCGAATCATGTTTGGCTCCCAGGCCTCAAACTCGCTCCGTACGTGACCAGCCACCAATTGAGAGTCGATGAAGGCATTTAACTTCTTCACTTTGAGGTCACGGGCGATTCAAAGTCTAACGAGCAGAGCTTCATACTCGGCTTCGTTATTGGAGGCTGGGAAGGAGAAGCGAACGCCATACTCGAAGGTAGCCCCTTCTGGGCTGGTGAGGATCAGGCCAGCGCCTAAGCCACCGGCATTGGACGATCCGTCAATATGGAGTAGCCATAGGGCGTCAGATTTCGGTTGCTCGGGGGAGTCTGGAGTGGAACCATCCTTCGGGATAGTACATTCAAGGAGGAAGTCAGCTAGAACCTGGGCCTTGATGGCCGGGCGAGGCTGGTATCGGATGTCATGCTCACTTAGCTCGACGGCCTATTTAGCCATCCTTCCTGATGTCTCCAGGCGATGAACCACCGCCTTGATGGGTTGGTCGGTGAGGATCGTCAAAGAATGCGATTGGAAATATGGCCGTAGCCTCCGAACTGATGTTACCAAGGCCAACATCAGCTTCTCGATCCGGGTGTACCTTGTCTCGGCATCTCAGAGCAGTTTGCTGACATAGTAGATCAGCTTTTAGGTCTTTTTCTCTTCTCTAACCAAAACTGAGCCAATTGCGCCTTCTGAAATCGCCAAGTATAGGAATAGCATCTCTCCCGAGTTGGGGCTGCTGAGGAGGGGTGGCGAGCCGAGATACCTCTTGAGGTCCTCGAATGATTTCTGGCACTCGGGAGTCCATTGAAAATTCTTGGCAGATCGAAGAGCTTTAAAGAAGGGAAGGCACCTTTCGGCCAATCGAGCTACGAAGCGGTTGAGGGCCACAATTCTTCCCATCAGGCGCTGGACCTCTTTGATAGATGTTGGGGGTGTCATTTGCTGAAGAGCTTGAATCTTCTGGGGTTGGCTTCAATGCCTCGCTGAGAAACCATGAAGCCCATAAACTTCCCAGAATTGACACCGAAGGCACACTTTGTCGGGTTGAGCTTCATACGATATTTTTGGAGCATCGCGAAGCTCTCAGAGAGGTCCTCAATGTGCTGGGATGCTTCTTTGCTTTTGACCAGTATATCGTCGACATATACCTCCATGTTTTGGATTTGCTCCTTGAAGACCTTGTTGACCAGCCTTTGGTAAGTTGCACCTGCATTCTTCAGACCAAAAGGCATGACACGGTAGCAATATGTACCTCGATCGGTTATGAAGGTGGTCTTTTCTTCATCCTCAGGCGCCATTCGGATTTGATTGTAGTCGGAATAGGCATCCATGAAGGTTAGCATCTGATGCCCTGAAGTAGCATCTACAAGCTGATCAATCCGAGGGAGAGGGAAACTATCCTTCGGGCAGGTTTTATTGAGGTCAGTGAAATCGATGTAGATCCGCCATTTGCCATTCGACTTCTTTACCATGACGACATTGGACAGCCAGCTCGGATAGTTTACATCCCGAATGAAGTTTGCCTTAACAAGTTTGTCAACTTCTTCCTCAATCGCCTTCTGCTGCTCAGGGACGAAGCTCCTCTTCTTCTTCTTTATGGACCGGGACATCTCATCCACATTAAGATGATGGACGAGGATATCCGGGCTGATTCCCAGCATATCAGAAGCTGACCAGGCGAAAACATCAGCATTCCTTCGGAGAAAGTCGATCAGCTCCATCCGAGGTTTCCCTTTTAGCAGCAACCCGATCTTTATAGTTCGATTTGGTCGAGCTTCGTTCAGCGGCACCTCCTCTAGCTCTTTAGCTAGTTCTCCCCGTTGCTCAGTAAAATCTTTCCGAGCGTCTAGTCCATCAACCTTGGGTAATTTTGATTGTAGGCTAGTGATGAAACACTGCCGAGCTACAGCTTGGTTTCCTCGGACTACTCCCACTCCCCATCCGGTAGGGAACTTCATTGCTAGGTGCAGGATGGAGACTGCGGCTCAAAGGGACATCAGTCCGGGTCTCCCAAAAATTGCATTGTAGGGCGACCGAAGCTTAGTCACCAGAAAATCTATGTGGACCGTGGCAGCGGAAGGCCAAGTTCATGCACGGACCGTCAAGGTCACGACCCCCTCGGGGGTAATTACATCGCTGGTGAACCCCATTAGGATGGAGTCCACGGCTCGGAGATTCTCCATAAGCAGTTTCATCTTCAGAAACACATCGAGGTATAGAACATTAACGGAGCTTCCACTATCAATGAGAATTCGATCTACATCATAGTTGTTCAGATTAAGGGATACAACCAATGTATCATCATGCGGGAACTGTATTTTCTGGAGGTCGCTGTCAGAGAAGGAGAGCTCATTTGTTCGCGCTTTCTTTGGTACCAAACCTTCTTCATCGTTCCGCCCACTCGACAGACTGCCAACTGCCTCGATCACATTAATGTGACCAGCGACCAGAGGATTTGGAGGAGGAGGTTGCTGAGGCTCAGGTTGACGATCGCCCCCGTTCCTTGGCTCGGGTGCTCTCCTGAATTGGTCCAGCCTACCCTGCTGGATGAGCCTTTCGAATTCGTTCTTCAGCTGCCAGCACTCCTCAGTGTCGTGGCCATGATCCTGATGGTACCGGCAGTATTTGGTGGGATCTCTCTGGGTAGCATTCCCTCAGAGAGGAGGTGGTCGGGAGAGCTGTCGCTCTATTGCCATGAGGATCTCCGCCCTTGGGGCAGTGAGCGGAGTGAATCGGTTGAACCTCCTTGGCGGGCTCTGGGTGCGGTTCCTCGGTGGGGGTGGAGGAACCCTTTGGCGGTGAGGCGGACTTGGCTGGCAGGCATATCAGTGCTTGTCCGAGCCTTTGGGCTCCTTTTTCCTCGTCAGCTCGGTGCGGACAGCTTTCCACGATTCTTCGACTCTGGCATATTTGTATACCAGAGCCATCATGTCGGAGAGGTTCTGAGGGTAGCTGACTTTCAGCTCTAGGTAAAAGTCACTCTCCTTCAATACTCCGCCTGCTAGGGCAGACATGGCCACCTCATGATTAAGGTGGTCCACTTCCAACATGACCGTGTTAAAATGGCCGAGATATTTTTTCAAGGACTCCCCCTCTCTCTGCTTAACCTCAGAGAGGAAGTCGGATTTCCACCGGTGACGATGGCTGCTGACGAACTGGCTGATGAAGAGACGGCTCAGCTCGTCGAACGAACTAACGGAACCTAGTTTCAAAGCATTGAACCAGGTTCGAGCGGATCCCCTGAGGGTGGAGGGGAAGGCGCAGCAGAGGATCGCATCTGATGCCCCGTTGAATATCATGATCGATCTGAAGCTGCTGAGGTGGTCATCGAGATCGGAGGCCCTATGATAGGGCTCTATGGTGGGCAGCTTCACGTGGGAGGGAATCACTTCCTCCATGATTCCCTTGGAAAAGGGAATGCCCTGCTCCGTCTGATGGTGGAGCGGATGGGCCTGCTTGGCGGCATCTAACTTCTGGCGCATCTCCCAGAGTTGCTGGCGGATCTCCTCAGGCACAACGGGAGGGGATGGACGAGGAGAGAAATGAGACGGTATCGAGTCGTGGCAAGAGAACACCGGAGAGAGGGATCGGGCCCACCGAGATTGGGGAAGATCCTTACCACGGCCCCCTCGGGGGGCTAGCTCAGCTTCCCTAGGGCGGCGAGGGGGGTCTGCAACCCCATGCGGGCCGGAGGAGGAGATCGCCAGATGAGCGGGGGCTGCATTCTCCTCAGGAGGATGCAGGGCAGGAGCGACTAGTCGGGGAGCTTCAAAGCACCCTTGAATCAAGTGGGTTAGAGCCTGGACTTGCTGGACCAGTGAGGCAAACTGGTCCTGGGTCACTAGGACCGCGGTGGCGATGGAGTCTCAACTGGCGGGTGGCGGCGCTACACTGCTCATCGAATCAGGTCTTTGTGAGGCAACCTGATCTCGGGCTTTATAGGTAGCCTTTCTTCGGTTGGCCATGGGAGGAATTCTCTTTTAGATCGAGATCCTTGTCTCCTAAATCACAAGTTTATGGGACTTGAGGACCCTTCCTCTAGCGCCAATTTGTTGCTGCTGAAATCTATCCTTCGACTCGAGCACGATCGGGCTCTGGGACGGGCTCCCTCCTGGGCGGACATGCAAAACAGTCCTCACGCAAGAGGCGTTGGGGGTGGCCCTCCGCAGAAGACCCTCCGACGCTCAAGTCAGCGGGGATCGGCAATCAACAAACAAGAGGAGAAGGCTCTCGCTGAAGAGTCTCTCCAAGGGTGGCCTTTCAAGAGCTCTGAGCAGAGCGCTAATGGCGGAAAATGGGGAAGCCAGGGCAGAAAGAGAGTGTGCCAGTGAGCAAGTGCGCATACCTAAAGAGTCGGTAGATGACTCTATTTATAGAGGATCACCTGATTCCCTGGGGGCATCGTGGGTCCAAAAGTCGTTAGGATTTGAATCCAGTTTGTTATAATGTCAGTAAGATTCATATCTTGTTGGTTAGAGGATCGACGACTGGGAGAGTTGGTTGATGTCTCGAGATTTGGCGAGTATATAGGCTCTAGGGCTCTAGGCCACTCTCACGGATCTTAGGCCACTCTCAGATATGATTTTTATTTGAAATCTTACGAATTTGAACTATTCCGCATCGAATTCTGCAGAGGTCCTTGAGTGCCCGGATCTAACCGGGGCATAATGATGACTCGACTGATGAGGCACAGTCGGATAGCTCGACCGGGGCCGAGAGAGACGATATAGCTCGACCGGGGCCGAGAGAGATGACATAGCTCGGCTGAGACCGAGAGATGACATAGCTCGGCTGAGGCCGAGAGATGCGATCCGCGCCTTAGGAATCCTTGGCTCAGTGAGGGGCTAAGGCACCACGATTTACTGAGGCTGACTTGTCTCTAGTGGGTATTGTTTAGCACGTGGGAGTCAAGGTTGATCCTAGCCCCCTTGCACGATTATTTATGCAATGACAATTTTACCCCTCAACAATACTTTATATAGACCAAAATATATTATACATTATATAGACTAGGATTGATATCCCTTCATTTTCTATTCTTCATTCTTCCATTCTCACGGTTCATTTCCTATTCTGAAGGCATATAATTATCACATAACTCTTTTCCTTCCTTTCTTCCCTTCTTTTCTTCCGTCTCTATCCAAACAAGATAATTGATATATTATCTTTCTTTTCCTTCCATCCTTTTCAAACAAGAGAAGAAGAAGAATAACCCTTCATTTCCCTTCCTTTCTCTTTCATTCCTTTTCTTCTTTTTACTTTTCCCTTCCTTTCCCTCCAAAGATCCAAACAAAGTCTAAAGCACGAGAGGACGAGTCAGAAGGCGACCATAACGAATTGGAATGATATTGTCACTTGAAATAAACCAAGCCAAAATTGTTCTATAAACCAGGATTTAATTGGGCGTTAGAATATCCGTTCACTGATCAAGTCAGCACCAACTCACTGTAAAAATATGTTCACTAAACCAGGACTTCAAAGTTGTCATGTCCAGTTAACAGCCTCATTTCACAAGTTAACTGGAAAGATAACGTAACACAAAAACAAGAATTTGGTTAAGCTCCATAACAAAACGACACCCTTAATGTCCAAAAGATATGCCATCACAACCAAGAACGTTCTCAGAATAGTTATGATGGACCTGCTTCAATTTGGCCAGAACTTGGGAAATGTTGCTCCCTTAGCTCCAACAAGGCAGAGGACCATTATTTTATGGGGCTGTAGCAGTTAGCTTTCTCTTGTGCTATTCCAACTCAATCTTGTGTTGCACAATTGTCTTGTAAGTCTGCTGCTATCCTAGAAAAATGTTTTCTTGTCGCCTGACGAATAATACATGCATGTTAATCTTCTCCACCACCACCTCTCAACCGCACCTCCACTGTCACCACCAATACCACCCATGACAACAGCAAAACATAGTATAACTATATTTTTCTTAGTTTCATTTCTGTTGGAGTTGTCTCCATGATTAGGCTAACAGATTGGACGCCTTTAAATGCTGTTCTTTATATTCTGAATTTTAAAAATATTACAATTCATGTCCTGGCAGTTCATTAGGAAATTGGATGATAACATGGTTTAAGACATGAATTAATAAAAATAATTTGCCTTGCAAATTTGAATGCATTTTAGGCTGAAGGCTTTCAGCAGTTCATGTTGGATAATTTTCCACAAACCAGTGAAAGCCTCTCCAGTTGGGCTTTCACCAATTTAGAGGGATAATTACATAAATCAAGAGATCTTTTGAAACTCTTCTGCCTTTGTATTAGAAAATGATCAAAATATTAGATTTTTTTTTAAATAAATTGAATGGAGCCAACATCAGCAGCTTATACAAAATATTGTCAAGCATAATTACTCCATTTCGATGGAAGTGACGATCCTTTGACTGAGATATTAAACTCTTTGGTCCTCTTTTAAGGAAAGATGTAGATCAACTTGATTCTTTGTTACGGCTCATAGCTCCCTTCAAACCAATCAAAATTGAAGACATGCTGGATTGAAAGCTTACAAGTAATGGTACATTCTCTATCTACTCCTTTTATAAGCACCTAAATTGCGAAGGTGTGATATAGAAATTTTAAAATTTTATCTGAAAATATGCTTTGTCTTTGTAAGTCGAAGTATTCCTATAATTAGCCTTAAGAAACAAATTGCATATTGGGAAGGTTTTCGCAAAGAAAAATTAGTTGGTAAGCAATGACTTCTCTTTTTATGAAGCTTTAATAGAATTTGTAAGTCGTATCTTTATGAGATGCCTATTCGCAAAAAGAGTTTGGCTTTCAATTACAGATTTATTATCTTCTACAAAATGGCCAACCAAAACCTAAGACTTATAGCAAAATCGAAGAAAAAGATATATCAAAACTAATTTTAGAAAAGCATAGGATTAATTGTCAATATGATTTGCAGCGAAATCTAGATGGAGAGAAGTGCAAAGATTTTGTTTAAACAAAAACTAATTTTAGAAAAGCATAGGATTAATTGTCAATATGATTTGCAGCGAAATCTAGATGGAGAGAAGTGCAAAGATTTTGTTTAAACAAAAAATTCCTTCAGTAGCTTAATTCTTCAAAAGGCTCTGCATCTATTTCTATCCTAATCTCATCGTTGCTCAAGCAATTTCGTAGAGTCCTTATCTTTTATTGTAGCTTCTTTCCCCAAATCATTTTTTTGATTATAGTCTTCTTGTATTTATTTTCACCTTACCTCTTCTTATATCCTCCCTCTACTATATCCCTTTCATTATAATCTTCTTTCTTTTATTTTTTGTATGTACCTATAAATATTTAATTTCTTAATAAACTAATGGAGAAGTGCCTAACTTCTCCATTTTTTTCCAAAAAAAGAATGATAGAATATCTCCACTAGAGATGGGCACTGGGCTATGCCTGGCATGGCATGGCCCAGGCTTGCCGAGCCCAACAAAGAATTAGGCCATGCTTGGCACGGCCTATAAAAAAAATTTGACTGCCTAGAATGGTCCACGGCCCATTTTTGGCTGGGTTGTGCCTGGCATGGCATGGCACAAGCCCTACTAGGCACGACCCAGACATGCTATGCCTGGCACGGCCCACCAGCATAAACCATTCGTCGCTGAGCATGACGAACATTGCGAGCAACTCCTCAGCGAAGATCTTGTAGTCGCCATCGGCATCAAAGACGATGAACATCTCTTGAAGCTCCGGCACGATGGGGGCCCGAAGGCTGACCCCAAGGCCACAATCTCCTCCAGCCAAATGCTCTCATCGCCATCGTGGTCCGTCTCGATGAGCATAGACACCACTTCCTCCTCCATCGATGGGTTCGGCCCTAGTCGCTAGAGAATGACCTCCAGCTCCCGCCGTGTGACCCTCTCCTCCCCTTCCCTATCTGCCGGAGGGCAGTCTGTTGATGATGAGGACCACCACTTGTTGCCACCACTAATGGAGGCCGATTTGGTCGGGCAATGGTTGGGGCACGGGCAGAGGACAGATTTGGGGGTGGATTGGGAGTTGTCGAAGGACGAACTAGCATTGGATCCAAAGGAGGAGGCCTCAGATCGATAGACGGAGTAGGATTTCTTCTTTGACGAGCCAAAAAATGGCGGTCAAAGGATAAATGGCTATTGATCTTCATGATTTTTGGCCCAGGCCCTTGTGGGCCGGCATGGCCCATAAGGGTCGTGCCCTTATGGGCCATGCCGGGCTGGCACACAGGCCGTGCCATGACTGGCATGCCCAAACCATGTTGGGCTTGGTCCACGGGCCATGCCATGCCGAGCTTGGTCCCCGGACCAGACTTTTTGAGCCTAGCATGGTCTAGTTCATGTCGTGCTGGGCCGGGCTATGGGCAATCCAGTCCAGTGCCCACCTCTAATCTCCACAAGCCGATAGAGAAGTGATGTATCAACTAATTTTTCCTCATTGGCTCTAGATTATGCAAAATAGGAATTTTTGACAGTTGATCATCTATGGTTGGTTTAGTTGGCCATATATTTTTATTTTTTACGTTAATGGAAATAGACTGCACTAATTATAACTATTTTGGACAATTAATATGAAAGGTTAATATTTCATCCAAATTAAAGACTTAATTGCGGCACTGTAAATGACTTCAAAAAAGAGGATTAGTCATTTTATCCTAAGGTTGCATTTGGTAGGATAATTTAAATGAGGCCTACCCGATAACATATATGTTTTGGATGGCATTCTATCTTGTAGAGGTAATCTAGATTACATCATGAGAGATAATCCTGATTACCTTAGGAAGGAATGGCTATCCACTAGAGATGTGGTAATTTGAAAAAAAATTTAACAAAATTGCTCCTGGTTCCTTTGATCACTCTTTACTCGTCTCCTTCTCTACCAATCTCACTGAAACCTTCATGTTGAAAGTCCCAAGCCGCACTCTCTTTCATCAAGTCGGATCGTGAATCTCTGCCACCCAACAGCTCCACGTCCATCTTCAGACACCGCGGAACTTCTTTCGATCGATGGCATTCGTCATCCTCACTGGTTGCTTCAGCATCCGAACATTAAATTAACTTCACTACTTCTAGGCAATCCATCATGATAGATTGGTGCCTACAATATGATATATCTCATCAAGTTGAACATTAAATTATGCATACATTTTAAAGAAAACCAAATGTTTGTTCTTCAGGTATATTGGCCAAATTTGATTTAGATTCTAGTATTGGACAGAAGAATTGATTAAATAAAAGTATGACCGACTTCTATATATATATAACAGGATTAATCATCAGATCGTTGATATGTAGTAGAAGGATTTACAAGATGTGATCATCATGCATGTCTACTGGCTTTGAACACCAAGTAGTTCCTTCTTCCATGCCCACACCAGCAATTAGAATATAGCCAGTTACACTAAAGAAAGCAAAATCATGGGAAGCAGCTGGCCAGAGGATGCAGAGAAACAAAAGTATTCCATCAAAGATTAAGGACACATCATCCACGTAGGCGGAAACGCAATCTTCTGGATTACGACAGAACCGTTCTTTTAATCCCTGACGCTAGACATCCATTCTCAACTTTTCCTATTTCTTAGACATCCAAATTCTATTAGCCTAGAATTTGGGCCATGGGAAAGCCCGACCTGGTGAAACGATTAGTAATAAAGGAAAACTCTACTGATGGCCCGGTCGAACAAGTTGGAAGTTTTATTCCTAGTCCTGCGAGAAGTCTTTGCACATCGCGAGCAGTACGGAACGCCCGCGAGTACCACGCATACATGCATTTTTGCATCGTGCGCCGTCCGAGTTTTCCTTTATTACTAATCGTTTCACCAGGTCGGGCTTTCCCGTGACCCAAATTCTAGGCTAATTATAGACCATATTTTCGGAAACAGGCTTTGCTTCAAGGGATCCGGTTCCGGTCGTAGCTAATCTCCTGATACAAAGGCTAATGATCCTCTCGTCAAACATGAGATAGCTGCCGTTATAACTTAGAAACTTATGCTTTGCTCTTTTTTTTTTTTTTTCTTTAGAAATTAGAAGGGGCTAATCCCCACCTTTCTTTCCTTTCTCCCGTTTCATCCTTGAGGATGATTGCAACAAAGCGGCAAGAAATGATACCATCCAAACTAAAACTTCAGTGGTGTTTTGAATATGTTTCAAAATAACCTTAAACGCTATGAACGAAATTCCTGTAGGGAAATATACTTATCTTCCAGTATGTTAATTTGTAAGTATAATTTTGACTCAAGTACGTGCTGAAGTAAAGAATAGGATTAACCATCATATCATTGATATAGAAGGATTAACCATCTGATCAGACAACATATAACAGAATTAACCATCAGGTCATTGATATAGAAGGATTTACAAGATGAAATCATCATGGCTAGATTTGTATATCATGTAGTAGTTCTTTCATACCCATACTGGCCCATGTACCAAAGCAGAATCATAGGAAGCAATTGACAAGAAAATCGCAAAAGAGCATTCTATCATCCAAGTAACATACCCACCATTGTATCTGATGACGCTCGATCACCGAACTTAAGCACAAGAAAGATGAATCTGCTTGCTGATGGGGTCCTCGCCAAGATGGATGGCCTATAAAAAGTTTCGAGACCGAAGGGAGCTCCGGTAGGGACCCTCCGATGCCCAAGTCAGTAATCGAGGTCACAGCCGAAGGGGAGCTCGAGAGAGCTCCTGAGAGGCAGAAAAGACTCCAGGAGTTGGAGTTTTTTCTGGGATTTTTCTATTGGTGAGCACTTGTATTCACATACCTAGGCCTCGAGTTGACTTACCCTTTTATAGGAATTTGACACTCGTATGGGGATTAGCCACGTGAAGTTCCGTGAAAGAGGAATGCCTACGGGACACGTGGAAGTTACGTGAATTTGGGCTGGTTGGTAGGCCTTGTCCCATTGAAGAGGGGGAGCCGGCGATTGATGGGCTAGGTCCCATCGATCGACGGGGCCAGTTAGTAGGTGGGCTTGGTCCCATCGACGGCGTGGCCAGGCGGTAGGTGGGCCTGGCTATGTTAGGCTGTGCAAGTCAGAAAGTTGGTGGGTTGACGGACAAAATCGACTTGGAGAAGTCGGGGCCACCACGGCCAACTGAGGGAGATCGAGGGCTGCCCTGACTGACTCGGAGAGGTCGGGGCCACAGAGGGCTACAGAGGGCCGTAGAGGGCCGCCGGGGCCGCACGAGGCCGACACAGAGGAGTCGGGGCAGACACGGGGCTGACTTGAAGAAGTCGGGGCCGCTTCGGCTGACTCGGAGAGACCGGGGCTGCAGAGGGCCGCCGGGGCCGTACAAGGCTGATGCGGAGGAGTCGGGGCAGACACGGGGCCGACTTGAAGAAGTCGGGGCTGCCTCGAATGACTCGGAGAGACCGGGGCTGCAGAGGGCCGCCAGGACCGCACGAGGCCGACGCGAAGGAGTCGGGGCAGACATAGGGCCGACTTGAAGAAGTCGGGGCCGCCTCGGATGACTTGGAGAGACCGTGGCCGCAGAGGGCCGCTGGGGCCGCACGAGGCCGACGCGGAGGAGCCGGGGAGGACGCGTCCGCACCACTTGGTTGATTTTGCCATGAGTATCCACGTAGCTTCATCAGCCACATCAGATGCCCCCCCGCTCCTGAGCATAAAGGGACACGTGCATGCTGTCCTTTGGGTGAAAGGAGCGTGAAAATTCTAAAATTATTACTAGTTTTGGGGTACCTTTAATAGCGGGGGAGCCGGCGCGTTCTCCCAAGGTAGTGTCTCTTCGAAAATCTTCCGCAATCAAGCAGATGGTGGGAATTGACATTAGTATCGAGTCTCCTAAGGGGTGCCTCTCGAAGGATGGAAAAAAGGGCGGGCACCATCATTGCTTCTCTGCTCTTCATGCATCATTATTAGTCGGGGATCCTGCTCCTCGGGCTGAACCAAGGTGATGCACCTCGGGCACAGATGAGATTGCCGACAGTTGGATACCTGGCACAGTGGTCATGGGCCACGTGGTGGGATCTCAGGCGAGGCGATTCGAAGCCATGGTATAAAGCTCTTCATTGTGCTCGAGGAGGACCTTTACGCTTTTATTGCTTCCTCTGCAACCTCATTCCCTGAGCCCTAAGTTTCCTTGCAGCCCAAGACCTTCAATCTTCATCTTCTTCCTAAGCTTCAGGTCAGTTTCCTCCCTTTTGCTTCTCTTTCCTTGACTCATGGACCGTCGGGCCATTGGGAGGGTAAAAGGCCAGTAGTAGAGTCTCCTCGCTCCTCTGGTGAGGACAATGTCCCCTTAGCTAGCCGAGTGCCCTGGCCGATGGGTGGAATCACCATCCGCGATCGGTCGGTGGCGAGAAACCAATCATATGCTCGAACCTCCCCGGTGAGAGCAATCCCTGTGTCTTCCAACCGTTTGGTGCCTCGTTCGGCAACCGGTCTTGACCTAGTAGGGCCGGGGGGGGTGGCCTCCACCATGACCCCCGAAGAAGTAGAGGTCCTTAGGAATAGGTATAAGGTCCCCAGCTTCATCCGCCTGTCTGCACCAGGGCCCGAGGATAGAGTAAACTCCAACCTTGCCGATCGGTTGCTCTGTACGAGAAGTTCTTTCGGTGCCGACTACGCCTTTCGCTTCATCCCTTTTTCCTAAATATGTTGAATAGGTATAGGTTGGTGCCGGTGTAGCTGACTCCGAACTCGATTCGGATCATCTGCGCATTTGTCATCCTTAACTTCTTCAAGGGCTTAGAGGCCAGACTTTCCCTATTTCGAGCCTTCTACAAGCTCCACCGCTAAGGTGAGGAGGCCTGGTGGGTATTCACCGCCAGGCCGAGTAGGGACCTTCCTCTAGGTCTCCCATCCAAGGTTAGGGGATGGAAATCCCAATTTTTGTATGCCCATGTGGAGGGGGTGAGGGCCGACTGGAGAGAGCCCGACGTCAGCCCCAACGAGAACTCATTCGTGGGCGAGAAGGACGAGAAGCTTTTTCGCTGCCTAACCTCCTGTGAGATCCCCTCCTATAAGGAGCTTTTGTTCGAGTAGAACTTGTATGAGGCCGAACTGACCCCGGCGGTTGGTGAGCACGAAAACCTATCCTTCTCGCCCTGGCCCGGTGCTTCATTATTGTTGACCCTACATTGATTTTAATGTTTACAAAATAATTAAGCAATGATTAATTCTATTTATCAAGCTTGTTACAGGGAAGTTCAGATGCTCTACAAGTAAGTATCTTCATGCAAAATTTTATGTGAATATATTCATTATTTTGCCACCAGATTGATATAAAATGAACATCCTTTAGCCCTGGCCATTCTTTTTGGCTTGGGAGTTAGCTATTTAGCTAGCTTGGTATTTCATTTAGCTAGCTGGCATGATATTTAGCTAACTACCAAGCTTTGTCTGTGGCTTGGCCTAGCGTTTCATTTTCTTGAGCTAGCTGGTTAGCTAGCTGGAGTTCCATTTTAGCAAGCTGAGGTGCCTGTTACAGTTGCTAGCCGAGCCATTCCATTTTTGAGCTAGTCGGCTAGCTAGCTTGCTTCTTATTTGGCTAGCTAGAGTTCCTTGTTAGCTAGCTTGGCCTCTTTGTGAGTTAGCTGGATTTCATTTTAGTTAACTAAGGATTTGAATGCCTCAGTGCCAGCCATTTGCTTTGA
This sequence comes from Calamus simplicifolius, assembly GCA_900491605.1. Classification (NCBI taxonomy): domain Eukaryota; kingdom Viridiplantae; phylum Streptophyta; class Magnoliopsida; order Arecales; family Arecaceae; genus Calamus; species Calamus simplicifolius. The sequence goes on from UESW01003927.1 coordinate 916,035, forward strand.
CTATCAGTTAGCTAATTAGCTAACTTGAATTCTCTGTTAGCTAGCTGGCTTGCCTTTTAGTTGACTATCATTCCCTATTACATGCATTGGCCGAACACCCCTTCTTTTTAGCTGACTGGTGAGCTAGCTGATAGTTCTCTTAGCTAGCTAGCATATCTTGTCAGTTAACTACTTTACTTTGGAGCTAACTATTTTCTTTCTTAGCTAACTAATTTTCATAGGTTCCTCCAAGCCGTGAGCATAAAAATTTCAGTTAGCTGGATAGCTAACTTCCACTCCTCCAAGCCATTTGGATTCATTTCTAAGTTAGCTGGGGAGTTAGCTAACTTTTGGTTCAGTTAACTGGGAAGCTATCTTCTGCACTGGGCGTATGGCTGCCTTCTTTTTCCTTCAGTTAGCTAATGAGCTAACTCTCCTGGGTGGTTACTTTATTGCCTTTTGAGCTGAGTTAGCTGGAAAGCTAACTACCAGCTGCTCAGTTAGCTGAATAGCTAACTCCTCATTCTCTGATAGCTTTGTTTCTCCTGCAGACCGAGAGCCATTTATTTTTAGTTAGCTGGGGAGCTAGCTACCATTTCATGGCTACTTCTCCCTGCCGCATGGATTGCTTGCTCAATTAGCTAAAGAGCTAACTATCTTGTGGCTTGGTTAGCTAATAAACTAACTACTGGTTCGTTACTTCTTCTCCTGGCCGCATGCTTCGCTTGTGAGTTAGCTGGGAGGCTAACTAGAAAATTGTTTAGTTGCCTTAGAAGTTACCTAAGCTTCTCCTGGATGTATATTCTTGCCGAGCAATTTCAAAAGAGCTAGCTGATTAGCTAGCTGGGGCTTTTGCTCTCTTTCTGACCGATCATCTTCAAAGATCTTCAGCTACATGGAATTAATTTCAGACAGCTACCACTCAAGTGTTTGGGCGTGCTCTCTCTGTCTCTCTTCTTCTTTATTACATTGCTACTTTTAGCTACATTAACTTTTTGATTTCTTGAATTATGATAGAGTTCTTCCTTCCTCAAATGGATCAAGTGCATTCTATGTTTAAGAGAAATAATCTCAACGGTTATCTTTTCTTCCCGTTTTACTTTCCATTTGTTTCCAATGTATCTAACGGATATTTTTATTGTTGGATGCTTATAAATAGTTGTGATTAGAAGAACAACATGATGGATTTTGAAAGAGAAAATCAAGAGAAGGAAATCCAAGAAAATGGAGCTTTTATTGCATATTCTTTAGAGTGGTGAAAAGCAAGATCGTGTGCATTGAAGTTGTCAAATCTCAAGATCATTCATTTCTCAAGTCGTCCAGATCAGTTAAAGCTCTCAAGCAATCAAAGCTTCAGATCCCTTGAAGTTCTTCATTTATTGCTAAGGAGTTGCTTTAAATTTGTAAAGTATATCTTGAATATTTGCTCATTGTAGGAGCTACTTGATCTCATTTATTCTTAACACTTATAAAAGGGTTAGAGTTAACCCTTATTTTGTATTGGCCTCCTTGTGCCGTTAAACAAGAGGACTAGTCTGGTAAGACTAGGGGCTTGGCTGCCTTGTGCCGTATAAACAAGAGGGCTAGCCGGGGAAGGCTAGAGGTTGTAATCGTTGTGATACGATTAGTGAAATTCCCAAAGGTTTTGGGGAGTGAACGTAGGTGCTGGGTTTAGCACCGAACCACTATAAACTCTCTTGTGTTTGTGGTTGCTTGTTTTTCTGTGTTATTATCATTATGTGCACTTCACTACACCGCTGCCAAGTAATTTTGAAATTAGTGTTAAAGCACATATCTGCGATAGTAATTAATTTTTAATAACCCAATTCACTCCCCTCTTGGGTTGCTACATCTGGGCAACAAATGATATCAGAGCAGAGTGCTCTTGATTACTAGCTTTAATTAGCTTGAGCCAAAGATCAGTAGTAATCCAAATGGGATCTATGTTGATTGAAGGACAATCAACTAATAGAGCACCTTTGTTCAGTGGAACAAATTACACTTATTGGAAAGCACGAATGAAAATCTTCATTCAAGCACTAGATTATGATTTATGGGAAATCATAATTAATGGACCATACACACCCACTATTAAGATTGACAATCTTGATATTGCAAAACCTGAATCTAAATGGGATGAGCAAGATAAGAAACTAGCTCAATTAAATGCAAAAGCTATGAATGTTCTTTATTGTTCTCTTGATGCAAATGAATTTAAATGCATATCTACTTGCATGTCTGCTAAAAAATCTGTGATAGACTTAAAGTTACCCATGAGGGTACAAATCAAGTCAAGGAATCCAAAATAAATATGCTTGTTCATAAGTATGAATTATTTAAGATGGATTCTGCTGAGAATATTACTGATATGTTTACAAGATTTACTGATATTATTAATGGACTTAAAAGTCTTGAAAATCTTATGCTAACAGTGATCTTGTTAGAAAAATCTTAAGATCTTTACCTAAGTCATGGGAAACAAAGGTCACTGCTATACAAGAAGCAAAAGATCTTAATACTTTATCATTTGAAAAGTTGGTTGGTTCTTTGATGACACATGAGCTTCAGCAACGACAACACATTGATGAAGATGAATCAAAGAAGAAAAGAACTATGGCATTGAAGAGTGGAATTCAGAATGATGAAAGTGGGGAAACCACTAGTGACAGTGAGAAAGATGATGAAATCATACTTATCTCAAGAAAATTTAAATAGTTCATGAAAAGAAAGAAGTTTGGAAGAAAAAAAAACACTTTGCAAAAGGAGACATAGCAAAGAAAAAGAAAAGAGTGAACCTTCTACTTGCTATGAGTGCAAAAAGCCTGGACATATCACCAGAATGTCCATTATTAAAGAAAGGATCCAAAAGAGTAAAGAAGAAAGCAATGATGGCTACATGGAGCGACAGTGAGGCTACAAGTTCAGAAGATGAAGAGAAAACTGAAGTGGCTAATGTATGTTTCATGGCTGATAATGATGAGGTAAATCTTAGCTTTCTAGATGCCTTTATTTTGATGAATTACATGGTGCATTCTATGAACTTGTTGATGATTTTGCAAATTTAAGTTCAAAGAACAAGGATTTGAAAAATGAAATAAAAAATCTTACTCTTGAAAAAGAAAGAATTTTGAAAGACAATGAATCATTATTAAATGAAAATCAAGATTTGAAAAATGAAGTAAATAAATTAAAAACAATTGTTGATAGATTTACTTTAAGCTCAAAAAAATTAGAAATAATTTTAAATAGTCAAAGCGCTGTTTATAATAGAGCTGGTCTTGGATATAATCCCTTTGAAAAACAAAAGTTTTTGAAGAATATTTATGTACATGGAAATAACTCCACCAAAATTACTTGTTTTAAATATAGTAAATTAGGACATAAAGCTTATACTTGTCACACAAACAATGTAAGAAAAATATGGGTTCCAAAAGGAACTATTTTAACTAACCCTAAAGGACCCAAGAAGGCTTGGGTACCTAAGAGCAAAACTTGAAATTTCATATGCAGGTGTGTCTTGCGACCCGAGCAACTAAAAGACAATGGTACTTGGATAGCGGGTGCTCGAGACACATGACAGGTGATGAATCACAATTCATCACTTTGGAGGCAAAAGATGAAGGTATTGTTACTTTCGGTGATAATGGCCAAGGAAAAATTATTGGCATTGGAAAAATAGGTATCACACCTCATGCTTTATTGATAATGTCTTACTTGTGAAAGGACTGAAACATAATTTACTTAGTATTAGTCAATTATGTGACAAAGGATTTAATGTTACATTTGAATCATCTTTATGCATTGTTAAAAATCCTGCTAATAAAAATATAAAATTTATTGGTCAAACGCATGGTAATGTATACATTGTCAATTTAAATGATTTGCATGATAAAAATATTGATTGCCTAGTTGCTACAAATAATAAAACTGATTGTAGTTGGTTATGGCATCGTAGGCTAGCTCATGGAAGCATGGATTTATTATGTAAATTAATTAAGAAAGATTTAGTGCATGGTTTACCGAAACTAGTTTTTGAAAAAGACAAGATTTGCAATGCTTGTTAGTTTGGAAAACAAACCCAAGTATCTTTTAAATCAAAGAATTTGGTTTCAACCACTAGACCGTTGGAACTCTTGCATATGGATTTATTTGGTCCTACAAGAACAACTAGTCTAGGAGGAAAAAGATATGGTTTTGTTGTTATTGATGATTTCTCTCATTTTACATGGGTTTTATTTTTAACTAGTAAAGACGAAGCATTTCCTTCATTTCAAAAATTATTTAAAAGAATTACAAATGAAAAGAATTCTTCTATTTTATCAATTCGAAGCGATCGTGGAAAAGAATTTAAAAATAAATCTTTTGAAGACTTTTGTAATGAAAATGGAATTGAACATAATTTTTCTGCACCAAGAACACTTCAACAAAATGGAGTAGTTGAAAGAAAGAATAGAACTTTAGAAGAAATGGCCCTACCATATTGTATAAGAGCAATCTCTCAAAGTATTTTTGGGCTGAAGCTATCAACACTGCATGTTATGTTTTAAATCGTGCATTGATTAGACCTGTTTTGAAAAAGACTCCTTATAAACTTTGGAAAGGAAGAAAACCAAACATCAGTTATTTTCATGTGTTCGGATGCCGATGTTTTGTTTTAAATAATGAAAAATCAAACCTTGATAAATTGATGCTAAATCGGATGAAGGAATTTTTCTCGGTTATTCTTTGCATAGTAGAGCTTTTAAGTATTCAACAAAAAGACTCTAGTAGTAGAAGAATCTATTCATGTTATTTTTGATGAATCTAATGATCTTCCATTAAGGAAGAGAAAAGGTACAAATGATGCAGATAAGATTGAAGATCAACTCAAGGACATCACTTTAAAGGATAAAGATGAGTCAGATACTCAAGAGGTAAATGAAGAAGGGAATGCTGACCTACCAGAAGCTTCACAAGGTAATGATGAATTCGAAAGGGGATGGAGGTACGTTCTCAGTCATCCTAAAGATCAAATTATAGGTGTTCCATCTCAATGTATTAGAACTAGATCATCATTTAGAGATACTTATAATAACTTAGCATTTGTATCTAAAATTGAACCTAAATGCTATGACGATGCTAAAAATGATGTTGATTGGATTAATGCCATGCATGAGAAACTTCACCAGTTTGAAAGAAATAATGTATGGACTCTTATTGAAAGACCTCATGATCATCAAATTATTGGAACTAAATGTGTTTATAGAAACAAATTACATGAACATGGTAATATAATTAGAATAAGGAAAGATTAGTAGCTATGGGTTATAATCAAGAAGAGGAGATTGATTTTGATGAAACTTTTTCCCCAGTTGCTAGATTAGAAGCTATTAGATTACTTCTCGCTTATGCTTGCTTTATGAAGTTTAAATTATATCAAATGGATGTTAAAAGCACTTTCTTAAATGGATACATTGCTAAACAAGTTTTTGTGGAACAGCCATCCGGTTTTGAGAATCACTTGTTTCCAAATCATGTATTTAAGTTGAATAAGCTTTATATGGTTTGAATCAAGCACCCCGGGCTTGGTATGAAAGGTTAAGCAAATTCTTGATTAGTAATGAATTTATTCGAGGAAACGTAGATACAATGTTATTTATTAAAAGATAAAATAGTAATATATTAATTGTTCAAATCTGTGTTGATGATATCATATTCGATGCCACTAATGAATTTTTGTGCAAAGACTTTGCTAAGCTCATGCAGGGAGAGTTCGAGATGAGTATGATGGGAGAACTAAACTACTTCCTCGGACTATAAATCAAACAAAGCAAAGACGGGATCTTCATAAGCCAATCCAAATATATCAAAGAAATGATCAAGAAGTTTGGCATGGAGACATCAAAAAGTATTGGTACTCCTATGAGCTCATCATATAAACTTGAAACTTATAATACTGAAAAGTCTATTGATTTGAAATTATATAGAGGCATGATAGGATCTTTGTTGTATTTAACTGTTAGTAGACCAGATATTTTATTCAATGTATGCATGTGTGCTAGATATCAAGCTAATCCTAAAGAATCACACTTGCTTGCTATTAAAAGAATATTCAAATATTTGAATGGAACAATAAACTTAGGTTTATGGTATAATAAACAATCAAGCATTGACTTAATAGGTTACACTAATTCAGATTTTGCTCGATGTAAAATTGATAGAAAATCAACTAGCGGTACTTGCCAATTTCTAGGAGCTAACTTCATTTCATGGTTTAACAAAAAGCAAACTTCGGTAGCATTGTCTACGGTCGAGGCCGAATACATTGCAGCTGGAAGTTGCTGTGCTCAAATCTTATGGATTAAGCAGCAACTAGAAGATTATGACATTAAGCAAAAAAGCTATTTCTATAAAATATGATAATACAAGTGCAATATACTTAACTAAAAATCCTATACAATATTCAAGAACAAAACATATTGAAATTAGACACCATTTCATCAGAGATCATGTGAATAATGGAAATATTGTAATTGATTTTATAAGCATTGAAAATCAAATTGCTGATATTTTTACAAAGCCTCTTGATGAAACAAAATTTTATGAAATTAGAAGAGAATTAGGAATGTATGATCCAACTGCTTAATGAATCAATTAATGAAAGTGTTTTTGAAATGACATTTGAAAATCATGACATCTTTTCAATCAAATCTCTTAATGGAAAATCTTTTCAAATTAAATGTATTGAATCTACATTTGAGTGTGTCAGTAGGCTATGTATTAAATGCTCTTTAATTCCCTCCAACGCATGAAACATTTTTCCATTCAATCCACCAACCGGGCATTCAACTCCTTTTATTCCTCTCTTGGTAGTTAACCAACCAGGTAACCAAACAGTCACCTGGCCAGTTAACCAACTAGAAGTCCTCCATATATAACCTTTTCCACCAACCGGCTTCTCCTTCAATTCATTCAACCGGTTCAACCAATCCTCCTCTCCACTTCACCTTTTCATTTCTCATTCAAGCCTTCATCAAATCATTTCATCCAACTCCTCTTCCAATCTATCTTCCAAAATATCTCCCATTTCCTCTCTTATTCAAGAAGATCGTGAATGGCTCCCAAGAAGAAAGCAATAGCAAGAGATGACGATTCTGATCTTTGAAGGAAGTCTTCCTCATCTTCTTCTCAAATCAACACCCTCATTGCCGCTAAGTCTTTTGTGCATGGCAAGTTAGTTGATTTTAACTTCTTAGAACAAGAAAACTTTAAGATAGGGGAACTCTTTGATAATCAAGGTTCGAAAACTATCTTATCCACCAAAAGGCCAATCTACCTTGAGTTAATTAAAGAATTTTACGAGAATATTACCTTTGGTTTTTGAACTCTTTCATCCTACGTAAAGAAAACTAGGATTGACCTTGATCGAAAGACTCTAGGTTTTGCGTTAAGCATTCCTCATGATGGTATCCTAGAAATCCTACCTAGCAAAAGAGGTTATAAAATTGGTTTAATCCTTGGCATAACGAGGCTAGTAACGTAGAAACTCTTGATGCCAACATGTTATCTGTTGAGAATAGATTATTTCACAGCATTATAGCCAAGATTATTGCTCCTCCTGCTGGTTCGTTCAATGTTGTCACTAATCATGACATTTGCATTATGTATGATATTCTTATTGGAAATCTTGTAGACCTTGCTGACCTAATAATGTCTATTATGAAAGAATCCGTAAGTAGGTCTAAGGCCGCACTACCCTTTGGTATGTTTCTCACCCATGTCTTTGAATATTTCAATATAAAACTAAAGGGAGAAACTACTGTGGCATTACGTCACACCGATGTGTTTAATGCTCATTCATTACATCAGATGGACTATACCAAAAGGAATGATGTTTGGCTTAAGGTTAGATCTAGAACCAGTCAATCTAGCTCTTTGCCACCTCCAAACCAGCCTCAACCTGTTAGCTCTCCTCAAAACTACTTTAATTTTAATTTTCATCAACCAAATCCATTCCTTGCTGCAATGACAGCTGATCAAAATCCATTTTTAACTGAACCACCTGATGTCACTGCTGCTGGACCCTCTTATCAGAATGACAACCCTGCTCCTGCTACTCCTGCTATCATCCGTATCTGTGAAGATCAAATCCAACGAATTATTCATGAATTGTCCCTTGTCCTATCCAGTCGAAGCTCTGGAGACAGTGCTTCATTGGTTAATGATCAAACCCTTGTACCTCATATTTCATCTGTTTTCGAGACTATGTCTCAGTTCAAGATTACTCTAAACCAACTTGTTCATGATATCAATATTCTGAATGGGCGAGTGTTTCATCACAATGAAAATTCCATGGATAAAATCTTGAAAGAAATTAACTTTTTAAAAGGTAAAATTAAAAATTTTGAGACCAAAGCTGATTGGGTTGAGCATCAGATGAGAACCAATGTAAATCATATAAGAGATGCTATGAATTATGTTGATCACTAGTCTGCATCTCTGACAAAGTTGATCAAGCTGGTGAAACTCATATCGCTCTCTCGGCTGCCTCAGCTCCAGGCACTTCTTTTTTTCATCCACATCTATGGTCTCCTCCACCTCAACAAGACAAGTTAGGACCCTCCTCTTCTGTTCAAATTTCTTCTGATGATGATAAGAAGTGAAGAACGTTTATGACTGTTTATGACATGTAATGAATGTTTATGACTCTACTTTTTGTATTGTATGACTTCAAACTATGACATGTAATATCTATGGTATTGACTTTACTTGATGATTTGTATGACTGTTATTAATATGTATGAATGATTACATTATCCTGATGTATTATGCCCAAATTCATTGCAAAACTCTTCAATCTTCTTTTTGATCAATGATAAAAAGGGGGAAAAGAATGTTGCATACAATAAGGAAATGGAGAAAGTAATAAACTCCATATATTCAGGGGGAGTTTACCTATTCAGATTGACAGGGGGAGAAATTAATTATTTTCTGTATACACTCCTGTTTATTCATATTATTCATAATACTTCCTATATTTTCTCTTTGCAAGCTTAATGGTTTTGTCATCATCAAAAAGGGGAAGATTGTTGACCCTACATTGATTTTGATGTTTACAAAATAATTAAGCAATGATTAATTTTATTTATCAAGCTTGTTGCAGGGAAGTTCAGATGCTTTACAAGTAAGTATTTTCATGCAAAATTTTATGTGAATATATTCATCTTATTTTGCCACCAGATTGATATAACATGAACATCCTTTAGCCCTGGCCGTTCTTTTTGGCTTGGGAGTTGCTATTTAGCTAGCTTGGTATTTCATTTAGCTAGCTGGCATAACATTTAGCTAACTACCAAGCTTTGTTTGTGGCTTGGCCGAGCGTTTCATTTTCTTGAGCTAGCTGGTTAGCTAGCTTGTTGCTTCATTAGCTAGTTGGAGTTCCATTTTAGCTAGCTGAGGTGCTTGTTACAGTTGCTAGCTGAGCCGTTTCATTTTTGAGCTAGCTGGCTAGCTAGCTTGCTTCTTCTTTAGCTAGCTAGAGTTTCTTGTTAGCTAGCTTGGCCTCTTTGTGAGTTAGCTGGATTTCATTTTAGTTAACTAAGGATTTGAATGCCTTTGTTCCAGCCATTTGCTTTGAGTATTAGTTAGCTAATTGGCTAACTTGACTTCTCTGTTAGCTAGCTGGCTTGCCTTTTAGTTGACTATCATTCCCTATTACATGCATTGGCCGAACGCCCCTTCTTTTTAGCTGACTGGTGAGCTAGCTGATGGTTCTCTTAGCGAGCTAGCATATCTTGTCAGTTAACTACTTTGCTTTGGAGCTAACTGCTTTCTTTCCAAGCCGTGAGCATAAAAATTTTAGTTAGCTGGATACCTAACTTCCACTCCTCCAAGCCGTTTGGATTCATTTCCAAGTTAACTAGAGAGTTAGCTAACTTTTGGTTCAGTTAATTGGGAAGCTAGCTTCTGTCACTGGGCGTATGGTTGCCTTCTTTTTCCTTCAGTTAGCTAATGAGCTAACTCTCCTGGGTGGTTACTTTATTACCTTTTAAGCTGAGTTAGCTGGAAAGCTAACTACTAGCTGCTCAGTTAGCTGAATAGCTAACTCCTCATTCTCTGATAGCTTTGTTTCTCCTATAGACTGAGAGCCATTTATTTTCAGTTAGCTGGGGAGCTAGCTACCATTTTATGGCTACTTCTCCTTGCCGCATGGATTACTTTCTTAGTTAGCTAAAGAGCTAACTATCTTGTGGCTTGGTTAGCTAGTAAGCTAACTACTAGTTCGTTACTTCTTCTCCTGGCCGCATGCTTCGCTTGTGAGTTAGTTGGGAAGCTAACTAGCAAATGGTTTAGTTGCCTTAGAAGTTACCTGAGCTTCTCCTGGATGTATATTCTTGCCGTGTGATTTCAAAAGAGCTAGCTGGTTAGCTAGCAGGGGCTTTTGCTCTCTTCCTGACCGATGGTCTTCAAAGATCTTTAGCTACCTAGAATTAATTCCAGACAGCTACCACTCAAGTGTTTGGGCATGCTCTCTCTCTCTCTCTCTTCTTTATTACATTGCTATTTTTAGCTACATTAACTTTTTGATTTCTTGGATTATGACAGAGTTCTTCATTCCTCAAATGGATCAAGTGCATTCAATGCTTAAGGAAAATAATCTCAACGGTTATCTTTTCTTCCTGTTTTACTTTCCATTTGTTTCCAATGTATCTAACGGATATTTTTATTGTTGGATGCTTATAAATAGTTGTTATTAGAAGAAGAACATGACGGATTTTGAAAGAGAAAATCAAGAAAAGGAAATCCAAGAAGAAGGAGCTTTTATTGCATATTCTTCGGAGTGGTGAAAAGCAAGATCGTGTGCATTGAAGTTGTCAAATCTCAAGATCATTCATTGCTCAAGTCGTCCAGATCAGTTAAAGCTCTCAAGCAATCAAAGCTTCAGATCCCTTGAAGTTCTTCATTTATTGCTAAGGAGTTGCTTCAAATTTGTAAAGTATATCTTGAATATTTGCTCATTGTAGAAGCTACTTTATCTCATTTATTCTTGTTGCCCAGATGTAGTAACCCAAGAGGGGGTGAATTGGATTATTTTAAAAAATTTAATAGCTATGCAGATAAATATGCTTTCAACCATAATTTTGATTTGCAGTGGTGAAGTGGAGTGCACAGAGTAATATCAACAGAAAGGCAAGCAATCACAAATACACAGAAGTTTATAGTGGTTCGGTGCCAAACTCAGCACCTACATCCACTCCCCAAAACCTTTGGGAATTCCACTAATCGTATCACAACGATTACAACCTCTAGCCGAACCAGGCTAGCCCTCTTGTTTATACGGCACAAGGCAGCCAAAAACCCCTAGCCAAACCTAGGCTAGTCTTCTTGTTTCATGGCACAGGGAAGCCAAGAACCCCTAGCCAAATCTAGGCTAGTCCTCTTGTTTAAATGGCACAAGGAAGCCAACAAACCAGGGTTCACTAACCCTTTTACAAGATAATCAGAGTATGTAAAGAAGAAGCTCCTGCAAAGAGCAAATATTCAGAATATACTTTACAACTTTTTGAAGCAATAAACTCAACAATAAATGAACTTGGTTGAGGCAGCTGAAGTCTTGAATGCTTGAAAAGCTTCAATGATTCGGACGACCTTTCGGAGCAAGGAATGAGCTTAAATGCATAGCAACCACTCAACAAATAATCAATGAAGGCTCTTTACTTGGATTTTTCCCTCTTTGAAATTTCTTTTCAAAAATCGTCGTCAAGGTGTGCTTCTAATCCTAGCTATTTATAACCATCTAACAAGAAAATATCCGTTAGATACAAAAGAAATAAATGGAAATAATAACAAGAAGAAAATATAACCGTTAAACATGTTTCCCTTAAGCATTGAATGCAGATCTTCATTTGAGGAAGGATGAGCACTGTAAACATTCAAAAATCAAAAGTTAACAATAGCTTGAAATAGCAATGGAGAGAGAAAGAGAGAAAGAAAACTTTTAGGCAGCGGTGGTCTGAAAGAAAGAAGCTCCAGGTAGCTGAGAAATGAATGCCATCGTCCAAGAGTAAAGTAATAACCCCCAGCTAGCTAATCAGTTAGCTAACCAGAGAGAACATAGCAAAAGAACCTTTCTGAGATAGCACGTTAGTTAGCTCGGCAGATAACTCGCCAGCTAACTCCATTTGAAATCCAAATGGTTGCAGGAGAGAGAGAGAGAGATAGGATAGCTAGTTAGCTGAATAGCTAACTAAAGAATGGCCAGTTAGCTCACGAGCTAACTAGAAGCAAAAATACTATGCTATCCGTCCAGCTTAGTTAGCTCTCCAGCTAACTAAGCAAAAAGGCAGCCAGTCAACTGAATAAAGTAGCTAACTCTCTAGCTAACTAGCCAACCGGCAGCTAGCTCTCCAGTTAACTAAAATTTAAATCCATTCGGCTGCAACATTTCCTATGAAAAATAGTTAGCTAACCAGTTAACTAAAAGAAACGTCAGCTAGCTAGAAGGAGTTACAGTTAACTAACAAGACATCCAGCCAGCTAGCTAAAATGGAAGGGTGTTCGGTCGAACCACAGTGACAGGATTTTTAGTTAGCTAAAAGAAATTCCAGCTAGCTAACCAGCTAGCTCACCAGTTAACTAAAATAAAGGGACGATCGGCCAGGCACCTGAGACAAGTTCCTTAGTTAGCTGAAAGAGCTTCAGCTAGCTAACAAACTAACTCACAAGTTAGCTAGAGAAAGAGGGAATTCGGCTAGGCAACTGTGACAGGTAATTTAGTTAGATGAAAGGGCTCCAGCTAGCTAACAAACTAACTCATCAGTTAGCTGAAATAAAGGAACGTTCGGCCAGCTTACTGAGACAAGTTCCTTAATTAGCTGAGAGAGCTTCAGCTAGCTAACAAGCTAGCTAGACAGCTAGCTAAATTTCAAGACGTTGCGGCCCATACACTGTGAGACTTTCCCAACTAGCTGAAAGGCATGCCAGTTAGCTAAATAAACTAACAAGCTAGCTAGCCAGTTAACTCCAAGACTAATAATCATGTTCAAAGCAAATTAAATGAAGTACTTTCTTACTAGTCGATTTTGCGTGAAGATACTTACTTGCAAGGCGACCGAACATTTCTGTATCAATCTTAGAATTGCTTAATTTATTTTGTAATCATCAAAATCAATCTGGGGTCAACAATTCTTAACACTTGTAAAAGGGTTAGAGTTAACCCTTGTTTTGTGTTGGCCTCCTTGTGTCGTTAAACAAGAGGACTAGCCTGGTAAGGCTAGGGGCTTGGCTGCTTTGTGCCATATAAACAAGAGGGCTAGCTGGAGAAGGCTAGAGGCTGTAATTGTTGTGATACAATTAGTGTAATTCCCAAAGGTTTTGGGGAGTGGACGTAGGTGCTGGGTTTAGCACCGACCCACTATAATCTCTCTTGTGTTTGTGGTTGCTTGTTTTTTTGTGTTATTATCATTCTGTGCACTTCACTACACCGCTGCCAAGTAATTTTGAAAATTAGGGTTAAAGCACATATCTGCGATAGTAATTAATTTTTAATAACCCAATTCATCCTCCTCTTGGGTTACTACATCTGGGCAACAATTATATACTTTTACTAATTCTTGACTTTGTGCAGCGATGAAAATTTCCGCCGAGAAGCTAGAAGCCGCCATGCGCCAGAAGAGATAGGCGGCCAGTGAAGAAGTGAGGCCAAAAAAAGGGCGCAAAAGAAGGCTCAAGCCGAGCCGGCCCGAGCTCCAGAGGCCCCCGCACCTCAGGCAAAAACAACTCCTGCGGAGGAGCCGACGAAAGAGGTGCCGGCTGAAGAAGTGGTCCTCAGCCCAGCTGGGGCCAAGGCAAAAGAGGGGGGCCATTCGGCCCCGCCTAGCAGCATCGAGGGGAAATTCTAGCTATCACCGAACTGATAGTGGTGGACTTGGACCCCGAAGGGGACATCCCTGCCACCGCGGACCCAACTGAGGCAGGGCAGGTCAAGACTGTAGATGGCTCTCCGGCTCCCGTTGAGCCGGAGATAGAAAAGGCTCCTCCATCTGCCATAGAGGGGGAGGCTTCAATAGAGGGAGCTAGGGCCGGGGCGGAGATGACCAGTAAACATAGGGCCAACCCGGGGAGCTCGTCCAGTCGATCGATATGCCATTCGGCCGGTGGGCAATTGAAAAGACACCAAGGTGGCCACAGCGGCCGGCACCCAGACTCTCCTCCCTGGAAGACGTCGGGGAGGTAGTGTATCTCCTGTCGAGGGTGCGGTCCTCGTGAATTAATGCAGAGATGGAACAGCAATCGATCGCCGGGATCCTTGACATGACGTTCGTGTCGATGCTCCATGTAATTTTCCATCCCTATTTCTTCCTTGATGCACTTTATTTGACATGTAACTAATAAATTACTCGGCACAGATGGCCAACGGGGCCTTCGCTCTCTGCGAGGCTGTGGCCCGATCGGGCAGCCTGCTAGGGCATGCCCAGGAGAGGGTTGACAAGTATAAAGGGCAATGCCATGAGTTGGCTGAGAAGCTCGCTCGGCAGCGGAGGAAGCCAAGGCCGGGAGGAGGAACCGGGTGACAGCTCAAGGAGGCGGAGAGCTGAGCGGAGATCAAAAGCGGCCGAGCCTCCATAGCCAAAACTAAGTTGGCATTGGTCTCGGCCAGGTTGGAGTCGCCCGGGATGAGGATAGAGGAGCTGGTCCACTAGCTCAAGCATACGAAGGGCTGGGCCGATGCGGCAGCGGACGAGACCCATGCCACCGTGGGGAGGGCTGCTGCTGTGGAGATGGCGCAATCGAGGCAAGGTATGGGTGGGCTGAAGCAGTGGCCCAAGCCCAAGAAGCCAGGGCCTGCGCTGAGGAGGCCGAGAACCAGGCTTGGGAAGCCAAGGCGCAAGCCAAGGAGGCTGAGGCCCAAAACGATAATGTCGTCGCTAACTTTAAAGCCTTGTCAGAGTTTGAGCAAGAAGTAATCGAGGCCAGCATTGATGCCTACGCGAAGGCTTCGACCTATGCAGGGCGAAGATGTTTGAGGCCTTCAACATCAACAGCTCAGATCTTGAGCGGATCTAGCCCGGGGATCTCGACGGTGAGGAATCAGAGGAGGAGGAAGCCGGGGGAGAATCAGGGCTTAGCGAGCCTTGAGGCATTTGTATCTTTTCTCCTTTTTTTGTATTTTCCCTTTTACCTTGTACTTTCCTTTTGTAACCGACTTCGGGTCAGATTTTGTAATTGTCAAAAGATATTGTTGACCCACTTATTAATTTTGATGATTAACAAAAGCTATGAGTATATTTCTTGTGTTACTAATGTAATTGACAAGTGTTTCAGGAATTTAGAAAGGTTAATTATCCAAATGATATATATATATATATATATATATATAAAATTAAGTTTGAATTAGTTTTTAATGAAATATATCAAAGTTCAGAACTTGGAGCCGACACCCACAATATTTGGAGCCGACTCCAAAGCGTATCGGAACAGTTTAACATTTTTGGCATGGTTTAGAGTCGACACTTGGAAAGCTAGAGCTGACTCTAACCTGAGATACAGAGAACTATTTTCTAAGTTAGTTTTCAAAGCCGACACCTGAAAATTTAGAGTCGACACATGAAATTTCGGAGCTGACACCTAAAAGTTAGAGCCAACTCTAACATAAGAACAGAGAGTGTATTTTCGAGACAATGTTAGAGTCGACACCCTCAGAGATTAGAGCCGACTCCAGATCACATCGAGCTGACACCACAGAATCTCGGAGCCAACTCCACGATGGAAGTTTTATTACTATTTATGGAAACCCAATTTAGAACCGACACCTGAAAAATTAGAGCCGACTCCAACATGTCAAAATTATTTTTTCAAAACTGTCAGAACGGATTCCAACGGTAATATTTTTTCACCTAACCCCCAACGGATCTATTTCTTTGCGTGAGGATGTAATCCAAGTACGTTTCAATGACTATTTCTCACCTAATCTTGGATTAAGAAGGATTATAAAAAGGGCTTTGGACCGTTGAAAAATAAGAAGAGAAAATCAAAAAGTAAAAGAGAGAAATCAAGAAAGTTTTCAAAAGAAAATATCTATGTCCAAGTCCATCTACTAAGAAGAGATAGAAGAGAAATCCAAAAGCCTCTCGAGATCAAATCCAAAGGATTTCCAATGTTTTGAAGAAGAAGAGCAAGAGCCCTAAGTTTTCAACTTCTCTTCACCGAGCCTTGTTCAAGAATCGGAGTTCAAATCTTGATATCCCGTTCAGAGGAGAAGAGGAAAAGCAGAAAAGAAGAAAAGCTTAACTTCACATTGCTTAAAATCAGGCTTTTCTAATCTTATTTTACTTACTTTGCATATTTTCTCATTTGAGGAGCTTTAAATTGTTGTAAACTTATATTTTAATTGATTTTTGTATAATTTAATTAGGGGATTGAATTAGTTGAGGTAGTTAACCTCGGGGTAAGCTAAGAGTAGCTTACGTTGGGTTTTGTGCTGGTGAACCCGTTTAAACTAGCTGGGTTCGTTATGACCCTGGTGTAAAATAATAAGTTCAAGTTGTGATCTTGCAAAACAACTCAGCTATAATTAGGGTGATTATAGTGTGAACCCAAGAGTTGCTTGGGAGTGGACGTAGGTGTGGCTAACACCGAACCACTATAAATCTTGTGTATTTGTCGTGATTATTTGTCTCTCTTTCTATCTTCTTCTATATTGTACTTAGCATTATTGCATCACTTCATTTGTGCATATTAATATTGAGTAATTGGTTTTAATTGTTAAATTTTAAAAAGAACCCAGTTCATCCCCCCTCTTGGGTTGCCATGGGCCAATAGATATCAATGAAAAGGGGCTTTTTCTTCAAAGTGTTCTTCTTTGCTTTTCTTTTTATAACTGTCTTGCATGTCTGTGATGCCACGGTAATCCTATAGACTTAGGCTTGATAGTGATCGAACAGATCCACAAAGGCTCATGCGCCAGTCAGGATTATGGTCCATCAGGTTCCCAGCCGGGTAAGCAAGATAGTTTATCACTAGCTGCGGAAGAATCTAGAAATGCCTAGATGGCCTCTAGAACAATCTTAGGGACTCGCACGCAAACTTAGGGGATAGTCTGAATGGACACAAAGCAATCGGACCCATAAAATGCCTCGGGGGCTGATTCAGAAGGTGACTCGAGCGGGTACGGGCTGTTAGGGACTCGAACCGACTCGGGGGCGTATCCTAGCCGAACCGAGCGATGTCCCATTAGCCACGATGCCGCCGAGCTCTTTTTGAACCACCTCGGAGGTTTGTGTGCTAGCCCGAGGGGTGACTCGATTGGGTACAGAGCTGTTAGGGACTTGAACCGACTCGGGGGCATCTCCTTGCCGGGCCGAGTGGTATCCCGTTAGCCATGATTTTGGCGAGCCCCTTTTGAACCGCCTCGAGGGTTTGTGTGCTGATCCGAGGGGCGATTCGACCGGGTAGATAGTAGTTAGGGACTTAAACCGACTCGGGGGCATCTTCTTGCTGGGTCGAGTGGTGTCCTATTAGCCATGATACCGATGAGCTCCTTTTGAACTACCTCGGGGTTTTGTGTGCCAGCCCGAGGGGTGACTCGATAGGGTACAAAGATGTTAGCGACTTGAACCAACTCTGGGCATCTCCTTGCCAGGCTGAGTGGTATCCTGTTAGTCGTGATGCCGGCGAGCTCCTTTGGACCAACCTCTGGGGTTTGTATACCGGTTCGAGGGGTGACTCGATCGGATACAAAGCCGTTAGGGACTTGAACCAACTCGGGGGCATCTCCTTGCTGGGCCAAGTAGTGTCCCATTAGCCATGATGCCGGTGAGCTCCTTTTGAACCACCTCAGAGGTTTGTGTACCGCCGGCTCAAGGGGCAAATCGATCGGGTACAGAGATGTTAGGGACTTGAACCGACTCGGGGGCATCTCCTTGCTAGGTCAAGTGGTAGCCCATTAGCCGTGATGCCAGTGAGCTCCTTTTGAACCACCTCGAGGGTTTGTGTACCGACCCAAGGGATGACTCGATCGGGTACAGAGCTGTTAAGGACTTGAACCGACTCGGGGGCATCTCCTTGCTGGGCCGAGGGGCGTCTTGTTAGCCATGATGCTGGTGAGCTCCTTTTGAACCACCTTGGGGGTTTGTGTATCGGCCCGAGGGGCAACTTGATTGGGTACAGAGCTGTTAGAGACTTGAACCGACTCGGGGGCATCTCCTTGCCGGGCCAAGTGGTGTCCTATTAGCCATGATGTCGGCGAGCTCCTTTTGAACCACCTCGGGGGTTTGTGTTAGCCCGAAGGGCGACTCGATCGGGTATAGAGCTGTTAGGGACTTGAACCGACTCGGGGGAATCTTGCCGGGCTGAGTGGTGTCCCATTAGCTGTGATGCCGGCGAGTTCCTTTTGAACCATCTCGGAGGTTTGTGTGCCGGTCCGAGGGGGACTCGATCGGGTACAGAGCTGTTAGGAACTTAAATCGACTCGGGGGCATCTCCTTGCCGGACTGAGTGGTGTCCCATTAGCCGTGATGCCGACGAGCTCCTTTTTTGAGATCCGGTCCTCAAACACAAGGAAGAATTGAGTATGGTGTTGAAGGATATCCTTTATTGCTTATCATGTGGGGAGATACACTATTGTAGTATTGGCGAAGGTTGTCCGCATTCCAGGTACGCGGGATGGGTCGGCCGTTGAGTTCTTCAATTCGGTATGCCCCTGGTGCATCTCTGTAATGTGGTAAGGACCTTCCCAATTGGGGGACAGTTTGTCCCCCTCGGTTGGTTTGGGCACCTCGGCCTTCCTGAGAACCAGATCTCTGAGGTGGAACACTTTGGGACGCACTCGGGCATTGTAATACTTGGCTGCCCGTTGGCGGAAAGTTGTCATTCGTAGCTATGCTCGATCATGCGCCTCATCAATAAAGTCAAGGTTGGCTCTTCTCGGGGCAGAGTTGTCTTCTTTGCTATAGGACTCTACCCGCGGGCTTAGCAGGCCGTTCTCGATGGGGATGACCTCTTTGGATCCAAAGACGAGACTAAAGGGGGTCTCACCTATCGGGGCCCTTGGGGTCGTATGGTAGGCCCATAGCATACTGGGAAGCTCCTCCACCCACCGGCCCTTAGATCCATCTAGCCAAGTTCTGAGTCCCCTGAGAATGGTAAGATTCATGACCTCGGCCTCCCCATTAGTCTGCAGGTGGCCGACAGAGGTGAATCGGTGGCAGATGCCTAGTTTGGTGCAGAAAGTCTTGAATGTGGTTTTATCGAACTGTCGGCCGTTGTCAGTGACGAGAGTGTGAGGCAAGCCGAAGCGGCATATGATAGACTTCCAGAAGAAGGCCTTAACCTTGCTCTCGATGATCTTAGCCAGCACCTCAACCTCGACCCATTTGGTGAAGTAGTCGATAGCGACAAGTAGAAATCTTCGCTGGCCTGAAGCCAGGGGGAATGGCCCAAGGATGTCCATCCCCCATTGGGCGAAGGGCCATGGGGCCGAGAGCGGGCTCAAAGGAGCGGATGGCTGATTCTGGATATATGCGTGGTGCTGACAGCCATCACACTTTTGAACCAGCTTGGCGGTGTCTTCTCTCATAGTGAGCCAAAAGTAGCCTTGATGGAGGGCCTTTTGGGCCAGTGACTTGCCCCCCAGGTGATTTCCGCAATGCCTTAATGGATTTCCCTGAGGATGTAGTCAGCATCGGTAGGTCCTACACATTTGAGCAGGGGGTAGGAGAATGACCTTCTGTATAGACACCCATCTAGGAGGGTAAACTTGGAGGCTCTCCATTTGAGCAACCTAGCTTCGTTGCAGTCAGCGGGGAGAGTGCCGTCTGTTAGGTAATGGATGTAGGCATCCATCCAAGTCGGCTCTTGGGTAAGCGGGAGGACCTCCTCTTTGTCTTCAATGTTGGGCCTCTCCAGATGCTCGATGTAGGCATCCCTCGTGATGCCGTCAATTGAGGTGGCCAAGCAGGAAAGGGTGTCGGCTTTAGCGTTCTCGCTTCGAGGGATGTAGCTGATGCTGAAATAAGTTAGTAGAGAGACTAAGAGCCAAATTTTGCCCAAGTACTAGGCCATGGTGGGGTCTCGCGCCTTGTACTCCCCGTTGATTTGCCCAGAGATGAGTTGCAAATCGGTGAAGGCTCTGAGCCACCTTACTCCAAACTCCTGGGCCAGCCTCAGCCCTGCCAACAGAGCCTTATACTCGGCCTAGTTGTTCATGGCTTTGAACAGAAACCGAAGGGCACATTCCACCCTTTCTTCTTTCTGGCCCGTGAGGATGAGGCTGGCACTGCTTCCTTGGGAGTTCAAGGCACCGTCTATGTGGAGGATCCAAGATTCTCTATCGTCACCCGGCTCGGCATTAGGTGGCTTTACAGAGATCTCCTCGACTGGATCCTCTACTCAGGTGCACTCGACCAGGAAGTCGGCTAGGACCTGGGACTTCAGAGCCGATCTTGCCTGAAAAGAAAGATCAAACTCTCCCAGCTCGATGGCCCATTTGGTGAGTCAGCCTAAGGTGTTCGAACAAGCCAGAATGGCTCAGAGGGGCTAGTCTGTGAGCATCACAATGGGGTGAGCCTGAAAATATGGATGGAGACACCATGCAGAGATGATCAGGGCGAAGATGATCTTTTCTATCTTGGAGTACCTGACTTTTGCATCGTGGAGCACTTTGCTTACATAATAGACAGACTTCTGGGTCCCATCGGTGTCAAGATGCACCAAAACAGAACTGACAGCTTTTGAAGAGGCGGCGAGATAAAGGAAGACTCTCCCCATCCTTCGGCTTTGATAGGAGCGGTGGGGAGGACAGGAATGCCTTCAACCCCTCGAAGGCCTTTTGACAGTCGTCTGTCCACTCGAAACTATTAAACTTCCGCAGGGATTTAAAGAAGGGCAGGCACATTTCGGCTGATTTGGAAAGGAAATGACTTAGGGCTGCCACCCTCCCTGTGAGCCGCTGTACCTCCTTCTTGCTAGTCGGTGGCCTCATGTCGAGGATGGCGCTAATCTTCTCCGGGTTTGCCTCGATCCTTCACTGGGTTACCATGAAGCCTAAAAACTTGCCCGTCGTGATGCCAAAGGTACACTTCTTTGGGTTCAACTTAACTTAAAAGCGGCGGAGGTTATTGAAAGTCTTCTCCAGATCAGAAACATGGTCGGAGGCACGAGCACTCTTTGTTAGCATGTCGTCCACATAGACCTCCATGTTTCGGCCTAGTTGATCTTGGAAGACTTTGTTCATTAACCTTTGATAGGTCGCCACCGCGTTCTTAAGGCCGAAAGGCATTACCTTGTAGCAATAAATGCCCTTCTCAGTCATGAAGGAGGTGTGCTCCTCATCGTCTAGGTCCATCTTTATTTGGTTGTACCCAGAGAAAGCATCTATGAAGTTGAGAAGCTCATGGCCGAAGGTAGAGTCCACCAGCTGGTCGATCCGGGATAGAGGGAAGCTGTCTTTTGGGCACGCCTTGTAGAGGTCAGTGAAGTCGATGCAGATCCTTCAGCTCCCATTTGCTTTTCAGATCATGACCACGTTAGCTAGCCAGCTGGGGTAATGTACTTCTTGGATGTGACTGGCACCAAGTAGCTTGTTGACCTCCTCGTGGATGGCTTTTTGTCGCTCGGAAGCGAAGCTTCTCTTCCTTTGGCTAATCGGGCAGTGCTTTGGATCGATGTTGAGTTTATGGGTGATTACCTCCAAAGGGATGCTAGGCATGTCGGATGCCGACCAGGCAAATATGTTTGAGTTGGCCCGCAGGAAAGTCAAAAGGCGATCATAGTCCTCTAGAGGGAGAAGTCTGCCAATGTGCACAGTCTTTGTTGGGTTGTCTCCTAGTGGAAAAGTTAAGAGCCGCTCGGCCGGCTCTCCTCCCTTGCTGGACTCCCTAGAGTCAAGTGCTTCTGAAGCCGGCTCGGCCTCCTGAGGACTCGAAGCTGTATGGTAGCAGGGTAGGACTGGGCTGACTTCACCCCGCATCTCACCGACCCTACTACTAGTGGGGAACTGCACAATCAGTTGCCTGGTGGAGATGACCACATCCAGAAGATTGAGGCTCGGTCGCCCGAGGATGGTATTATACGCCAAGGGGACTCGCATGACTAGGAACTTCATGATAATCTTGCTTTGGCGTGGCGGCGTTCCGGCCGTCACGGGCAAGGAGATTTCACCTTCGACCCTCACTGAGTCTCCGATGAATCCAACTAGAGGAGCCGCTATGGGCTGGAGAGAATCAATAGACAAGTCCATCCTAACAAATGCATCGTAAGTAAAGATGCCAGCTGAGCTGCCACTATCAACTAGGATCCTCTTTATAGGGTGCTTGGCGATCGTCATCGAGATGATGATGCCTTCATTATTTATATTTTCTACAACTATTGACCACTCCCCCTCCCCAGGAATTACATTATCCGGTGCTTCACCCCCCTTGGCCACTTGGATGAAGGGGCTGCCCTCCAGAACACCATTCCTACCATTCGCTCTGTCAGGGCGTTGTCGATAGCAGCCTCAGCAGGCGAAGGTCCCATGAGAGCCGGCATCGGTGGGGGCATCTTTTGGACATACTTTTCGAGGTAGCCCCGCTAGATGAGCTCCTCGATGGTGTGCTTCAAACTATAGCAGTTATCGGTGTTATGGCCGTAGTCCCGGTGGAAGCGGCAAAAGCGGCTTTGTCGCGGGAGAGGCCCTTCTTTAAGGGAGGAGGTTGCTGGAGGTAGGGCTCGCCCTCAATCTCCATGAGGATATGAGAGCGAGGGGCGAGGAGAGGCGTGATCTCGCTTTCCAGAGGGTCAAGGCTCCGACGCCTATTGTCTGATCGGCGAGGCAGCTCGGGCCTCCAGGGTGAGAGGGTCCGCTTGGCTCGGGACGAGCAGGTTTTTGGCTAGATCCTCTCGTAGACTCCCAGCGGGTGAGGTCGGCCACATCTGCACAGATGTATTTCTGTGCCCGAGGAGGAGGTCGGAGTAGGAGCTGGGAGGCTTCTTGTCCAAGGAGAAGGTGAAGCGGGAAGGGAGGAGCCCCCACTTCAACGCCAACGTCGCCACCGCATCATCCAGGTGGTAGACTTCGAGGGCAGCAGTCTTGAATCGGGCTACGAAGTCCCAAAGTGACTCTCCCTCCTTTTGGTATATGGAGAAGAGGCTGTCTTCGACCCTCGGAATCCTTTGGCAAGCGTCGAAGTGTGCCAAGAATGCCCTTTATTGCTCCCGAAAGGAATTGATGCTGTAAGGGGACAGGCGGGAGTGCCAGGCTCGAGCGGCTTTCCACATGATGGCGGGGAAAGCCTTGCACAAGAGGGCATCCGTAGCCCCCTGGACTTGCATGAGTGCTTTGTAACTTTCAAGGTGGTCAAGGGGGTTTGTTGTACCATCGTACGGATCCAGTTGAGGAAGGCAAAATCTGGAGGGAACAGGCTCCTCCAATATTCGACGGGTGTAGGGAGGACGAGTGTCGTATTCCTCCACTGGCTGGTTGTTAATTTTTCTGGCAATTTTATCCAGTTGTCGATGGTACTCGTCCAGGCGCTCCTCCGCCTGGCGGCTGATTGCTGGCACCCTCCTAAATGGCTCGGAGGAAGATGAAAAATAAGATGGAGAAGAACGCGGGAGGTGAGACCTCCGCTTTGGTTCCTCCCGGTGCCGAGGTTCCAGGGAGAACTTGCTCGGGTCACAGTCAGGAGAACGCAGCCTCTTAAGGGGGTCCCGACGAGGTCTCCTGAGAGAGGCTCGATGATGGCCAGCCTCTCACTGGGGGATCTTCCCCTCGCAGATTGCTAGCTAGCAGGCGGGGGAGCAGTCTGGTGTTGGGTGGCCACAGACTGTTACTCTTAGAGCCTGTGGACCATGGCAGTGAGGGCTTGGACTTATTGAGCAAGCACCGCCAGCTGATCAGCTAGGGCAGCTTCATCTGGTGGCGGGCGAACGACTGAAGAGTTGTTGGTAGGAAGGTTGACTTCCTGCTGCCTAGCTGGTGGGAGATGCCCCCCCAGGGTAGCTGGAGGAGGCATCTTGAGCCCATGTCACCACCATTGGTCATGGACAAAGAGGGGAACATTCGCGAGCGGATGCTATAGGATTGTCTTCCTTCTCCACTCTTCTGCCCCTACCTAGCATGCCAATCTGATGACGTCCGATCATCGAACTTAAGGGCATAGAAGATAAGTCTGCTTGCTGATGGGGTCCTTGCCAAGATGGATGACCTGCAAGAAGTCCCGAGACCGGAGGGAGCTTCGGTGGGGACCCTCAGACCCCAAGTCAGTAACCAAGGTTACAGCCGAAGGGGAGCTCGAGAGAGCTCCTGAGAAGTAGAAAAGACTCCGGGAGTTGGAGTTTTTTCTAAGATTTTTCTGTTGGTGAGCACTTGTATTCGCATACCTGGGATTCGAGTTGACTTACCCTTTTATAGGCATTTGACACTTGTATGTTTATTAGCCATGTGAAGTTCCGTGAGAGAGGAATGCCTGCGGGACACGTGAAAGTTACGTAAATTTGGGCTAGTCGGTAGGCCTTGTCCCATCGGAGAGGGGGAGCCGACAGTTGGTGGGCTAGGTCCCATCGGTCGACGAGGCCAGTTGGTAGGTGGACATGATCCCATCGACGGTGTGGCCAGGCGGTAGATGGGCCTGGCTGTCAGGATGCACAAGTCAGAAAGTTGGTGGGCCTGATGGTCAGAATCGACTTGAAGAAGTCAGGGCTGCCACGGCCAACTGGGGGAGATCGGGGGTTGCCCCGATTGACTCAAAGAGGCCGGGGCCGTAGAGGGCCGCCGAAGCCGATGCGGAGGAGTCAGGGCAGACACGGAGCCGACTTGAAGAAGTCGGGACCGCCTCGGCTGACTCGAGAGATCGGAACCGCAGAGGGCCATCGGGGCCGCACGAGGCCGACGCAGAGGAGTCGGAAAAGACATGGGGCTGCATGAGGCCGATGTGGAGGAGTCAAGAAAGACACGGGGCCAACTTGAAGAAGTTAGGGCCATCCCGGCTGACTTGGAGAGACCGGGGCTGCAGAGGGCCGCCGGGGCCGTATGAGGCCGATGCAGAGGAGTTGGGGTAGACATGTGGCCAACTTGAAGAAGTCGGGGCCGCCTCGGATGATTCGGAGAGACCGGGGCCGCACGAGGCTGATGCAGAGGAGTCGGGGCAGAAACGGGGCCGATTTGAAGAAGTTGAGGCTGCCTTGGATGACTCGAAAAGACCGGGGCCGTGGAGGGCCATCAGGGCCGCACGAGGCCGACGCGGAGGAGCCGGGGCAGACGTGTCCGTACCATTTGGTTGATTTTATCATGATTATCCACATGGCTTCATCAACCACATCAATATCCATGTAGGTGTGACTGACAAACGTTATCAGCCTTCGTGGGCTAGCAGAGATAGGATAATCACGGGTTTCTCGGAAGACTCGGAAGGTGATCCCGGCCCTGGATTGGGTCCCATTGGCACTGGATCATCTGAACCTCCTTGGCCTTCGTGGGACTGCAGAACTTGGACATTCTCGGGTTTCTCAGGAGACCCTGAAGGTTATCCTGAAGCTTGGGGGCCCGGATTGGGTCCCATCGGCTCTTTCGGTGACGATGGACCACTCGACCCAGATTGGGAGCCCATCGGCCCACCGCCGCCAGTCCCAAGACTCGTTTGGTCCTCGACGGTGACCAGCTCCTGATCCGCCAGAACAGTGTCCTTAATCTGATCATTAGAGAAAACCGAAAACACGGTGAAAGAGCGAGCGCGAGAACACGCGCGCGCGAGAGAGAGAAAGAGATAAAGAGAGACCTCTTGATAGTGTTGAGAAGGTGCAGAGTTTTCTTTTTCTTGACTGCCAAAGGAAGAGACACCGGTTAGGGGCCCTAGTGAATGAAAATCGGCACCGCTGCTCTTCGCTTCTCTGGGTGATTGAAAGCCGAGTCGTCGCGGAACTTTAGCATCGCTGCTCTCCTCTATCGAGTCAGTCAAAGCACAAACGTCCTCCAGTGATCGAAGCTTCACCGGATGATCTGGATTTCTTGGGCTATCATCATCTCCATGGCGACTTGTTGTGGAATAGGGATAAGGGGAAAACAATTCTCGACCGGAAGGAAAAGCAGGAGTACTTCTTGTGTTCGGTGAGGATGGGCTGGCCTGACCGGCCGAATGGGCCGTCGGAGAGCCACCGCCGGTGATCTTGAAGGTGAAGGTGGAGCAGAGTCTTTCTTCTCCATCAGGACTGGGGCCAAGCCGATTCCTCAAGAGAGAGCAAGAGAGAGAGAGAGAGCGAAGGCGGAGCACATTGATAGAGAGAGAATGAGAACCACCCTCGGCACTCTGAGGCTCATATATATATATATATATATATATATATATAGTAACGCTCCCTCCCTCTGTTTGCTCCAGCCTGTTAGGTTTGTTGACAAAGTGTCCCCATTCTTGAAATCACAAGAGAGAGAGAGAATGAGAACCACCCTCGGCCCTCCGAGGCTCATATATAGTAACGCTCCCTCCCTTTGGTTGTTCCAGCCTGTTAAGTTTGTTGACAAAGTGTCATGAGGGGTTCATCCTGAGCCCACCCACTCCGAGGCTGATATATATACCTTATACCTGGTTGTTCCAGCGTACGAGGTGTTACCGTTCTTGAAATCACGAGGGATTCCATTGTCATATCATAAGCCCACGCATGCGGCGACGGTAAGCTCGTTTTTACGCAGCTTGCATTGCACCATCAAGCGAGAGAGGTCACCGCAGCAAGCAGGCTTTAACAAGGCATTCAACTGCGAATTGAAGAGTGACCATGGAGTATCCCTATTGAGTTCCAAATTTTCTCCTATGTAGCAGTAGAACATCAATTTTATGGGAAAGGATCTCATTAATGTTTATCTCTAAAACCAAAGAATACAAAGGTCACTTATTTTTGGCACACCAAGACAGAGAAGTGCGTACTTTGGCCATTTGTTTTGCATAACAGGCCTCCTGTCTCCCAATTTGATGTTTCTTTTGTGGAAGATATATGTCACGTAACTTTAAATGGTGCTCATTATGACAAACAGCCTGAACCAAGACATAAACCCATCGAGCGATGCAATGAATTCAACCAAAGTAGTTTAATGATGTATTGGTTGCAAAGAATAAAATTGGATGAGAGCGCACCTAAAAATATTTCAAAAAAACTTTTTAACATTTCTTGATCCATTGAAAGCCTTTAACACTTTGAAGTATTAGCACTTCTTGATCAACTTGAAGATAAATCATCTTAGACCTTCATCTTGACTAGTGAGGCATTGGGTATCCTCGACTAGTCTAAGCAATATCATATCCTAGATTGCTCTTATCTTTTTAGGATTAGCCTTAATCCCTCAATGACTGATCATAAAACTAAGAAAAATTTTCAAAGCGATGCCAAAGACACACTCAAATTATGCTTCAACTAATAGTGTTATAGCACCCCAAATACTTGCTCAGATCAACTACATGTTGCTTAGCCTACTTGCTCTTGACAAGTATATTCTTTTCTAGCAGCTTTTTAAAAATCTAGTTTTTCAATCTCTGATAAGTTGTTTTGACATTTTGTAGCCTGAGATGTATGACTTTATGGCAATATAATCCTTTCTCAATGATGGTGGTGGTTTACTCTTCAACTGGTGAATGCATCTAGATTTAGTTATATTCAAAAAAAGCATCCATAAAGCTAAAGAGCTCAAACCTAGCATTCACTAGCTAGACTATCTTTACGAGAAAAAGTTATCATTGGGACAAGCTTTATTCAAATCAGTGAAGTCGACACACATCCTTCATTTATCACTGAACCTTTTCACTATAACCATATAGTAGTTTCTCGATGAACCCACCTTCCTATAATTTATTTACCTCATCTTTAATTGCTCAATTCTATTTCAAGACAAAGCTCCTTTTCTCCTGATGAACTATTCTATAGTTTGGGTTCATCTTGAGTTAGTGGATCATTACCGTTGAGTCTATTCCTAGCATGTTCATAGTCGATCGCCTGAATGCATTTGAGTTTTAGAGCAAAAATTTGAAGATCTCATACTAAACTCATTTGGGCAAGAGTAAACCGACTTGCATTACCTTGATGTTGCCATTTCCAAGAAGTACAGGATCCGAGCCTTTTATCGATTCAACATGTTGCTCCTTTATCTCATCTCTAAAATACAAAATGTTTATGGTCATGGCCTTAGCTAACTTTTCTCCTAAGGATTTTTTTTACAGATTGGTGCTCCTCTCCAAGGTGGCAACATAGGATTGCTAAGCCATCACCTGATCTCTCTTAAGTTTTCGTGCCTCTTGTTCCATAGGAAACTTCATAATAAGGTGATAGGCAGAGACAATCGCTTTGAGGGAGTTCAAACTTAATTGTCTAACATGATGCTATATGCAGTTGGCACCTTGACCCCTATGAAATCTATCATCACTATTTTAGAGTTTGACTCTCCCTCATAGTGACTAATAACGTAATAATCCCTTTAAATCAGTTAGGTGCATAGGCGAAACTGACTAAGGGTGCTTTAGTAGGTTACAACCTATCCATCCTTATCCCTATCTTTTGAAAGGTTTCAAAAAAAAATATGTCTATCAAGCTTCTATTGTCCACCAGTATGATGATCGAGATAGCTAGGGTATCATCATGTCAAATTCACATTCCTTGAAAATCTTCGCTCGAAATGGTGATGCTCGGCTTTTTAGCTTTCAATATTTTTGTTGGAGACTTCTTGACTTAGACTTATTGAGTGTAAGCCTTTCTAGCCAAGGAGGTCTCCTTACCTATTGCTAGCCCTCGATGGAATATACTAATAATTCCATTGGTAGGCCTATTGTATGTCCTCATTTAAGGCCATGCCTCTTATCAAAATTCTTGTTTCATCGAAGGTCAGTCATGCACATATCAACCAAAGTACTCTCTTTGAATGAGATCTTTAATTTTATTTTTTAAATAAATAACACTCCTAACTAATATGGCCATTATTTATATGGAATCAACATTATTTGCGCCAATCTTTGTTACTCAATTTTGACTTCATCCTAAAGTGTGTTATGTGTGTACCCCTCAAACATCCAAAGAGGAGTTTTGGATCGGTGTAGAGCTTCTTATCCACTTTCGAAGCTTTTTTCGGACTCCTTGGGCTTTTGGTCATCCCATTCCAATCACTTCTTTGAAGGTCATTTTTTATCTTCTTTCTAAGGGTAAATCTCCTCGACATTAGTATACATCTCAACTCAACCAAGCAACTCAATAAGATCTTTCAGGGATTGTTTTGCTAATAAGAAGCTAAACCTAGAGTCCTTTAGGCCACTCATAGGAGCTGCAACAGCTATTGAGGTATCCAAGTCTCTAAACTTTGGTGCCTTTGAGTTGCTTTGAGTTAAAACACTAGTGGTAGTTCCTTAGCAATTCATCCTTCTTCTACTCAATGGTTATCATCGTCACAAAGGTCTTCTTGTGTTTTCTGTTATGACAAAGTGGCCGATGAAGATTTGGTTGACTTACTGGAAGAAGCTCATTGATGTTGGTCTGAGTCTGGAGTACCATATCCAAGCAGCTTTCTTAAGGATTGTAAGGAAGGCTCTGCATATGACATAAGTGCTCTATGCAACAAAATAAGAGCTTTAAAGCTCTCCAGATGATCAATGCAATTTGATGTCTCATTATATGGCTTCCTTTGTAGCATCTTGAACTTATGTGATAGTAGTCTAGCTACTACTTCTTAGGTGAAACAAGGCTTCATGAGAGGTCAAGCCCATCATGTAGGTTTGCCCCTTGCCCTAGAAGTGTTGCATCATTGTTTTAAACAATTCTTATGGACTTCCTCAAGCCACTGGTCCATTTGCTTCATGCTGATTATAGATATATTTAGGCAAATTTGTTTGTTTGAACTGGACAAACGATCATAAGGCTCCTCCTCAGGTCGGTTGGAGCACACTACTTCAAAAGTTATTATTATGTGTCAAGTAGAGTCGGCATGAAAGGTAATGGTGCTATCAGAGTTGGATTGACCTCTACTCCCATGGAATCTTGCGAGTTGGTTGGCACATGACTCGCACCCGCTTGAATAGTGTTTGTTCTTTGATTTTAATACTTAGGCAATATGGTTAAATGCTTCTGCTAGGCAACATGGTTGGATACTTCTGCTAAGTAATATGGTTGGATATTTCTTTCTATTTTCCTAATACAACATCAATTTGTCTATGTCAAAATCTGATTTTTGCATGCCAATGAAGCCTAAATCTAATTTTTTGTATGCCGACGAAAAAGATTAATTTATCTATGCACGATAGAACATATCCTCGGTCGATCTACTCTTACCTTTCCTGTGCTCAAAGAAAAGAGTAGTCAATTTGTCCTCCTTTTTGTGCTTAAAAAAAAAACGCTAAGAGGGAGAAAAAAACTCTTTGATTTTCAAGTTAGCCAAAGATAGACAACGAAAAGTCCTAGAGCTCTTAGATGAACAACTAGGCTTAAAGTAAGTGTAACTTTTTATTAATTTTGATCAAAGAACTAACTTTTTATTAATCTTAATCAAAGAATTATCTTTTTATTAATCTTAATCAAAGAACGTTTTACTAATATTAATCCAAGAGCTAGTAGTATATACTTCCACAATAGGTTAACTTCGTTCCTTGCAGTAGCTTATTTATGTTCCTTCCTTTTAGGATGAGTTTTACCATACAAAAATTCTCCCAATGCTAGGATTTACTCTCTTCTTGATAGTTTTAGATCTTCATGTTAATTTATCAGCCCCACCTTGTGTCATAATATGATCCTTTGGCTAGACCAAGGTGTTTTGCATATATTTTAAAATAACCATGCTATAACCCAAATTTTAAGTATATTTTCAAATATACTTAAAATTGTATATTGTATGGTCCCAATATCTCTTATCTTCTCTCCTCCTTCGTCACATCCTATCAAGAAAAACCAATTGCACAATCTAAACCCTAAGCCTAACAACCAAACTTCTCAATCTATATAGTTTCTTATTTGCTTTAATTTCCCTCCACTTTCCTCCAAAAATCCTAAAATATGGCGTCTGAAGAAGCCGACGCCATTGTGAAAGAGCGAAATTGGCAGCAATCAGTTGAATGGTTCAAGTATTCCTATAGAGAGGTGATAAAATCTATTTTGGGTTGGAGTGATGGGAAGATCAAATCCTACAATGTGACATCCTCGGAGGTTCTGATGGTGGATCTTGTGTCACTGATCTCTAAGTTTGGATCAATATTCTTACCTCTTATATTCCTTTCTAATACATCTTGGATTTTTATCACGAATGATTCTGGAATAGTTATAATTTAAAATTTACTTATGTTGACTTCATTTTTACTCTTGTAGATGGTAGTACACCCCTATATATCATGTTGCATATATTACTGTTACCAGAACTTCCATTTATTTGAAGCTATGACGGAACAACGACAAGCATGTTGTGATGCTTAAAGTGGAGAAAATTCTACATGTTGGGATGATCGACCTCAAGGAATATCTATCAGTGAAGACAAAGTTAGCTTTAGAGTTTATTCACCTTTGTGCTCAGACGACTACGATAAATTGAATAATTAATACCATTTTCTCAATTAGTCATCGTTATAGGACTTCTACCATTTACATTTTGCATGTCAAAAGGTTTTGATGTGGATACATCTTAATTTGTTTGTCTTGCTATTGCTCAAAGTTTTCTTGGTTGATTGTTTCGTTGAACTAATAATTATTTGGGATCAGCTAAATCATTGTTTTCATTAAACCCCTCCTTATATTGACATGGGGTACTATTATCCGTGCTGATTTATCATGTGTTTAATTAATAGAGGCATCCTGATGGCTTACCATGAAATATTGCAACATACTAGTAAGATATCGATACAAGATCCTGTGCTAAGATTTAAGAGATTGATTGAAAGAACCAATGGTTTGTTGACCTTTGTTTGTTTCTACGAAGGAAAAGATCATATATTATAGTGCTTCATTAAGGTTGTTATGCTGAAGGTTAAAAAAAAACCTTTTTACCCCCAACGATTACATAATAGCTCCAAAATAATATGCTCAGTTAAGAAAATTATTGCATGTGATTAATATGTATAAGAAAATTTAACAACATGAAGGTAAGATAGAGAGCTTTAACAATGAATTTTGTGCGATATTATACTTGATATGGTCGATCGGGTCAAAGAACACGCGAGCCAATTCCTTGGCGATTGGGCTTAACATGGCTTACCCCAACTTCCATGTCGGCTGCGGTTCGTCTCGACCTCCGCGTTGGCCACGGCCCACCCCGATCTCTTCATTGGCCATAGCCAGTCTAAGCCTTGGTCACGGTGTCGGCGTCGGCCACAACCCATCTCGACCTCCGTGTCGACCACGGCCCATCTCAACCTCTGTGTCGGCCGCGGCCCGTCTCAACCTCTGCGTCGGCCATGGCCCACCCGACCTCCTCATCGGCCATAGCCAGTCTAAGCCTTGGTCACAGTGTCGGCATCGACCATGGCCCATCTCGACCTCCGTGTCAGCCACGGCCCATCTCAACCTCCGTATCGGCCATGGCCCATCTCGACCTCTATGTTGGCCACGGTCTATCTTGACATCCGTGTCGGCCACGGCCCATCCTGACCTCGACGCCGGCCATTGTAGTATCCGGTTCCTGGTTCATGTGAATTAGGTTCAGGACTTAGTCCTGTGCTGTCCGACGCTTCGCTCTCAGCAAAGCGCTTCATTTTCTCGGACCCCTTAAACCGAAGCATTACGCTGGGGATTATATATGTGATGGAGGGAGACTCCCTCCATCATCCTGGCTTCCGTTTCCTTCAGGTAATCCCCTGGCCTCTATAGAGAGAGAGAGAGAGAGAGAGCATGAGAGACAGAGAGAATGCGAGACACAGAGAGATGAGATAGAGAGTGAGAGAGTTGCCAATCGATCGTTGGTTTAGGCCCGGTGGCGTGCTCGCCGCCTCGTCGGGCCTGAGCTTTGGCCGGTGACCCCGCCGGCACTGGGGGAGGTGTCCGGCGGGGTGGTCATGGAGAGAGAGAAGAGAGAGAGGGCCAATCGGCCCCTCTCTCACGTGGTGGAATCGGCTTCCGCTGGTTGGTTCGGGCCCGGTGGTGTGCTCGCCGCCTCGCCGGGCCTGAGCTCTGGCCTGTCGCCTTCATCGGCGCCGGGCGTGTGTCCGGTGGAGGTCCGGCCGGCCAAGGTGGCCGGCCGTGCCGCCGGCACAGTGACGTGTCGCACGGATGTGAGAGAGAAAAAGAGAGAAATTGAGAGAGAGAGAGAGGAGGGGATTGGTGGCCGGCCGCGGCGGCGGCCGGCTCTGGCCCGGCCATCGGTGACCGGGCCGCCCTCAATTTGGCCAGCGGTGGCCCTGGCCGCCGGCGAGGTCCTCGTCCCCTGTTTCGGTGAAACAGGGGATCGGGATGGCTTTGGGTTGAATCGGGCCGGCTGGGCCGGCCGGTTCAGGGCCTATTGGGCCGTGCAGTGAACTGATTGGGGCTGGTTTTTGGGCCCGTATCGGGTTGGGTTTAGCAAAATAATTATATGGCTAGAATCTGGGTTAATTCTAGTTTCTTAGAATATTTTTACTTCCCCAATTGGGTGTGTAAAGTGGGAGATATTCGAGCTCAAAGTTGGGCCCGTGAACTAGTCTGGGTAGAATTCTAAGGGTCATTTTAATATTCTTATTCTAATAAATTAATTGTGTAAAATAATCCTGTAGGTGCTCAGACATCTGACTAGCTGATAAATACCTTTTGGATTATGTACTAAGGTAAGTAAGCCAGTTATCAGTATTTAATAAATTATTTTATGAATATTTAAATTGTGAATTATATTGTGACATAAAGAATTGTTATGGATATTGGCTAAATTGTAAGTAGAAGAATATTATGAATACATGGTTGTTTATGTGCTATGATTTCATATGTGGATGCTATGCATGAGAGATGCAGTTATTATGACATTGATGTGATATATTACATGCAATTGTTCACTAAGTATAATCCACTGTTTATGCAATATAGATATGTTATTGATATGTTTGTGCATGATGTGAGGTACTGTTATGTGTCGCCGCGGTTCTCCTTTATCATGTCATACCACACACACATCTAGAGGATGTGTTCTGATGATTTATGCCACATACACATCTAGAGGATGTGTTCTGATGATTTATGCCACATACACGTCTAGAGGATGTGTTTTGTTTATTTATGCCATTCACACGTCTTGAGGATGTGTTATGCTTGGGTTCGAGATGGCAACACGCATCTAGAAGATGTGTTCTGAGTTACTATGAGGTGGCATCACACATCTAGAGGATGTGTTCTGCTTGGTTCGAGGTGGCATCACACATATAGAGTATGTGTTCTGTTGGATTATGATATGGCGTGACCCTGGTATCTGGACCCTTTCAGTAGGGGGATGCTTGTTGGTACACTATTGAGATATTGCAAGGCCGTGGGTCACATTTACAGCTACCATTGAGAGTATAAACATTGGGTTTACTTACATTGCATGTTTGAGTA
This sequence comes from Calamus simplicifolius, assembly GCA_900491605.1. Taxonomy (NCBI): domain Eukaryota; kingdom Viridiplantae; phylum Streptophyta; class Magnoliopsida; order Arecales; family Arecaceae; genus Calamus; species Calamus simplicifolius. The sequence continues at coordinate 950,466 of UESW01003927.1, forward strand.
TTTGTGGAATGTTTAAGCATGCAAATCATTTATGTGCTTATAGATTGTTATGCTATGATTTACTGTATAACGTGGCTTACTTATTGAGTGTAAGCTCATAAAAATCTTACAATGTTTTTGTCAGAGCCACGAGATTGAAGATGGATGGTTGGGGTGATGGATCTTCTATTAAATAAAACAAGACCCATTATTTTGTTGAAACCCCAGTATTCTTATGTGTAGGGCTTGAAGCCCAAACTTTATTATTGTGGTGTGTAAGGGTTTTGTAACCCAAAACTTTTAGTATTCAGTAATGAATTTGGCTTGATTATATATAATTGTGTTATGTGTGAAAAATTTTGTAACGCCTTGCGTGCCCGGCACGCGGCGAATTGTCACCCTAGCCCGATATTGGGTCTGGGGCATGACAGCCATGCATCTCGACATCCGTGTCGACCATGGCCCATCCTGACCTCGGCATCGGCAATGGCCCATCTCGACATTCATGTCGGCCACGGCCCATCCCAACCTCCGTGTCGGCTACGGCCCACCTCGGCCTCCTTGTCGGCCACAGCCAGTCTAAGCATTGGTTACGGTATCGACATCGGCTTCGGTGTCAGCCCTGGCATCGGTCTTGGCGTCGGCTTCGGTGTCAGCCCCGGCATCGGTCTCGGCATCGGCCCTCGGCGATAATCACCCATGTTTAAGCTACGTGGTCCACTTCCATCGAGAATGGTGGACCACATCACCATGAGCATACCCGGCTATGTGCGCAGTGGACGTGCTCCCTCCTGGCACCTCTAACAACGGGCGTGGCCCCACGATCAGTCCCATGACCCATACTTTGTGGCACGTTGAAGACTAGAAATTAATAACCATATGAAGGAGGCTGGACCACGATGGACGAATGGTAAGAGGGATTCTCGAACAGGTATAAAAGGCCTTCAGCCCTTGAGGTAGGGGGCTCAAGCTCTACCTAATCATCACAACATTATTCCTTTCTGTTCTCCAGATCGCTGACTTGAGCGTCGGAGGGTCCCCGCTGGAACCACCGGTCTGGGACTTTTCTTGCAGGTTTCTGGCTGAAGGAGGCGGTCCCTGTCATTCCTCTGAAGGCCAACAAAGCATTTTCGTCGCCTTACGCTCCTCAAAAGTGATTTGGCTACAATAGAATAGCGCACCATGTAGGGGTGCGAGAGCGTGAGTGGCAAGGCGTGTAGGGGAGAAAGTGACCAAGCTCTCACTCCCTCCTTACCCGAAGAAGAGATGGTGGTGACTCGTGCTCCAGAGGCTTCCACCAGCCTAGCTGGGGGGCAGCCAGTGAGGGCCGAGCAGCCAGAGGCCCTCCCGCCAATTCATCCCTCACCACCATGCGAAGGTGATAGGGTCACCGCCCTCACTTAGGAGGTACGGTCCCTTGCGGCGGTGATTCGGGAACTCCAACAACAGTCAGTGGCCGCGCAACCTCTGCCGCCACCCACTCCTTAAAAGAAGTTGCGGTGCAGCCCAGCCACAATCCACCCATGGAGGACAATCCCGACGGAAGGCTCACCGCCATCGGGATGTTCCTACCAGAGGGAGATCTCCTGACATTCCCTCTCCCCGGTGATCCTGGGGTAAGGTCCCGGGGAAGGGTATGGCCCGTCGACATCGCCCATCCTTCCGTTCCCTATCTACCTCGTTAGGAGAGGAGTCCACAGGCGAGAGGATCCACCTCCGCACAGAAAGACGATGGGAGGAGCGCTACCGGCATTTAGAGGAGCTCGACCAACGACTGACCGATCAGTCGAAGGAAAAATATGACAGTTGCCCCCCACTGACAAGGCGGATCATAGAAGAACCCATCCCTTCCCGATTTCGTCTTCCACAGCTGAATCCTTATGATGGCACTACCGATCTCCTAGATCACTTGGAAAGCTATAAGGTGCACATGCAGGTCCAGGGAGCATCGGACGCTCTTCTATGCAGTGCTTTCCAAGCCACCCTACGAAAGGCTGCGAGGGCTTGGTATTTCTGTCTACCTTCTCGTAGTATCAGTTCGTTCAGACAGCTGGAGAAAGCTTTTCTTGCTCATTTCGATGCAAGCTGATGGATCCCTCGGGTGGTAGACAGTCTCTTTGCCATCCGATAGAAGAGTGGGGAGACTCTTCGGGACTTTGTCGCCCGCTTCAAGGAGGCGGCGATGGAGGTTTATCATCTCGACAATTCGGTGGCCACCTTGGCCTTGAAGCGTGGGCTCCGCCCTTCCTGCTTGCGTATTCGTTAGACAAGAAGCCCCCGAGCTCGTACGCTGAGTTGCTGAGTCGAGCTCAGAAATACATCCGTGCTGATGAGGCCGACTCCTCCCGATGGAAACTGAAGAAGGCCCCAGCAAAAAGCAAGTTCGATCAGAGTCCGGAGGGCCTCACACTAAGAAGCCTGAACCACCTCGCCGGACGGACAGTCGGCCATGGACTTTTGCCCTTGTCGGTGAGCGTTACACTCCTCTGTTAGCCCCGATTTCCAATATTCTTATGAAAATCGAGGGTGAGCCCTATCTCAAGCGCCCCGCGCCCCTGAAGCCTGGAGTTCCTCGCAATAAGAACCTGTATTGTCGTTTCCATCGAGATCATGACCACGACACAGAAGATTGCCGACAGCTGAAGAAGGCCATAGAGGAGCTCATCCAGCAAGGGCACCTCGGTCAGTTTGTCCGGAGAGGAAATCTAGCGGCGCCAGGCCCTTCGGCACCACCTACCCAGCAAGCCAATGTTGACAACACCTCGACTGGGAAGACTGTAGCGATGATTTCCTAGGGAGCGGAGGGCACCTCAAAAAGACATCGGGGGGGGGGGGGGGGTGAGCGAGATAACATTGTAATTCCTTTCTCTGAAAGGAATCTAGAGGGGGTAGATAACCCAAATGATCAAAGTATCGTTGTATCCATGACAATTGCTAAACACCCTGTAAAGCGAATATTGGTTGATAGTGGAAGCTCGACTGATATTCTGACGTACGATGCATTTGTTTGTATGAACTTGCTTTTGGATTATCTTCGGCCAATGACGACGCCCCTCGTTGGCTTCACCGGAGATGCGGTGAGAGTTGAGGGAGAAATTGCTCTCCCCGTCATGGCTAGAACTTCACCTTACCATAGCACGATCTTCATAAAGTTCCTGGTGGTGAGAGTTCCTCTCGCATATAACGCTATTCTTGGTCGGCCAGGTTTAAATATGCTGGACGCCATTATCTCGACAAAGAGGTTGCTGGTCAGGTTCCCCACTCGTCACGGGATCGGGGAAATACGGGGCAAAAGGAGCCCAGCGTCCCTCTACTACCACACGACCCCTAGCCTTCAGTCCGCACTTCCCTCGTTGACTTCTGAATTGACGGACCCAAGAGAGGCCGAGAAGAGGGGGGAATCAGTGGGACATCTGTTGACTTTTCCCTTAGGAGAGGACCCAACGAGAACCATCCAGATCGAGGCCTCTCTCCCTGAGGAGGAAAGGAGTTGGCTCCTTGATTTCCTCCGAGCTAACACCAATATTTTTGCATGGGCGCCGACCGACATGCCAGGTATACCATCTGAAGTAATTACTTATAAACTCAACATCAAATCTAATTGTAGGGTAGTCCGACAAAAGAAGAGAAGCTTCGCCCCCGAGCGCTAGAAAGTCGTTGACGAGGAGGTTCATAAACTGATCGCCGCCGGCCATATTCGGGAGGTCTATTATCCCGATTGGCTGGCCAACGTAGTAATGATACAAAAAGCCAATGGAAGCTGGAGGATGTGTGTCGACTTCACTGATCTCAACAAAGCCTGCCCTAAGGACAGCTTCCTGCTCCCCAGGATCGATCAGTTAGTGGACGCCATATCCGTTCACGAGACTCTCAGCTTCATGGATGCATTCTCGGGATACAACCAGATCAGAATGGAGCCTTCAGACGAAGAAGCAACCTCCTTCGTGACCGAAAAGGGGATCTACTGTTATAAAGTCATGCCCTTCGGGTTAAAAAATGTCGGGGCTACATACCAGAGATTGATGAATAAGGTCTTCGAGGGCCAAATCGGGCGCAACATGAAAGTATATGTAGACGACATGCTGACCAAAAGCATCCGAGCCAGCGACCACCTGTCTGATCTAATGAGACCTTCGGCAACCTTCAGCAACCTTCGTCAGTTTCAGATGAGGCTGAATCCCCGTAAATGTGTTTTCGGAGTAGCCGTAGGAAAATTCCTAGGATTCATGGTGACACAGCGAGGAATAGAGGCAAACCCGGACAAGATCCAAGCTATCTTAGATATGAGGCTGCCGGTGAATAAAAAGGAAATCCAGCGCTTGACCGGAAGACTAGCAACTCTAAGCCGCTTCCTATCTAGATCGGCTGAGCGAAGCCTTCCCTTCTTCAAAGCCTTGCGAAAAGTTATCACCTTCGAATGGATGGATGATTGCCAAAAGGCCTTTGAAGAGCCAAAGAATTTCTTATCGACTCTGCCGCTACTGTCGAAACCGATGGAGGGAGAAAGCCTCTTTCTGTACCTGGCCGCTTCTCAGGAGGCTGTCAGTTCGATCCTCGTCTGGATAGACACTGAAGGATCGCAGAAGCCGGTATATTACACCAGCAAAGTGCTCCATGACGCGGAGACTAGGTACACCAAAACTGAAAAAATTATTTTTGCTCTAATAGTATCGGCTCAACATCTCAGGCCTTATTTCCAAGCCCACTCAATCATAGTGCTGACAGATCAGCCCTTGAGGACAATCTTATCCCACCCTGATACCTTCAGTCGGCTCACAAAATGGGTGCTCAAATTGGGAGAATTCGACCTGACCTTCAAACCAAGGTCGAGCATGAATTCCCAAGTCTTGGCGCATTTCCTGGTTGAGTGCACTTGGACCGATGAGCAAACCATGGAAACTCCGACGAAGCCCCCGGAAGCGCCGACCACGGATGCGAGGAAGGATTGGATCCTTCACGTTGACGGGGCATCAAACTCTCAAGGGAGCGATGCCGGGATCATTCTCGCCGGTCCCGACAGTGTAACGATTGAGTATGCCCTTCACTTCCTCTTTCCCACCACGAACAATCAGGCCGAGTACGAAGCCTTGTTGGCAGGGATGAGGCTCGCCAGTGAACTTAAAGTGGAGCATCTCAGAGCATATACCAACTCCCAACTCGTCTCGGGGCAAATCACGGGGAGTTTGAAGCTCGGGATCCTATCATGTCCCGATACTTTGACAAGGTCCAGTCGGAGTCCCTCCCCTTTGCCCATTTCAGTGTCAGCTATGTTCCCTGGGAAGAGAATGCTCGGGCCGACGCGTTGTCCCGCCTGGCCACCTCGGCCGATGAAACTTTGGGGAGGACTTACGTAGAGCATTTGCTAGTCCCAAGCATCGAGGCGGTGGAGGAGGCCCTGCCCCTTGAATAGAAGCCTTCTTGGATGGATGCCTATGTTCAATATCTCACTGATGGTGTCGTTCCCAAGGACTCTTCCGAGGCCAAACTCCTCAAGTGGCGAGCCTCCAAGTTCCTGATAATGGATGGATGCCTATATCGGAGGTCCTTCTCGTATCCCCTCCTCAAGTGTGTCGGTCCCACTGAGGCCGATTACATCCTCTGCAAAATTCATGAAGGCGCCTGCGAAAATCACCTGGGGGGCAGAGCCCTAGCATATAAGGCCCTCCATCAAGGTTATTATTGGCTGACCATGCGGGAAGACGCGGCCGAATTGGTACGGAAATGCGACAGCTGCCAACGTCACGCCAACATCCAGCGGCAGCCCACCTCTCACTTGAATCCCATCTCTGCTCCATAGCCCTTCGCCCAATGGGGGATGGACATTTTGGGACCATTTCCTCCAGCCTCCAGTCAACGGAGATTTTTGCTAGTTGCTATCGACCACTTCACCAAATGGGTGGAGGCCGAAGCTCTAGCCAAAATAACCAAAGCTAGAGTGAGAGCCATCTTTTGGAAGTCCATAATCTGCCGTTTTGGACTTCCCAGCACTCTCATCACTGATAACGGCCGACAGTTTGATAACGCCCCCTTCAGGGAATTTTGTAACGAATTAGGAATCACTCAAAGATTCACCTCTGTCGGACAACCACAGACCAACGGAGCGGCTAAAGCAATTAATCATACAATTCTACAAGGGCTTCGGACACGGCTTGATGACTTTAAAGGAAGGTTGGTGGAGGAGCTTCCCCAGGTCCTGTGGGCCTATCATACGACCCCGAGAAATCTCACCAGCGAAACCCCATTCAGTCTAGTTTTCAGATCTGAGGCTGTCATTCCTGTGGAAATCGGGGTTCCCAGTCCTCGAGTAGAAGCCTACAATGAAGAAGACAACTCGGTCCAACTGAGGGCCAATTTAGATCTCATCGAGGAGACGCGCGACCAAGCACAGATCAAGATGGCCGCTTATCGACAAAGGGTAGAAAAGTATTACAACGCCCGCGTTAGACCCCGAACATTCCGTCCCGGGGACCTAGTCCTTCGGAGGGCTAAGATTTTGAGGCCAACGGAGGGAGGGAAGTTATCACCTAACTAGGAGGCACCCTACCGGGTTGCAGAGGCCCTTCCCCGAGGAGCTTACCGACTCGAGGAACTCAACGGAAGGCCGCTTCCATGAACTTGGAATTCTGACAACCTTCGCCGATACTACCAGTGACGTGCTCAACTGTATGGTTGTAGGTTCGGATACTCCACACTTTCAAATTGTTTAAATAAAAATGCACTTCTCACGCATCATTTCGCATTACCTCTTTGTCCCACGATCACGCCACAAAAGCCCGACTACCACGTCGGCACCAAAGCCCGACTCTCGCGTCGGCACCAAAGCCTGGCTCCCACATCAGCACCAAAGCCTGACTCCCGCGTCGGCACAAAGCCCGCTCTTGCGTCGGCACAAAGCCCGACTCCCGTGTCGGCACCAAGCCCGACTCCCGCATTGGCACCAAAGCCCGACTTCCGCGTCAGCCCCAAAGCCCGACTCCCGCATCGGTGCCAAAGCTCGACTCCCGTGTCGGCACCAAAGCCTGACTCCCGCATCGGCACAAAGCCCGACTCCCGCGTTGGCACCAAACCCCCGTCGATGCCAAAGCCCGACTCCCGCATCGGCGCAAAGCCCGACTCCCGCATCGGCACCAAAGCCTGACTCCCGTGTCGGCGCCAAAGCCCGACTCTCGCATCGGCACCAAGCTCGACTCCCGCATCGGCACCAAAGCCCGACTCTTGCGCCGGCACCAAAGCCCGACTTTCGCGCTGGTACCAAAGCCCAACTCCCGTGTTGACACTCTTTGGGGTCAGGAGGGTCCCTGACACGAAATCGGATCGCTCCCATGGTATTACCCCAAATGCTTATCGACGGGACGACGCATGAAACATGCTGGCAAGGCCACATCATGGGGTCTCCTAACAAAACAGTGCCAAAAGATCGGGATCACAAGGACATTTGGCTCATCAGCAGCTTGACATCGATGGTCAAGAATCAACGCATACTGATCCCAGAGCATCCCTACTTAGACTATAAGAGGCCCCTGCCCTGGACAGGCTGATGTGATTCCTTGCAAATCCTAAGAACACGAATAGATTACGATGAGCTAGTGGCTTGGCGAGCTAGACGTCGACAGCGTAAAAAGAAGAGTAGGGGGTCGACGGTTCCAACACAAGAGTCAAATTGTGTTCTCTTTTCATAGATCAATTAAATTTTTACAAAATGCCGACTATAGTCGGACTTGGATGCATTGCAAAAAAAAAAAAGAGACATCCAAAATCACAGTCGGGGCTTCAATCCTTCTTTGGAACGGTGCCGGTTAGGGGGGTGGTACCATTGGCCGGAGTGGAACCCTGGTGGACATCTTCACCCTCGAGGTCCCCTTCTTCAGGTTCTAAATCCTTAAGGCCTTCGATACCGAAGACCTTCATTGCCTTATCTCAGCTGCATTGAAAACCCTGAAGATAGGCGTCGGCACCCGCTTCAGCCACCTCCTCAATAAAGATCGGGGAATTCCTGTAGTTCTCCATGGCTCTCTTCCCCGCCTCGGCCACCTCATTGGCAAAGGATGGAGAGTTCCAAAAGTTCTCCACGGCTTTCCTCCCCGCCTCGGCCACCTCATTGGCGAAGACTGGAGAGTTCCTGTAATCTTCCATGGCTTTCCTTGCCGCCTCAGCCATGTTTTCCACAGCGGCCCAAGCCGCCGTTTCGGCCTCGGCTGCCCTCTTATCGGCGGCTTTCACTGCCTCCGCGGCCTCAGCAGTTTTGATGTCAGCCAGGCGGGCCACCTCTTCAGCGATTTCCATTTTCTCCTCGGAGGATCTCAGCTCGGATTTGGCCACTTCGAACTGGGCCTTGACGTCGATCAATTTCGCCTCAACGGCCATCAACTTCCCCTCAGCGGTGAGAGCGCGCTCGAGGGCTTTGCGTATCTGTTGCTGCGCTGTTGTCGTTTTGGCCTCCGCTTCGGACCGGACTATTTCGAGCCTCTCCGCTTCTCCAGCCTGAGCCAATTTAAGAGCGTCTTCAGCTTTCGTAGCTCGATCGCGGCACTCAAAGGCTTCTCATCGGTAGCGATCGAGTCAACGCTCCCTGCTGGCGACCAAGGCTTGGGCATGGTTGAAGATATTTACCATCTACACATCCAGGCCAATGTCAGTTACCTAAAGTGGGTACATGAAAAATGAACAGGATTAGAAGGTAAACGGCTACTTACCCGGAGCATGGCCGTCTGACCATCTTTGAATAGGATCCGGGAGTTGGTCTGGATTATTTCCTCCCAAATCACAGGGGTAGATGCCGCTGACAATAGCTTCTCGGTGAGGTGGGAGTGGCTCATAAGAGACGGCCGCGAGGAGACCAGTCCCATCCTGTCCCCTATTGGCTCGGATGTGGCGCTGCGGGCCTCGTAGCCGACGATGGCCTTCTTCCTCTTATCAACCGGAGCCTCTCTACTGGCCTGAGGATCATCCCTCGGGGCCGGCCCAGTGGTTGATGGACCTGGGTGCTCAGTCGCCTGGCTAACATGAGCCCTTGACTCCTCTAGTAGCATACCCGGAGCCTAATCAGCAGACTCCGACGGGGGCAGCGGTGCAGGAGATCGTCGCGGCGGCAGCGGAGTAGGCGACCATCGTGGAGGCTGTGGCGATGATTGTGTAGGAGATCGACAAGGAGGGGGCGATGGAGTAGGAATGTAACATCTGAAAACCTTGTAATCTATGGCATTTTCAGTTAAAATGAAAGTCCGAAAGTTTTCTTGAAATATGGGTGTGTTGGCCTTTTGATAAAGGTAAAGAGAAGAAATTTTGGAGTAAATAAGTATATTTCTAAATGTTAATGAGTCTAATTTGATAAATTGAGAGATTTAAGTTTAATGGGTTTAAATCACAAGAAAAATCAAGTTTAGTTTGAGTTTTATCCTAAAATGACGTTTTTAGTGGTTGGAGTCGACTCTAATCAGAGTGGAGTCGACTCCGGCACGGTTTTAAACTTTCGGCACGTTTAGGAGTCGACCCCGCAGAGCTGGAGTTGACCCCTACTTTTCAGGAGTCGACCCCTACTTTTCTGGAGTCGACCCCTACTTCTGCTGGAGCTGACTCCCAATCTGTTCGAGCCGACTCCAAGACGGCAGGTTTTTCTGAGTTAAATCTTAAGAAATTCATATTTAATCCATTTCAAGTCCGATTTGGATGCCGTTTGAACCGTTGGATTTTTAAAATCGAGTTCTTCAAGCAGGTAGAATCGTTTCTTAGAAATGTTACATAAAGTATTGATTTGAGTGAAAAATGATGATCTGGGCTATAAATCGATTAAAAAAATGTTATATCAGGGGCAAAATGGGAAAAGGCTCCAATGTCAATTATTAATTGTATTAAGGGCAACTTGGGAAAAAAATCTAAGGGAAAAATATCATGGTTATAAGTGAGCCACGTGTTTTCCAAAAGCGTGCGTTAAGAGAGTTTGGGGGCAAAAGGGAGATTTGGCATTCCTTAACCCTTAAGTTTCCAATGACTTGGTCCCCAAGTCATTAGAGAAAAAGGAAAACGTGGGTTCAGCCAGAGAAAAGAAAGAAAGAAAGAAGAGGAGAAAAGAGAGGAAAAGGAAGAAGAAGAAGAAGAAAAGGAGGAAGAAAGAGAAAGGGAAAGGAAAGCTTGGGGGTTTGTGCTCGACTCCAGGTAAGCTATAGCTTTCCTAGATCTTGTATGACTTTAGATTTTCTAGATTTAGTATATTTTGAGGTAATAGTAGAAGTAATCTTGAGTAGAGATAGGGTGGAAGAAAATAATGAGATATTAGAGGATAGATCATGTATGCATGCATGGTTCATGGGAAAACCTCGTATGGAGGTAATCCTAATAGCTATTGTATCTGTATGTTGACGTAGGTCAAGAGGGTTATTCCAGGGAGCTGAAATACCAGAGTTGAGTACCAGTTGTACCAGTCGAGGAGTAACCTACTAAGGTGAGTAGATTTCTCATCTAGCAATGAGAGGTTAATTTGAGCTAGTATAATGAGATTAATACCTAGTTATGGTATGTTATGTTTAGCAGAGTATTATGTATGTTTTAAATATGAGAAATAAGAACCTAGTATATGATAATCTGATAAATGAGTTTTGAGCATAAACACATAAGCATGAGTTTCGATGAGGGAATTTTTAATGTATACATGACATATTTGCATGATAAAGCTTTACAAATGATGTATGAGTCATACTGAGCATCAGGCAGCTAGGGGGCTGATCACCCTTTAGACTGTACTGTAGCATGAGCATTGCACACTACTATCGAGCCGGCACCTCCTTGCGAACAGATCGTACGATGAACCCCAGAATCAGGGGTGAGTGTATGCCTAACCAGCCAGTGGGGCTGGTTGTGAGCAGCCTGTGGGGGCATGAATCATAGCTCAGTGGAGCTGATTTCTATATATAGCCCGTGGGGGCAGAAAGAAAACCCGAGGTTCCAGGGTTAAGGAACAAAGCACTTTACCAGGTGAACCGCACGGGTAAGGGGTGCTATTTGTGCGGGGATCCTGTTGCTAGTCACGCATCCGATGAGAGTACACCTACAGAAGGGCAACTGTTGGGTGGTACCTCAGAGGCATTATACACACAGCCCAGCATCATGAGATCTAAAAGCATATGTTGTGATATAAAAAGGGCCAATGGGCCCAATAGTTATCCCGAGAGGGAGAGCTTACTTGAGATGCCAATGGGCAAGCAGATCCTGATGGGAGTCTGGGTTGTAGATAAAGAATGCATATCTTCATATTGCAATGCATGAAGTTTTATTTTAATGAGTTATCTTTCAGTGAAGAGTTATTATAGAGTATTCCAGTACTGATATGTTATTTGAAGAATAAGCTACATTTTATTTTATCTGATATCATGTTAAAAATATACTTTGAGTTGTACAAGTTAAATAGTTTCAGCATACGATTGAAATTAAGAGGTTATGGTTCTCTATTTCTCCATAGTTAGATGGTTATCCAGTCACTGGGACTTAGGTCTCATCCCTCTATGATTTAAATGTTCTTTCAGATCAGTGAGTATTTCTGCCAGGATCACAAGATAAACAGGACAGGACCCTTAGCTGGTGAAGCTTGCTTGGATGCAAGAGTGTATAAATGCTAACCTTGTATATTGAGAGAGTGTGGTTTGATAATTGTATTTTGTATATGTGTATGTGTACAGTGGGATGTAATGATGTTTTAGACCTTTTTGGATATGAATACGAGACTTATGTTTTGGAGAAAATTATGAGCATGATGTGTGCACCTAGGATGTTAATGTCGAATGTGAATGTGATCTTGTAAACTGCCTGAGGAATGTCATGAAAAATATTATCTGAGCAGGTTGATGCTTAATGTTGATTGGGTGATTTGTGTATATAATTGAGATGAAAATGAAAAGTTTTTAACAGGATGTGTTTTCGTGTGTCTGCCACTTATGATAATTAGTTGGGGTTCTCTAGCTCTTTATGGAGCGCTACATAAAGACTAGTAAAACTCTATCCGATTATCATAAGTGTGCAGGTGTGCTGTCGGTGGCTCCAGAGAGGAGGGGGAGCTGACAAGGAAGCTTGGTGATGTTTGGCAACAGCGGAGTAGGCGACCGTCGTGGAGGCCGTGGCGACGGTTGCATAGGAGATCGACAATGAGGGGGCGATGGAGTTGGAAGCTTGGGGACATCCCGGGGGGCAGGTGGCGATTGGGATCGAGGCCTTTTTCTCGACCCCTCAGCTCCATCATTTTGCCCTTTTCTCTTCTTAAGGGCGGCTTTGTGAAAGGCCCTGGCCGAGATGTGATCTTCATAGCTGCACGAGAACGAATGTGTTAAAAAAAAATAAAAAAAGAGAAAGAAAGAAAAGAGAGAAGGGATCGAAAGGAAAATGTCATCTTTAAAGAGACCCTCACCATCATCAGGGGCAATGCCGGCGTGTCGGAGGTTGTCCTCCGACAATATCTCTCGGTATGATGGGAGTTCGGTTGCCAGGAGAATATTGAAGGCTTCTTTATCTCTTGGAACTACCGAAATGTTCTCGTTAGCCTCAGTATTGGGTGTACCCCATTTCCTCCTTATCCCCTCCACTTCGGTGAAGAAGAAACAGGATTCCACCCTTTTATGGACGAAGGGAGACCTAACCTGAGGGCCCTACCCGGCCGAGGGGCAAATAGCCACCAGCCGGATTGAGCCCGAATGGTATACAGGCTGCGAAAGAGGAAAACGTTACTCGGGAGACCTTGGAGGTGGGTTAGCACCAAGAAGGCACAGATGGCCCTAATGGAATTGGGGACTAGTTGAGCTGGGACCAACTCGTACCTATCAAGGAGATTGATGATGAAAGGGTGAAGAGGAAGATGAAGACCGGCCTTAAAAAACTCCTCATAAAGGGCTATTCCCCGTGGGGGAGAGGTTACCCTATCGTTGGGGCCCGATGCGATCAGTTGCACCTCTTTAGGTATGTTATAGGCTGCCCTAAAGGTTGCAAGGTCAACAGAAGTGACAGTGGAGGCGGTCCCCTAAGGGGAACCGCTCCTCATCCTGGAAGATGAAGCTGCCCTAGGAGGTGGGGTTACAGCTGCTGATGGACTCCTAACCACTGTTTCCCTGGCCATGGCCCTAGGGGTCGGAGAAGTATGGTTTGTGGAGGACCGAGAGGACGAATAAGAAGAAGACGACTGTGAAGGCATGGGGAACTAACATGGACAGAGGAAGAAGAAGAAGTTGGAGGAGCTCTCGAGCTGGAAGGGGAAAGGGCTCTGCACGGTAGGTGAAATCGAAGCTAGGGCACGTCCTTGCTTATAAAATTTTTTTCGGCATCTTCAAAATCATCCCGCCCGATGCATCTTGTTGAGAAATTATTGAAATATAATTGCCCCAACTTTATTGATTTTGATGATTTCCAAAAGCCATGAGTATTTTAAAGGAAACAATGAGTTTATGTATCAAATACCTTGAGCTTATTCTAAATGAAAGCAATGTACTATAAATGTTTATATTCAATGAGTTCTTGAATCAATTAAAACAAAAAGAAGTTTTATACTTGAGATTATACTTGAGATTTCAAAAAGAATTCTTATACTACTCTTTTGATAATCAATAACTTAATGGAAAAAGTCTTGATGATCAAATCAGTTCTATTCAAGTCACATTTATATTTAAATTTATTTGGGATGAGTTTTGAAATCAATCAGAACATTTTTTTTCTGATTTTGTATCGCTCTCGAGCCGACTCAAGGGTTTCCGAGTCGACTCCCCAAATAGCTGTTTTTCAATGTTGTCCTGAGTCGACACTTGAGTTTTCAAGAGTCGACCCTTGAACCTTCGCGAGCCGACTCAAGACTGTGCGAGCCGACTCGACTCAGACGGCAGAAAGGCTCATTTTGAGCATTTCTCGAGTCGACTCCCCGCATATCGCGAGTCGACCCCTGAAAGTTAGGCATTTCTGGAATGGACTGTGCGAGCCGACTCCCATAAAGCTCGAGCCGACTCCACGATATCTGGACGCGATTTTTCACGATGACACATCAGCTCCAACGGTAAGATTTTCAAATAACGACTATTTTTTTGTGTTTCTAACGGATATATTTTGCAGAATCTATAAATAGAGGAGCTCTTTTCAAATCAAAACAATCCAGAAAAAGAGAAAATCAAAGAGAGAAAAGAATATCTTTTGAAAAGAGGGAAAAACAGAGCATATTGAAAAATCATCTAGCTCAAAGGAGAGTGATTCAAAAGGAGTGAAATCCAAGTGGAAGTTTCGTCTGCTCCTTCTCATCAATCCAAAAGAGTCAAAAGAAAATCCACAAGCATTTCAAAGGTCAAATCAGAGGATTTTCAAAAGAGGAAAAAGCTTCATCTCAACTCCAAAGACTTCAACGGTCAAGAATCTTGCTAAGGCGTGATTCAACATTTCAAGAGGAGTTAAAGAGAAGAAGGAAGAAAGCCAAAGCCACTACCATCTGCAACACAATCAGGCTTTTCTAACCCTTTATTTTGTACTTCATTTGTATATTTGCTCAAGGGGAGCACTTTATTGTTCAAACACTTTTATTCTAATTGTTTGCTGATTCAATCAGTGGATTGAATCAGTGGAGGTTGGTATACCTCGCTACAAGCCGGAG